>RSEF01000002.1:18872002-18885089 GCA_003993805.1 Himantopus leucocephalus
AATAGCAAGAGAAATAACCAGGCAGGTCTTCCTCGGACACTGTATTGAGTGTTTCTGGCATGCTGTATACTTTTGATGCTTTATATCTGAACCTTTTCCTCAATTATTATCACTAAAAGTTTATCTTACCTCAAGATAGCATTTAAGAAACTTTAAAAGCTAAAATTAAGAAGTACATTGTGTGGTATTTATTCCCTCAACTCATAATTTCTGTTAAAACTAATGGGAGAAGGAATGATTTTTGTGTAGCTTATTTTGAGAAAGCGTAGCAGATATACCTGAACTGGTGGGAAATCTAAAGTACAACAGAAAACATAACGTCTAACTACATTATATCTTCTTTATAGATTTTGTATGTTCCTGACCCAGACTACATTTCTAGTGTGGACAGCTCCCCCTCTCTAAGTCCTATAAGTCCCCTATCACCTACATCTTCCGAAGCAGAGCTTGACAAGGCTACAGTAAATGTAGGTATACCTGTTGTCCTTGAAATTAATTTTCCCTTACAAGATAATTGTCACAGATGCTATGCTTTCTTCTTAAACTATTCTTTCATTTTGGGGAGAAAGTATTTTACAACACTTGGAGTTGAAAAGTAAAATACTACCTTTTTTAAAAGTAAATACAAGCTTTTAATCCTTGTAAATGACAGTTTTCTATATGAAAACTGATTTGAAGGCAAGTTATTGGTAGCAAAATACTATCTTTGCACACTGAAATCTTAAATACTAGTTCCTGTTGCATTTCTGTATCTTACCTTTCAGAACTAGTTAAACGTTTGTCTCTAATTTTATTGATAGTTTTTGTAGCAATGACACATTGGCAAGAATACTCAAGTAGCCAAAGGGTAAGGGCTCCCCACACTCTCTGCAGAAGTGCAGGAGGGGATTCTCTGGTTTCATTTAGCAAAACAAAGTAAAGAAAGAAGAAAGGAAAAAAAAAAAACAAAGCAGACAAAAAACCACCCCACAACCAAGTCTTTTTCAGTGAGGGGCTAATACAGAGTTGATTATAGCTGGCTTCTACTCAGTACGTCTACCTTTGTAGACCTTCAAATACTAAAATTATTTAGCCATCAAAGCTGCTTTTTAATTCAACTCAAAGTTTTTTGGCTAGGAGCTAGCTTTGTAAAAGCATGTCTTTCCAGGAACGCTGGTTTGCTGTCAACAGAATTCCATGGGGAGAATTCCAGCCAGGAAGATGCAGAGAAGCTCAGGCTCCAATACTGTAATTTATGCAATTGTGACCTTATTAAGATATTTCTTAGCATATCACTACTATTCTTTTCCCAGTTGTTATTATCTTTTCTCTTAAATAACAAATAATTTTGATAGCACTTCTTGGTGGTGCTCGGTCAAGCTGTTAAATGTCTACTCCAGGATTCTGTGTGCTCAAAGTTTAGGAAGGTTTGAGACTTTAAGCATTTATTTATTTGCTTGCATGACCTGGGTCCAGAGAAGTTTAAATTTAAAGGTGTTTTATTGTTGCTGAATAGTTTCCTAAGCTGCATTACAAAAGCTGTGATGACCCTTCTAATGAAAAATACTATTTGGTTTTGCTGTTGTGCATTTGATCTGACCTAGTATGCCTGTTCTCATGAGATGTCTGCTGTCACTTGTACTGAATAATTTCTTTTATGTTTTATGGTAAACTGAAGCTGTTGTAGCACAGTAAATAGACTAGTCTGCAAGGATACATTCTTCTGTATCGGTCTCAGAATGACTGTAAATGCTACCATAGGCCTAACTGTATAGCATATGTTGTGAGAAGTTACTCAAGGGAAAATTGTTAGTTTTACTACTTGAAATTGGAGCTCTTCCTACAATGTACTGGATCCCATGTCAAAAAAATACTGTATTCTTCCTTTTGTGGATTATTTTGTATATGCCTGTTTGCATATAGTAGATAAGGCGGCTCAGTAGTGTAACCACACCTGTAACTTATTTGAAACTTTTTTATTGACTATATGCACATAGCAGAGATAAAACCTTGAAAGCGTAGAAGAAACAAAGTAGATTAAAATATTTTAAAAGCTAAAATCCTCTTATGCAAAAGGTTGTTTTGTTTAGTGTAGGCAGTTCAATGTTAGAAACAGTTTGTGTCAGTTAAATGAAATTTAACACTCTTACTGTATTGTTGCAGAACTATTTTGTGCATCTCAGTACATGTCATGGATCACTACAAGCAGTTCTTAAATGCTTCAGGGAAAGTCAAATGAGCAATGTGACTATATAATAAAGTGTTTATGGAAGCATCTGTTTCTCAGGTCTTTTGAAGTACATGTAAGGAGGGAAGGGATATTAATAGCTACAGCTTGTCAAAAGAAAGCAAAGAACAGAAATCACTTGCACTTGTCAGTGTGGACTCTGTGTGTGTGTGTGTATGTGTGTTTGGTTTTGTTTTCCAGACAGTCTCTCCAGCAACACAAAAAGCACTCAACTTCTATTTGAGCAGTTAAGGCTGGAGGGTTTTGTTCTTCATGATAGCACCTGTTTTCCATGTTTTTCTTTGCTGATTGTT
Organism: Himantopus leucocephalus; assembly: GCA_003993805.1. Classification (NCBI taxonomy): domain Eukaryota; kingdom Metazoa; phylum Chordata; class Aves; order Charadriiformes; family Recurvirostridae; genus Himantopus; species Himantopus leucocephalus. The sequence continues at coordinate 18,874,523 of RSEF01000002.1, forward strand.
ATCCTTATGAATGAGAGAAATACTAGCATACATTCCGTAATGCTCTGTATTGACGTCTGTCATCTTTGACTCTCCTCCTATTTTGACTCTGGATTTGCACTTTAAATTTAAGCACATTTCAAGGTAAAGGGGATATGTTATTCTGCCTGTATGATGTAAAGGGGTCTTCTTTCTGTGCTGTGGTCATTGAAATTGATGAATTCCTGCTAGAAATTGAATAAGATGACTAACCAGCATCTGAACCTCGGTTGAGGCAAATTATAAACTTATGATATGCTCTATTCGTCTCTTTCTGTTTTACCAAATGCTGGAGTAGCTTAACACAATCATGTGGCTATGTACAAACCAGCATGTGGCTAATATAAGACCTGCATAACCCTGTTAAGTTTTTTTATGTTGCTACACTTAAGCTAAGATTTCAGTGAGTATTTCAATAAGTTTGTTAGTGTCAGTGTGTATGTAAGAACTCAGTCTTTCTTATGCTGCTGGGTTTTGTGAAGGGTTTCTTCATACAGCAGCCTGCACATATTTGAGAAGATCCAATAAACTTTACTGCCTATAAAACTTAAAATCCACTTCAAAATAATGTGTACTGACAAGGGTGTCATCATTAAATTTGAAAGTCTGCCACCAGTGTTATTCCTGCTTCTGTGTTGCATGGCAATATGAGGGAGAAATAGCTGGCCTATTCACAGTGGAGTTGGATGTCAGCTGAGGACTCTTGCAGCCACTTGCTAAGTTGTGTGCATCACAAAGGTGACCACATAATTTTTAGGAGAAAGGCGTATATAGAAGGAAAACTAACCTCAAGGAACTTTGCTTTCTAATTGTATCTTCATTAGCTTTTTCAGCAAAGTTCAGTTCAGTGTTCTATAAGTAGTTTTGTTTTTTTTGTTTGCTTTCTAACTAAAATTGAAAGATGCAGGCAAAGGCTAAAGTAGTGCCAGAGAGATGATGAACTGAAAATAATTGTGCATAATGTTCCTGGATATGATTAAAGGCATTTAGCTGCAATCTGTGCTAGTGAATAGAACTGAACAGAAAAGCAGAAAACTAAAGGGAACATAGAAGTTCACATTTTTTATAAATAGTCATATTTTATTAGTAACTAAAAATAGCAATTATATATGAAATGGAAGTCTTTAAATGTTGGTTAAGCTCAAAAATAGGATTGCTGTGACTATAAAATAGACTTTGGTCCAGTCTGTCTACTATACATGTAGCTTTTATTTGAAAACAATTTTTTCACTGTCTGTCCTGTCCCTGGTATGATTCCATGTTCACTACTTTGTTGGATGTAGTGTTAGACAGCAAGATAGGAAGCTCTTCCTATTACCTGCCTGGGAAGGTCATGAAGCAAATTGTCTGGAAGCTATATCCAGGCATGTGAAACACAAAGATGGTTGGTAACAGCCAGAGCGAATTTACATGCCTGACCAAAGTGATTGCTTTCTGTAATGAGATGACTGGCTGAGCAGACGAGGGAAGAGCAGTGCATGTTACTTACCTTGACTAGAACCAGGCCCTTGACACTGTCCTAAAGCAGCCTTGTTACAGTACTGGGGAAATGTGAACTAAATGGGTGGACTACAAGATGGGCTGGAAAAATTGGTAGGATATCTGGGTTCAAAGCAATTCAGCATTTGTGTGCATGGCTGGTTATTTTTTGTTGTTTGTTTTCTGTGGTGGTGGACAGTTACAAATCATTAAAGGTTCCAATTGGGGCTAATATTGTTTATAATCTGCCCATCAGTAACCTGAGTGGTGGGACAGAGGAGAGAATGCACTGTTAGCAAGCGTGGGGCAGCAAAAATTAGGGAATGTGGTCAATACACTGGAGAGAAAGTACAGGGGTACTCATCAGAGGGAGTTCAAGAGTCTGGAGAAATGAAGTAGCAGAAATGTCATGAAGTTCAACAAACAACTAAGACCTGCCTGGGACTGAAAGATCCCCATGTGACAGTACAGGATGAGGGTTGGCTGACTTCATAGCAGCTTTGCAGAAAAAGACTAAGGGCCAAGGAGAGGTTGAGGCTACGGTCCTGCTGCAGATATTGAACAGTGTTCACTTGTGGTGGTGAAGGCTAATCACATGCCAGGTGGCAGATAACAGAGGAATACCATCAGGTTAGGGAAAATGGTTATTCAGCTGTCTAGGGGGCTTGTGAAGCTGCAGATTGCAGTGTTGTGTCCACTTCTGGCATCTCCAGTACAAGATAAAGATTGATGTGCTGCAGAGATTCCAGTGGAGAGCCGTTAAGATGATCAGGGAATGGAAGCAAATGAGGCATAAGGATTTGCTGAGAGCTGGGGTGTTTTTTAGTCTGGAGAAGAAAATAGTAAGGGACAACCTGATTTCTGTGTACTACCTAGTAGGCAGATTAGAGGGAGAAGAGTCGGTCTTCAGAGGTTCATAGGAAAGCAGTGGGCAGCAACAGCTGCAAGCTGCTACACAAGAGGTCCTGGTTAAATAACAAGAAAATATTTTTCACAATGAGAGGGCAGTTAAACACTGGAGCAGGTTTCTTGGAGAGACTGTGGATTCTCCAGCCCTAAAGACTTAAACTCAACTGGAAAGACCGTGAGCAACCTAATGCTTAGGCCTGCTTTGAACACAGGGTTGAACTAGTGGACCTTCCAACATAAAGTAGCGTATAATAGTACGGAAGGATAACAGAAGACATTTAACAGGACTTTTGTGGAAGTTGGGAAATAATCATTTCTGCTAACTTCTGCTCAAATTTTGCATGTGACAGTATATCGGATGGTTTCCTTATGTGAGTTCTGATCATTATTTTGTTGCTTATCCCCAGGTTGATTTTGAATATTTTTGCCCACTTGCATTTCATATCATGGGCCGGTTAAGCTGTGCTTCATTAGTTATATAGACTGTCAGATCAAAGCAGTCCTGTAAACTGCAGTGGATTTGGAACCCTATTTTTACATTCCTTTCATGTCAAAGAAAAAGAAGAAAAGTTACACAGCAGAAAATCTCTTAATATTGAAAAAGACAGGTTGCTAAGTTTGTGGTGTTCTTTTTTCTTTTTTTTTTATTCCCTTTTAGGATCCAGATGGAGTCCAACGGAAAGAGTCAGCTGCTTCACCAGCACATGCATGTGTTCGTCCTACAAGAGTGGTATCTTCCACCTCCGAAGAGGAGGAAGCGTTTACAGAGAAATTTCTGAAAATCAATTGCAAGTACATCACTAATGGCAAGGTGCTTAAATGTTCACGTTTTACTGTTACTGTACAGGATGTAAAAATAAAGTACATTAGAATCATAGAATCGTTTTGGATGGAAGAGACCTTTAAGATCATCAAGTCCAACTGTTAACGTAACACTGCGAAGTTACACTAAACCATGTTCCTCAGCACTGTATCTACCCATCTTTTAAATACCTCCAGGGCTGATGATTCCACCACTTCCCTAGGTAGCCTGTTCCAATGCTTGACAAACCTTTCAGTGAAGAATTTTTTCGTAATATTCAATCTAAACATCCCCTGGGATAACTTGAGGCTGTTTCCTCTTGTCCTATCGCGTATTACTTGGGAGAAGAGACTGACCCTCACTAGAACCTCCTTTTAGGTAGTAGTAGAGAGCCATAAGGTCTCCCCTCAGCCTCCTTTTTGCTCAGCTAAACAACCCTGGTTCCCTCAGCCACTCCTCATAAGACTTGTGCTACAGACCCTTCACCAGCTTCGTTGCCCTTCTGGACAAGTTCCAGCACTTCAATGTCTTTCTTGTAGTGAGGGGCCCAAAACTGAACATAGTATTTGAGGTGCAGCCTCACCAGTGCCAAGTACAGGGGGAAAATCACTTCCCTATTCCGGCTCACCTCACTATTCCTGATGCAGGCCAGGATGCCATTGGCCTTCTTGGCCACCTGGGCACACTGCTGGCTCATACTCAACCGGCTGTCTGCCAATACCTCCAGGTTCTTTTCTGCTGGGCGGCTTTCCAGCCACGCTTCCCCAAGCCTGTAGCATTGCATAGGGTTGTTGTGACCCAAGTGCAGGACTCTGCACAATTAACCTGTGACAAACTTCCCTCTAGCCATACTGTTAAGTGATTCCCTTGTGTTGAGGGCATGAGGTGTGTTCCTTATGTTACTGTCTCTCATAAGTAGTTCTCTTTACTTACAGTGGAGAAGAACATGCCTTAAACTATAAGGGAACATGTAGTTGGGTAGCTTCACTTCCGTTCTCCTAAAGCAGAACAGTGTGAACAGAATTGATCTCTGATTCTATAAACAAACAGTTCTGTATTTGGTATAGTATGGTAGAAATATTTATTTTTTTTATTTTGTTTTTTTTTCTTTGAAGCACTAGTTGCAGTTCTCTCAGTAGTGTCATCATACAAATGCCTTCAAGTTAGCGGCACTTAACTTCCATTCAGCTCATAGGTGTGCAAGTCTTGCACAGATTTTTAGGGACTGAGATGATGTCAAAAGACTACCTCAAAACGCTTTAGGAAAAAATGTGTTGCTCTACCACCCCACAGATAAATGATTAGACACTTTAATAATGAAAAATCATCCCTTCACTCAAGCTGCGTGAATGCAAAGAAACTCAAAGTACTTGTAGTACTTTCTCCTTTGCCTAAAGTTTGTGTATGTATATACAAATACTGCTGCTTCTGTGTTGCTCAGCAATAGATCTGTAGATAAGTTACACTAATGATAAACAGATTAATAAGAATCTTCTAAAACTTCATTTAATTTTTTTTTTGCTGATGGAAAGGATTGCAGATCTATGTACATCTAGACTTGAAGCCTTTTGACAGTACATGTATATTGGCAAAAGTGAAGTATTAGAAGTTGGTGAGATGAGTGCTGGTAAAGCTTTGTTAGTTACTTTGCTCTACTTTGCAGTTAATTTGCTTCACTCCTTGCATTCTGTCCCTGGGTGACTTTTTTTAGGCTGATCCTAGACAACTCATTACTTCTCAGTTTTAAGTACTCTGTTGCAGAGGAATTGAGAACTGTGAGCCTCTGTTAAAAATTGGCTGTACTGGAAAAATATAGTCTAGTGTTAAAATTTACAGCATATTATTTACATGCTGTAATTCCTTGTCAGAATATTATGGGGAGGGTTCACAGCATCTGTCTTTGATTTGAATTTTTACAGCCTATTTTCTGAGAGCTTCAAGGATAATTCTGTTTCTAAAGAGTTGTGTAATCCACTGCAGTATCAGTCCATACTTGGAGAGGTGGGTGGGGAGAGAAATGAATGCTAACTTGCTCAGATCTGAGTGCCAGATTTCATAAATTTAGCATGTAATTTAGCCTTTGTGTCACATGTGGTAGGAGTGTCCTCTGGCATGTCATCTTGTCCTCTCTTTGATACGTTTCTTGATGATGCAGGGTGATAAATCTTCAAAAGTTTTCTGGAGAAAACTTAAAAAATTCATCTTCTGCTTCCCACTCTGGAAGTGATTTTTGAAGCTCATAGGTAACTGTTTTATAGGGCTTCAGATGTGAAGATTCAGTCATCACTGTGACTGATGCTCGTAAACTAAAATCTAGTGAAAGCCTGTTTTTCAATGTGTTTAATTCCACATATGCAAAAGAGCTTGCATTAAGGTAAGACTGTCTCATTCCTCACTTCTCAAGACTGCTTATTCTGTATGTGTTTGGAGTTGGTTTTGGTCACACCTGTGACTTCTTGAACAAGCACACCGGAATTCTCTGAGATGCAGTGGCTGGAACCTAGAAACATTTACTCTGTTATAGTATTTGCTCTCTGTTATCTGGTTATGGATACTGTTAGAGGCACGATGTTGGGCACAGTTAGAAACAGGGTGGTGTGAATATGCCACATCCTGGTCAGACAACAAATCAGTGTAACCAGCGTGCTGCAGAGTCACACCTTACTCACTGTTCCTTGCGTCTGTAGGCATGCCCTTTCTTGCAGCCACACCGCTTCCTTTGTAGAAAGGTACGCTGCTCTGGTTTTTCATTCTTTGCACTGTTTGTTGGAGGCAGAAAAAAGTATCTTAACCAGTCTGCTTGACTGAAACTGAAATTAATAGAGGAGCTTTGAAATTCTTTGTTCTTTCTTATACTTGCTAGTTTACTTGCCTTGTTTTGAAAAGTAGTAGGTAAAGGAAAATTAATAATACTAAGGCTTAAAAAGAAAAAACACCAACCTGGAAATATGGACACAAAAAGCACAAACACTTAACTTCATTAAGTGAAAAGGAGGACACTGACGAGGTTCAAAACTTCTACAGAAGCAGAGAATAAAACTAAATTATATTTATGATAAAAGCTTCATAAATTGTGAATTACAGTTTTTGTTCTACCTTGTGTGTTCAAGAATGTAATGGAATTATTTAGGGGTAACTTCTGTTTGAAACTTGCTTGTCAGAACTCTTTTCAGACCTTCATAAAGTGTGTTTTATTGAACTGCCTAATGTTAATGTTTGGGGTCACCAGTGTCATAAAATTTGGCTCTAATCCTCCCTTTATAATGATTGTTCAAATTTCTGTCTCAGATATTGTACAGGATTTAGAGCTCCCACTTCCTGAGGTTTAAGGAACTTTAATGGAAAGAAGTTAAAACTGATTCAGAATTGAAAATTTGCATGCAGGTGCAGTTTAATCTACTTTCAATATGCGTGTTTTTACTTACCTGGATTAATATTTTCTGGACCAGCTTTAAGACTGAAGGGATCTATTTTTAATAATCTAGTGCGTCTGCATGGTTTTCAGTAATAAAGTGTCTCAGCATTTCTCCTTGAGGCTGTTAAATCTGAACTTTACCTGAGTAGAAAGTCACTTCATGTCTTTAGAATCCATCTTATAGGAAACTTGACTTCTACAAGTGGAATTTTGGGGAGTTTTGTTCAAGAACCAGAACTCCCTGTAACAGTATCATGTTGAACTAATTAGTAGCTGTATGCAGAGTCTAATTTTTACTTCAGGTTCATTGACAGAGTTTTTGATACTTTTTTCCTCAACAACTAGTTAGAAGTATGGTCCAAGAGAAAACCAGTCATTGGTTATTTGGTGGAGGATGACCTAAGAAACTGTTTCCCACGGTTTTCTATCAGCAACTGAGCTGTCTCCTGCCCTGCCCTGCCCCCAGGACTAGAGAAGTACGAGATTAGAGCAAACACTGGCAGTGTACTGGAGTCATGTGGGAGTTTGTAGTGTGCGTGCCATTGCCCAATCTTTTTGCTTAAACTTGTGCTCCGATTTGCTGATATGTCTCTAGCCACGTTATTGGTACAAAAAATCTTGTGAAAATATTTTGAAAATCAAGTCAAAGAGCTGTTTCTAAAATGTTCAAGAAATACTTTATTACCATCAAAAGGATCTGTGCTGAAGACACAGCATGACAGAGCACGACCACAAAAGAGGAGCTGGGCTCATATCCCTGTGTTGATATAAGTAGGTGGGGGCATAGGAAGGGATTTACTTAGGAAGCCCCCGTGCTATTCTTTACTCTGAAGAACGTATTCACACTGAAAATATTTTCAGCAGCTCAGCCAGGCCAGAGAGGGAGCTTTGGAACTTTCTCCCTGCTCCAAAAGCAAGGACTCAAGAAGATTATATGGGGAGCAGACTTAGGCTATCAGTCTTCTTCAATGCTTGTAAGACAGCAGGGGAGGTTAGGTTATCAAAAGTAAGTCACTAAAGAACAGTATGCAGAAGGCTTTTTTCCTGGCATCAGTGTTACCTATTTCTAGGTATTTTGTAGAACAACTGTGAGATCTGCAGCCGCAGTGCATAAATGTGTATGAGTAACCAGAAGAGTCTGTTCAGAACCCAAAATAAGTGCAGGGTACTAAAATGCTCAAGGCTTCATTGCTGGCTTACTCTGAGACAATAGTTCTGAAGTATATGTGTTGCAGGAATGCTAACATAGAAATCTGTCTGATCTATAAAGGCAAACCAACAAGGGAATGAAGTTTCAGGTACTCCCCTTTAAAGAGGATATGTAATTTTTGTCTTTACTTATTGAAAACTGTGGTATTAGCTCTCAAAGCCTAGAGCTGCTTCAGTTTCCATCTTTCAGGGAAGACTAGCATAATGTAATGAGCAATTCTTGACCAGTGGTTGGCCAGATGCACATATGCTCCCACTTACATGTTTTGTTCTGATGTTATCCTTTTTGTCTTTTTTTTGCCCCCTCACAGAATCAATAGCACTTGGTTTCTGCCTGTGCTAGAAATTCCATCTATTGAGTAATACACGTTCCACAGGTTTTTAAGGAAGCTTTTCTGTTGCAAACAAGTTAGAAGGTAGTAAAGACAGAAGCTATTTGTCTTATAAAGGAGTCACAGAAAGTGTTAGAGGAAGTGGCAGAAACACGGCTGTGTCTGAAAAAGAATAATTAGAACTTGTGATCAAACAAAATATTTCTCTTTATCTGGCTGTTACCTGAGCTTCACCTAGCTACCTGGGTAAAAGTTCAGTGATCCTTGGTTAATAATAATAAAAAATGACAGAAATATCAATAATGTTTAGTGTATTATTAAGAATCTAATTTCTAGCCTGTAAATTTGGGGCAGCAGCTCTTGTCTAGAGAAGTACCCTGAAGTGTTCATGTAGTAACTGTGGACCGTATCAAATAACTTGTGAGCCAGAAATGTTGCGTTGGTCTGCCTCCTGTCATCTTTTAAATAGATATCAATGAAATAGGTCATATCTGTTGAGGAGCTGTAAAGCCAGTGTTTTCAAGATACCTGTAAAATCTTTCAACTGCTTATAGTCATTGCAAGTGAAGTGTTTGATCAGCTTCTTAATTAAGCACACATAAAAGCCTGATAGTTCCAAAGGTTTAATTCTCTATCAATGTAATAAATTTTAAATGGAATTACACTTTCAGATTATTTTTTATGCTGAGCATTTACCTATTGGTATTGAGGGTTTCTTCTAAGACAAAGATAAGCAGCTTCTAGGTTTCTAGCTCTGTCTTTGATTGAGGCTGCAGAGGTAGACTCTAGAATCTTCTGTACGTGTCAAGGACAACTGCCTGTTGTACAGATTTGGGGTTTTTGTGCCGTCAGACAGGTTGTTGTCAGACTGTTCTAGGAAGCTTCCATTTACAATAGAAGGTCTCTTACACTTGTTTTCCTTATGTAGTCAGTAGTCTTTCACACTTCTTTGGCTGAGTGTTTGCCTGCAGAAAGATTATATCTACTGTTTCTCAGTGTCTGAGTCTAAATGCCACAAGGTGCTATGCAATTTTTTTAAATACATTCTAATTTGCCCTGGAAACAGACTTTTGTCCCAGATGTGATAGCATTTCTTTAAGATATTGACAAGCCTGGCCTGTGGGGTTTGGGAGGGATAAGTTGGTATTTTCTCAACTGCTAAAATTGGGGCTGAAGCAAGATAACTGAAACGAGGAGAGGATGTGCAACGCGTTCTTCATAGACATTATTCTAGTGTTGTGACTCTCTAATGTTCAGATAAGTAATGTAAAATTGAAACTTTTAACTTATTTTGCAATAAAGTATTCTTTGATCAGTTTTTGACCTGGACTGGCAACTGAAGAGGTCCTTTAACTTGCTTTTGAGAATACAGATAAAGCATTGGATTTTTTGTTCAATAAAACCAGGGACCTTGTTGACACGGGTGATACGTCAGTTGTGACAGCTCACCCCTTGATAGAAAAATATCATCTCCTTTTATTGCCTCAAAAGCTTTAGCACTTCCTTTGTATTTAATTTATCAAGGAAGGTTCTTGAAATAGTGAAGCAGTGAAGACAAAACCTTAGTCTGGAAATGAGTTCTCCAATGAACTTGATTACTGATTGCTTCTACTGAGGAATACATCATTTTTGAAGCTGGTGTTGAACACTTAAATCATTTGGCTAGAGCAGTCATGCAACCTTTCCTACTTTTTTTTTTTTCCCCCTCCAGCCTGACTGTTTTGAAGATCCACGTGCAACACGTGGCTAGTGAAAGAATAGAATGGAATATTTCATTTGGAAGGGACCTGCAATGACCTTCTAGTCCAACTGCCGTCAGGGCTACAGCCTTGACTTTTCTAGGTCAGATCTGGAGAATATCAATAAAATTCCACTTTCATGTGTGGTCGTTAAGGGAAGAGCACAGATTCAGAAATGATGCTCTTTTTTGTATTATGTGCTGAATTTACAAAAGTAGTATTTGTTTAAAGAGAAGCAATTATTATTCTGAGTGGACTCATTGACTTCTGCAGTCATGTTAAATTTGTTCTCTAGACTACAGTGGATATAACCAAATGTAGACTTCTGTTGACTGTCATCCTCTTGTAGTTCCTTTTTGTACTTTGAAAGTCTATTTCCACAATACAGTACTGGGAAAGAAATAGAATTATAGAATGGTTTGGGTTGGAAGGGACCTTAAAGATCATCTCGTTCTCAGCATGGGGCATCCACACCTTGCCTGGACAACCTGTTCCAGTGTCTCACCACCCTCACAGTAAGGAATTTCTTCCTTCTATCTAATCTAAATCTACCCTCTTCCAGTTTAAAACTGTTACCACTTGTCCAATCACTACATTCCCTGATAAAGAGTCCTTCCCCATCTTTTCTGTAGGCCCCCTTTAAGTACTGGAAAGCTGCTATAAG
>RSEF01000002.1:18885350-18904716 GCA_003993805.1 Himantopus leucocephalus
CCCCCCCCCCCCCTTTTTTTTTTTAATATACATGTGATTATTACCAACTTCTATACGCGATCATGCATCAAAGTGGTGAAATATCCTCTTAAACCAGGAAACTTGCAGCAGTCTGTTGCATACCAAGGACAGCAACCAGTACTGGCCCAGCACCTTGATTTCAAGGGCTGTGGGAACAAAATAACCCAATTTTATCCGCTACCATGAAATATCCCTTAACACAAATCCAGCTTAAAGGTCAAAGTAAAGATAGATGATCAAGATCAAGAAACATGTAGCTGGAATATGTAAATCCTCAAATTTCCATTCCATCTTCAAAATTTGCTTTTTCCTTCTGTCCAAACCTCCTGCTGGGATTTATACTGACACAACTCAGCCAGGACATTGACTGCAGTCTCTTTGTAAGGCATTACCTTTCCACCTCATGCCTAGTATTTATCCATGCCTTGGGAGCTTCACCACTTCCAGGCAAAGCCATCTCTTCCCCAGAAAACAAACACAAATGTGTTACAATAATTTTTTTGGAAGTTTCTTTTTCTTTTGCCTATAAAATAGCTCTCAAATACAATCATTCTGCTTTTTTTTTTTTCCCCAAAAATCGCTTTATACATATAAATAAATGCTTTGTAATTAGCTCATAATTCAGACTACACAAAATAATAACCAAATTGGCAATGATAAAGCAATTAGGATTCATAATCCCAAACCCTTGCTTTGAGGGATTCAACAATGATGGAATTTCAAAATTTCTCTATCTGAGCTTTAGGTTTTAGAATTGAGGTTAACTATTTGTTTAAAGTTTTACTGGATACTCAATCCATAACCAGGGATTTTTTCTGAGAAAAAAAAAAAAAGTAGAGAGCTATCAATGGGCACCTTCATAAGAACTGAGAAGTCCAAATCATATGGGAGCCTGTCTACGTACAAACAATTTTCTACAGAATATGTAGTTTTCCATCAAAACCTAGGGGCTGCTATGTCCCACATTACAAGAATACACAGTAAGAGCCTCTGGCCCAGGCAGCTTACAGTAGAAGATATGCAGAAGTTGAAGAAAGACAGACTCACTTCCTCCCCTTCAAAGAGGAGCACTGAAGATGCAGGAATGCAAAGAGCAGCTTCACATATTCAGCCCACGCCAGAGCCAAGCAGGGTACTCTGATACCTTGTATCTCAAAATACACCCTTAAACAAAGGCCCACCACTCCACACAGAGGTTTTACAGCAAGTGGAACATTCTAAGAAAAACCACATACAGCAAACCCCACAGCTTCAGACAGCTTCCCAGCCTTCATTAACTTCTTATACATTAACAGAATGCAGCTGAAATTCATTGACTCCCAGTATCAATTACTTACTTGCCTGCAAAGACTAGTACAAGGAGAACTCTTAAAGGGCTAAGGAAAGATGATCCTGCAGCTGCTATGCAGCTACCGGTAAAGAGTGATGGAGACACTGTTATATGCCTGCATCTTCCTCTGCAAATCACACCAGTTGCACACGATCTTGTCTCAAGAAAAGTCACCACATACTTAACAATAATGCATCCAATAGCTGTCATACTTAGCTCAATAATTTGAGTGCTATTCCAAAAAGAAATATTCACCCTAATCCTTTGTCTTTTGATTTACAGCCTCAAAATCATGACTTGAATAAGTTATACTGAACATCGTATTTCCTCACTTCCACCATGTTTAAGAACAAGGCCCTGCAGATAAATTGTTTAGCTTCCACTTCTATTATTAAAAATATATTAAATAGAATGATTTCAAGTGTTCTGTTCTGGGTGATGAATAACGTTTTATTACATCCCAGTGAAGCTGAGAGAGCCAGTAATGATTTAACCTCATATTTCACCAATAAATTGGACTGTCTCTGGAATATGTCTGGATGCCCAAACAATTGGGTAATTTATCACACCACTCACCATTAAAAATTTACTTTAAAAAACACAACTTATAACTTGATCCAAACTTGTGAGCTAGGAATGTACCCTTGAACCTCTATAAAACCCCTTTAAAATACACCTGCTGTGCTCAGTGTGACAGTTCACTCAACTCCTGCTTAGATTTTGGCTAACATTGCTCTTGCCAAGGCCTGACGTGTGCTGGGAGCAGCAGCATCAGGTGAAAGCAGGAGCACCATGTAGACAGGACAGGTGGCCTCGAAGAGCTGAAGGGCCATTCTGTACTATTATCACCTGCTAATCACTGTCTCCTGCAGCCAGTATCTTTTGTCTGGCATCTTCCTCAGAATCTGCTAATTTAGGGAAATGGTATAGACCAAACATCCAAGCTGGAAGGTATAAAACATCAGCTTACCCAAAAAAGTTTTTGAAGTGGATCCAACAGCGGCTGGACTGTTGAGGCTTTCCTGCTCCCTGCTGGGATACAGGGGATGCCTGCACCCTGATGGAGGTGGAAGGAATGAGAGCTCACGCTCCGCTAGGTAATAAAGTGGGGGGTTTTTTTCCCTTTTTTCCCCTCATAAATGCATGAATTAAAAGTTATGGGTTATAAGTTATGAAATCTTATGACTTGAATGGCGTAAAAGTGAATTCACGTGATAGACTGCTGTGGGCAAAAGGGGATTGAGCCCCTGTTTGGTTTTGTTGTATTTCTTAATGAGCTCATGAAATACAGTTTAAATAACAGAGTACGGTTCTCCTGTAAATTTGAGAGACCCAAACGGACTGTGACACTTACAATGATTAAATTAAAGGTATCTGGGCTGGGAAAAAATAGTTTTGGTGTTCCAAGGCTACAAGCCAATGTAGCTGGGGTTTTTGGTTTGTTTGTAGGTTTGTTTTTCTTTCCTCTAAGGGGATCTGGCTGTCACAGTTACAAGAACAAATTGAGTAAGAATTCTTATGAGCCAGCCCTGTGTGACTTTTTTTTTGTTTTTTTGCTTCCCAGGTCACACCAAACACACACACTCTATGCAGCAGATCACAGGTCATGTATTAGAGCTATCCAGAGATGCCCTGTTCACCATCAATGCCAGCAGATCACTGCATTCTCTATCATTTTCAGTATCTGACTAGCTTGGAGAGGGAAGGGGCAGCCTCATGAAGAACATAGTCCACAGGAGATACACTATCTGATTGCTGCAAAGGCAATTCAATGAAGCACACTTATCACACCAAAACTTGAGACACATACCAATTGCACTGTCAAGAGCCTTATGGTCAAGGCCACAGAGTGTTACAGACAATGGAGTCAAGTGAGAATAAGCAAGAGGTTTTGCTTCTGCAGGCTGGGTTGCAAGCACAATGGAGCCTGAATTTCACATAGAATATGCAATGTTAATCCAATGTTTTTACTACTGTTTCATACCACCTAAGTTTGCAACTTCTTTCTAAACCTTCCCCTCTGAATAGTTTCTGAATGGACCTCCATCTTGCTTGGATGAAAGCATACCCATTCCCTCCATAAGGAGCTGATAAAACAAGAGAGGCACCTTGCCTTGTGTCATTCATCTTTCTTCATAAAGGGAGCCTACATGATTAGCAAAGCAAACACCTATTCATACATGACTAAAATGAATCCAGCCTTTAGGTTCCCATCAACACCTTGTCTCCTGGCTACCACAATGTTCTGGTCTTGAAAACTAGAACCAGGACCTCATTGATTCAGTTCAAAACACACCTACTTTGATCTTCTTTTGTTTGGTCTTCTTTGATCTCTTTTGTTTTGTTTGTCCACATCGCTCCCCCTTCCCATGGCAAACACTACTTGGGTTTAACCAGACAGCTCCTGCACATATCCTACCCTGTAATTTGCCAGACATCTTCACATATGTCACAACAGGTACATGTCAGGAACACTAGCCTATGTTGCCTCTATGGAGGTGACACTTGCACTCCTGAGTCTGAAACTTAAACCTTTTGCCTAGTGGATGCCAGAAAAATAATCACCCTGGGGGAAAAAAAACAACCAAACCCAAAAAAACCAAACGGTGTAGAGATCACTGAGGCTTGTTATACCAAAGGAAAAAAAAGCCTTCTCACTTTTTTGCCACCTGCTTTATGCAGTATCTAGTTTATAAGCTCTTTGGTCTGGTACCAATCACAAGGCACAGCGGGGCCTTGAAATACTTAATGCAGTAGCACAATAAAATCCCACAACACGTTTCCTCTTATTTCATGAGTTTATGCCACACTGTACTTAATAAGAAAGTTAAAGGTTGCTGCATGAAATTCTTAAGACAAGCCAAGAGCATGAGGTTACAATATGCCATTCATCATACTAACACCTAGCACTTTCTAGATAAATGTCCAAATACTTCGATTGTTCAACCATGAACATGGATTGCAGCTCAGATCCTGAACTAGTATAAATATATCTGTTATAAGCCATTTATGCAGCATACTATCTCATCCATCATACAAATAATAAGTTTTGCTCTGGAAATTCCAATACCACCCCCACTTAATTCTGGGGGATATTTGGCCTCTGATCTTGATGATGATGCTACCTATACCTGAATGGGAACTATAGTCAAATATAAAATCAGTGTGAGCAGATTATCTAGTTTGGCAATTAGTTAAAAACAAGTGTTTAGAACACAACTGGGTTTTTTACCTCATTTGTCAAAAGCTGGATACACTTAACTTCAGTGTAAAATAAGACCAAAAAAATGTAATTTTGCATGATTACATTATTTTTGTACTATCCATGTGTCTATCTGAATTATCTTCTTTGATTGTACATCATTTTGCTTACTATGTTCCACTCCATGCATCCCCCAGTGTTTTCCTAGAACTGAACAATTGTCTTTCCCATCTGCAAGAAACTTTCCAGAGGAAAAAAACCACCTCTTTAGCCTCAGCTATGGTAGATGAAGAATAAAAATCAAGGACCTCCTCTAACAGTCAGTCCACTTCTTTCACTGTTGTGTGCTTACACAAGTAAGAAAGGGACAAGAGCTAGGATTCATCTAACTTGATACATGTACAATATACCTATTGGAACCTAAGTTAGACACTATAATCCCATTTTAGTTAGTCAAAGCAATCAAAAATTGATTTACCTGACCTGGTTAGCACCTACTTCAGCATAAGAAGACTTGGTCTCCAGACTCTATTGATTATACTGGCCAAGTTTCCATTGACTACAACAGGAACCCAGTTATACAGCTTCAGGTGTAGACACATTAGGTGAAATGAATCCTATCCTACTTAACTGCTGGGAAAAAAGAATTATAGCTTGACAACTGACAAAATGAATATCAGCTCCATGCTACAGTCAGGGAAACTGCAAGCCAGCCACATCTCACCACCTGAAAATTGGCAGGCAGCTTGGACATTGTCTGATGATGCACAGAAAAGGCACGAACCATGCAATGACATTGCCAAGCAAACTTTGAACCCAACAACTGAACCCTAAATTAATGCAAATGCAGAAATAAATGGTTACTTTAAAGCATCTGGAGGTAAGGAGTGGTGATAAATTTAGCTTAATCTCAGACAATGTATTTCCTGGGCACAATTCAAAGAATATACATTAATCCTAAGGCTGCTCAAGGAAAAAATTGATCTATTTTTAAGGGCATTTTTTAGTGTTCAGTCTCTGAAGGACTTGGTAACTGCTTCTTCTGTTCCTAGAAACACTTTTCCTCTTTGCCAACTGTTATACAGTGACAACTTTCCCAACAAAGCAAGACAGCTTTCAGAGAAACTTGATGCTTCTGGACTCCTTGACCTTTGTAAAACTTCTACATGCAGTAGAGAAACAGTACTGTGTGGTATTGGTACCTGATCTCCTTCTATTGATAAATGCATATTGGGTGTCCACACTGACATTTCATCTGCTGATTATTATTCAGCTGATCTTGACATTTCAACTTGCTGCAGACTGAACGGGCCAGCCCCGCTCATGGGAGCCCGCCACCTCCAGCTCTTCACTCTCTGAAGGTTCTCTGAGGGCACTGCTGGAAGAGATCTACATCAGTGTTAGGTTCCACCTTGGTTTTCTTCCATTCCCTGCCATGCCCCACAACAGTAAAAGTCCTATTGCATGCTGAGGTTTACAGTTCTCAGGAAACTCTACCGGACGAGAGGTTTTTTTAAGCAACAGGTTAAAGAATCAGCAACGGTTGTAAGCATTCAATCTAATCTCTTGCATAGGGGCTGCCCACTGGATGACAATCCTTCAGAACTCAAACACAACATCACTATAGGACCCCAGTTTTTTTAAGCCAACCTTTAGTTATAGGAAGACCGTATGAAAAGAACATGGAAACAAAATGATAAATTTAATTATTTTAGTCAATTCTGAAAGCTCTGGTATTTTGAAAACAAAGGACAGCTAAAGATTTTTGTGGCAATTGTCATCCAACAGAAAATATTTATGCAGGGGCATTACAATCATGAACACAAGATTAATAACTGAAGGGGGAATGGTGCCATTATCAAATTATATTTGGAACTTGTGCTACCAGAAGTAATGAACTGACATTAGCAATCCATGAACTGAATCATATCCAGCTCATTTTGTGGTTCCCAGAAGAGAGGCACTACAAATGATGAGAATAATTTTTCAATGACTACACACTAGATCAATATATTAGCAAAGAACTTAGCTTTCAAAGCTAAAGCATCACTTAATTTTCCTATTTCAACACAGTAAAACTTTATAAGGCCATAAAAATCAATATGTTGCAATCTCACTCACTCCCTATTTCTCAGAATTTCTAACAGCAGCGAAGTGGCAACTCAAAATTAATTTAGCAGCTGTATCAACGAGCTTTGGCAGGGCTTGAAATTAAGGTGATATAGTTATTTGATAGCAAGATAAGGAAGGCATTACAGACAACAAGCAAATTTGCTAGCAGTTAACACTAGCGGGCAAGAAGTTAACGGAGTATGAGCGTGTATCGGGACGCTGTGGGCACGGTAAGATTTCACACGTGTCTTGCCGAGGCCCACGGTCACCCTACGGGGCAGCGTGTCACCCGGGTGGCCCCAGCACCGGCCCCGCTCTGCCAGCGCCCGCCGCAGCCTCGGCGCCCTGAACGGTTTCACCGCAAGCACGAAGCGCTACAGACATCCCTCCTCCGGAACACGCTACACACTTTCCTTACCCAGAAACTCACAGAAAAAGGGGAGGGGGAAAAAAAAAAANGCAGGATTCGCCCAGGTGCCCGAAGGAGAGAGCCCTGGGGACAGCGCCAGCTCCACACGCCCCCCAGGGCCGAGGTCCCCCCGGCCCCGAGCAGCCCCGCTCGCAGGCCGCGCTCCCCGGCCACGCCTGCCCGCCCCGCAGCCGCCCGGAGCGCCCGTCCCGACACGGCACCGTCCCGCCGGCGGCGGGAGGCACCGGCCCGGCCCGGCCCGTCCTGCCCCGCCGCACCACGCTCCGGGGGCCGGGCCGCCCCGAAGCCCCTTGGCGGGGCGGTACCGCCGGGCAGCGCGGCTCCCTGGGAGTCAGTCACCAGCCCCGCAACCCCCGCGGCTGCCCTGCCCGCCGCTCCCGGGCCGGGGGTTACCCGCAGCGAACGCTCCGGTCCCCGCAGAGCCAGCCCCGCCGAGGGGGCTGGGGCCGCGCCACCTCCGCCGACCCTGCCTCGGATTCGCCCTCCTCCTTCTCCGGACGGCCCCGGCCCGGCCCGGCCCGGCTCGGCCGCAGTCCCGCCTCGGGGTCAGCGGGCGGATGAGCGGTTTGCCCCGCTAATCCCCCGCAAGCGCCGGCAAAGCCGGGAGGGCTCGGCCCGGGGCGGCCCGGCCTCCCCTCCCGGCGGGGAAGGGAAGGGGGCGGCGGGGGTGGGGGGTTGCTGGGCGTGCAGCCGGGCCGCCCCCGCCCGGGTGGGCCACAACCGACCTGGGACCGCGGGGCGGCGGCCTCCAGAGCAGGGTCGCAGCCTGCGGGGCTCGGTGCGCCCGACGGGGGGATTACAGCCGTGTCGGCCACGGAGCATCCGGGCAGGCTGCGGATTTAGCACGGGAAAGCTGCGAATCGTGGCCCCGGGGCTGCCGGCGGCCGCGCTGCCCTGCGTAAACCTAATGGACTTACCTGGGCTGCTAAAAAGAATCGAGATGTGGTGCGTGCACAGAGCTCACGTTATTACCTGTTGCAGAGAGGCGACTACGCAGTGGCAGCACAACGTAATACATGATAGCAGGGTGAAGTTGCAAGAAGTACTCAGAATTTGGGAAATGGATGAATTTTATCAGTAGAGCTCCTATGTGATATACAAGCCAGTCTTTAGTTATGCTGCTTAGGTTTTCTTTGGAGGACGCTGGCCGCGTCCACTGCAAAGAAGCAGCCAAACTTAATCAGCACCAGGGAACGTGTGCCTCCGTTGGAGACTTCTGCTGTCGTGCTGAGTTTGTTTCCTTCCATTTTGCTCATAACAGTTGAACCTGGTGTTTGTTTTCAGACAGGTCTGGCAGTAGGGGAGTTCTTTCAGAGCTGTCTATGTTCTATGTCTTTCACGAAAGCAGAGTAGAGACCAAGTAGTTCACGGATGGTCTTTCCATGTGAATATCGCTGCGATAGCAAAGACTGCTTATCCCATCCCAGACATCAAAGATATCACATGGACAACAAGCCTTATAAAATTCCTCACTGTGGGAAAATAATCAATAGAAACTTCTGTATTCTTAAACTCCAAAGCTAAACAGCCATGAGACAGATATTTTTAAGGAAAAGAGACCTCCTTAATTCCCTTCATCAAAGCACTACTTCTTTACTGTATAAAACTTGTTAACATTTTTATACTGTGCACAGCATTATGCACATAGGAATTTATGAGGAAAAGTTTAAGGTGCTATATAGTCTTTATTAGCTCCTTTCACTGCTGGCTGCTCTGTCCCTTCATAACCTTTCCTCCTCCCCTGTTTGAGACAATATAAAAATACAAAAATGTTTTATAATCGCATTTTACTAATTGGGATTGGAAGCACTAGGAGAATAGGGCCTCAGTTGTAAAAATATCCATATCATTTAGGCTTGAATAGCTACATGAGCGACATTTGTGAAAGCTTCCCCCTCCCTAAGCAAAGCTCATTGATTTTGGTTGTGCTTATGAGTACCTAGCACCCACTGCCTTTAGGCCGTGTGTCTGGCTGGATGGCAGGTCACATGCAGAAGCATGACAGTCTAATCCTCCCATCATGCAGAAACTTGACCAGAGCGCACCGCGAAAAAAGGCTTAGAGCCTCCCAGTAGAAAGCTAGGTACAAAAAGGGGATGGTGCACACTCACACCTCTCCTCCCAGGCAGAGCTGGCGTGCGTCCCAGGCCTGCAGCAAGCAGCTGAGAAGTGCTTAGACACAGTCTTAGGAGCCAGAAAAGAGAATAACTGCAGCAGTCAGTTCATATGTCCCCTTCCATTCCTAACAGTGCTGTCTGAAAACAAAACTACTCCTGCCCACCTTGTCTGCTTCTCGATATCTGTGCGCCGAAGTCACTGCCCCTTAGCTCTGAAGGCCTGAAATTCCCTGTGAGCACTCTTATCTTCTGTCAAAGGGGCCTCAAAGGCAAAAATCCATGATGTGGCTCAGCTAATCGAGTCCATTGGGAGTGGTGGTGTACACACTTTGGTCTTCTGCATTAATTAATTATTCAGGTGAACTGGTCTGTGGAACTCCCCCAAACTAGTATCTGTTTCATTTAGATGATCCTGAATGATGTGTAAGTAATGACAGCCTGTTGCTGCAGAAAAGATCCTAGTTTAAACCAGTAAAAGTCACAACCAACCTCTGAGGCCTACAGAGGCAGGCACTGTTCAAATAAAGAGTTTCCGCCCTTAGTGAATGACAATCTACATGTCAAATAGACACTGTCTGTGCTGGAGAACTTCGGCATGAGGTGATTAAGTGACATTTAGTGTCATGCATCCTAGCCACATTTCTCGTTTCCCTTTATTTCACTGCTTTGTGTTCTTCTTTCTCCATCTCAACATGACTTGGCTTTTATCCAAACATTTATGGCTTTGGTTTTCTCTAGGAAGCCTTCCAGATGAAATTTCAAAGTTTCTGAGTGAATGTGGGTATATGCTCCCTCTCCCCTCAAATAAATTTGAAATAATTACGGGCCAGTGTTGTGTATTGGCAATATCTAGATATGTATTAAAGATAAATTAAGTGTGCTCATCTCCAGCTGTACCTGGTATGAGGTTAAGTTGTGCTTAATGCCATGAGACAGCATCTATACTACACTGTCTTTTTAACAGATTGCAATTAGATTGGTTTCAGACTCTTTCCTTGCCTTTCAACATAGTTTTTAACTTCATTAGAAATATTGTGGGTGTAAGTCTGAAAACTATTTTTAAATTACTGTGTGAGAAATGTGAAAGCAGTGTGAGTAGGCACCCTTTCAGAGCATCTTCAAAATTAGATCATATTAGACAATTGCTTATAGAATGAGTCTTATTCTTCATTGTAGTATAGTGGACCATAAGCATACATAAGTAGAATGGACCTCTTTTACTTCAGAACTGATAAACTCAGACTTTTACATTCCTACAAGCTTCTAATGGCAAAGATCCTCTTGTGATTAAGGCCCCAAATTAAGACTATAATTTATTTAATAAGGTATTTCCTGTATTGTGAAAGTTCTTACTACATCCAAATAAAGTCGGGATCCTGCTGTGCTGCACACTGTGGACCCCCTACAAAAGCAGGTCCTCCTGCTGTTGGGCAGAACTCAGCCATGGAGGGCTTGTGGGACCTGAGGCACACGTTTCCTCTTTTCATCTATTGTCTTTTCTTTATAAATGATCTTTTAATACTATTCTATCCATGAGGAGGTCTTTTGATGGCTAATTATGTACATATACAAATAACAAGTGACGCACAGAAAGATCAGCAGATACTTAAATGATAACTTAAGAAAATAAACAAGCACATTTAACTAGCAGAAGAGAGACGACCACTATAAGAATTAAAGAACTTACCTCTCAGGGGAACTGCTTTTTGACCTCTCTGGCTGCTTAACTGAGCACAGCCTGGAGCAAATATGAGGAACTCCTCCCCTTTTGGTGTTTATTACAGAGAAACAATACTTCCTGCGACACCTGAGTAAATATCCTCTAGGAAAACCACCACATAGTTTGTCTACAGCTAGCTTATTATTCCTTTGATCATAAATACCATCCACCATAATGAATTACCAAGCATGCCCAAAAGCATGAGTTATTTATTGAATGCATAGATTTCTCTGAGGCAACCCCGAGCTTTGCCAGATATTTTCTTTAGTTGATCAAAAGAGCTCTGTAACCCCTTTTGAAGGTCTTAGATGTGTGATCCCTGTAATCACATTTAAGGGGCTGGTTAGCTCAGGAGATTGTTAATAGGATACAAAACCTTTCGCATCCAACCCAGATCAGTGCAGATGAAAAGTTGTGACTATTTAATGGCTCTTTCACATCCTGTGACCTAACCCAGTTCCTAAAGGAGAAATATTTGTATCACTTTAAATTTACAGAATGTGGTTTTCAGGTTTTTTTTAACTACACGTGATACAGAACATCTCACAAACAGGAAAATAATTAAAAAGCTCAGTGGTAATTAATGAGTCCAATTAAAACTGCAATCAAAAGAATTGTGAAAATTCTCACTCCAAAACTATCTCCACAGTCTCAACAAGCTCATAAGCACAGGTAAGGGTTATAGTAATCAAGAAGCAGGAGTTGTTGGAAAGTGGGAGTGATTTAGGAAACTAACAGTTCTTCACTAAAATTTGCCTGTATCAGCCTCTGTCATTAGACCCAGGAGCTGCACATCTAGCACAGAAGTGTTGCATTTGAATGGTGATAGTCTAACTCACACTTATTGATTCATATTCAGTAGGGAAAAAAAATTACAAACACACACATGCAAGGCATTTTCTTTAAATTTCACAGCTCTTTCTACTTCACAAGGTTGGAGGTAACAAAGTTTTAGGGTTTTGCAGGTATTCTTTTCGATCTAAGAAAATCCTAAGTCAGACCCCATTCAAACTCATGCCTCAAACTCAATTTAAAAAAATGCTCTTAAGTTTTGGTTGTTGGCTGTTTTTTTTTTTGTTTGTTTTTTTTTTTTTTAATAAAGTATCAGGAAAAAAAGTATTGGAAAATTTGGAATTTAAAGCCTTCCATAGTTATTCTAAAGATCACAGGAGAGAAGATCAGGGTCCAAGTGATAACTGCAGAGATTTATGCTACAAAATGGCTTCCAATGTCAGTTGCTTAGAGAGCACACTTATCCCTTCCTTGGAACACACTGATTACCAAAATAACCTTAAAGGATTTTGCTTACGTGCAGTGATGTGAACGAGTAAGAAGAAGGAGGGACATCTGAGGATTGCTGCTTTCTGCATACCTGGGTGTAACGTGAAGTGCTAATCTTGAAAACATGCAGGAAAATATTTGAGGTTGTAGTCCTGCCATTTCCAAGTGCCTAAACAACAGATCCCTCAGAGTCATGAAGCTAGCTTGAAAATCAAGGGATTAAAAAACTAAACTAAGCAATAAACACCAGTCAAGTGGTAATATTGTTCATGTGGATCATGTTGAAAATACAGCAGTTCCCCTATTAACTGCTTAGAGATTTCAGGTTTGGCACTTTTTTCCCCCTAATTATTTTTGAATCAGTTGTACAGAGGGTCTCAGTGCTCAAATATCTATATCATATATATATTGCATCCTGGAGTAGCAGGACCTATGTTATTCGCAATCCAAGTGAACAAAAATATATAATACGTAAACTGTGTATTTCTTTATGGTTGTGTTTCTCCATAGTCCCTGGAGGTTTAGGTAATCAGCAGCCTGACATTAAGAAAAATGCCCATTAAACAAAAGTCACCATTAATATTACTAAACAGGAATGTACTTTGTCATACAAACAAGATCGAACTAATGAAGTATAAGTCAGCATCAATGTATTGATAATTCAAGCAGTTAAACTGATGTTTGGTACCTACATCTAGTTATCATCTGTGCTATTCTGTTATATACTTACAGGAGAGTTGAAAAGACCTCTAACTAAAAAAAAACAAACCCAAACACCCCCCACCCCAGCAGAATCTTTCTATAAGATTATTTATACTTAAGACCTAAAACCCAGAAGCTCTTTAATGTAGAGCCTCCTACGTAATATATACCTGCACAGCATCTAACATCCAGTCTCTGAGTTCATTGGATACCAGGTGTTGCCACTTAACCATGTTTATTAATGGGGCAAATAGAGGTCTTTTCATATCAAATGATAAAAGAAGGCTCAATGTTGAACAATTGTGACTTCTTTTTTTGACTCTAAAGGGGTCCCAGTATGCAAACAGAAGTGTCAGGAATGATAGATAGGTCTTCTACCTGACATGATTTTTTCAGTCAGCCTTGGCTCGTGCAGAAGATGTTCCATGTTCATAGTTCCCACAAACACCCATGACAATTCTTCAAAGTTAAATTTCAGGCACTAAAGACATTATGACTTACATAAGACCAACTTTTCTCCAGACTGAATCAGTTCCAGTAGCCTTGGCAAGAGTCACAGGGCACCAGCTCCTTAATCTGTGGATTAACTGGATGTTGAAGTCTCCTTTGGAAAAATTCAGCTTCTAATCCTCATAATATGTAAAAAATCTGTAAAATGTAATCTAAATACTTGGGAACAAGATGGAAAATAAAGATAACCTAAGGAATTTCACTAGTTATTTTGCTATGCCTTCCTTTTAATACCATATCTTTTAAAGCTCATACCATGATTTTGAAGGGATATGACTTACAAGGTTTGCAAATTTGAGGTTGGAAGTGCACAAATTATATTCTTGGGCCATTTCAGGTTTGGAATATCACATAATATGCAGAATGCTTCCAATGGATACACAGAATGTCTCAAACATTCTTTGTTCTGCTCATTTTTTCCTATTTTACACAGTTTCAGACACATCAGGAGCTTGCTGTCAGTCTAGATCTTCCTCCCCTTGGAGCCAGAGGTAGCAAGCACATTGCCAGACTTCACACACTTCATAAATGCACACTTCACTAATCCCAAATAGTTGCAAAGTAACAACTAAACAAACCCTAGAAAATTCTTTTTCTTTCAGGCACAATAACAAAAGACAGGTTGTTTTTACCACACTAGCCCCAAATGAAGAATGACAACATAATCTGAGAATAACCTTAAAAGTTTGTTTTGAAGTTTTTCTCCATTATTCTGCCAGTGCTATTATGAATTCCTCAGCCTCCTAATCCGGAGGCACACCACAAATGAGTCTTATAAACAGTTTCCTATTCGTGAGTCTGTCATTAATCTCTGAGGATGTTCCAAAGATAGCCCTTGGAGGATTTGGATTTGTCATCTTCCTTTTCTTTTTAATCCAGTTAGGGAGTATAGCAAACAGTGACACAAACAGGATTACATTTTGAAGGGGCCCATGCCTGGTTATGCGAGTGGCACACAGAGATATTCAGCTCCAGTTTCCTGCTCTGCAGTTTGGTCTCTTCCCGACAGCTCCTCCTCCCCCTTTACGGTTGATTGTAAACACATTTGAAAAAACGTATTTATTTTGCAAAAATTACAGGTTAAAAAAAAAAAAAAAGAAGAAGAAAGAAGAAGGAGGGAAGCTGTGTGCCATCCTGATTTTCGGCCTCTTCTCTGTCTTTATTACCGTACTCATGTCCCAGTGCTTTACCAGCAGGTAGCATTTCCAACACTTCATTCTCCTGAATGACGGGACAGCCTTGTTATCCTGGCTGCCAGCAGGAAAGGAGGCAGTTCTCTGCTGCTGCAGAGTACCTCCAGCATTTCTGTGGTGACAGTTGTTTTAGAGCCAAATCATCATTCGGACTTTCCAGGTAATGAGCACTCTTTGAAATAAAAACACTGATTTTTAAACGCTGAGGGCAGTTTAAACACTGAAGTGAAGTATGAAAGGCACCAGTAAATTATCCGTCTTAGAATACCTTCAAATCAAGGCAAAGAATTTAAAACAATGAGAGGCTGTTAAAACATCAAGAATTTTGTATTCCCGGAAGTATTAATTGCGTATTGATTATCACAGTTGGTTCGCTAAGTGGCCCCAATTGCTCTATCCATGACCATCGCTATCCATTATTTATAACTCCTCCAATTTCTCCCATTAGCTGCAAAATTTATGATAATATAAATATTTTTTCTTCCAAGCTACTGTCAGGAAAAAATTCTTTAGGACCAAGACCAATTGATACAGTCTTCCATTAGAAAAAATACCTGGTTTAGGATGGGTTTTCATTTCATGATAGATTTTGAGACCTACAAATAGCCATTTTTTAATCTGTGCAATGGTGGTGGATTGATTTTATAGATTCTTAAGACTAATATAAGTTATCTGGAATGACTGGCTTTGGTATTTTATATAAACTGCTATAGTTAGCAAGGGTCCACATTTAAGAAAATGCCTGATAATATATTCTGTCAAAAACACTCATAAGGCAAACAAGATGAACTTAATAACCCCCCCCCATGTTTTTCTGACTAGAGTCTCAGTTCTCAAATGCATCTTATCTGTGCTATGTTATGGTTGGCATTATAAAAAATGAAAAAAATGTCAAAGTGCATTTTACAAGTTTATATATCATTTCTATATCAGGTAGTACTGTTTCTGTTGCTCATACAAACTTATGCCTCAGAGGGTATCTGCCATGGTTCAGTGTGTTCTGTAAGTCACAGCAACGTGGCGATTGTCCAGAGTAAAGAAAATTATTGAATAAGCTCTGAAGGCTTCAATAAACAAAATTTAAATTAAATAAAAAAGCCAACATTCAAAACCCCAAAGTCAACAGTCAAAAAAGCTTGTTTTCTCCATTCCATTATGTAGATAGCAAAGATGACTGTACTGTGTGTTTGTTAAATAATATACCTTTGCAAAGCTGAGGTAAACTTATCTGGCTGTTCTTTAAAACATTTAAGTTGCAATTAGTGTAATGGTCCAGCAGTTACTGTGTCTACCTGCTCTTCAGTGCCAGAATTAGATCTTTAGTTTGCCTCTTAAAATTGTTTTTTAAAAAGGATTGCTAAGCAAGCCTGCAGAGGAGCCATAATGGATCTAACCACGTGGAAGTTTCGAGTCCTGGAGATGAAAATGGTCTTTATGGAGGTGCTGTAATGTACGGGTTGATTGACATAAACTTTGCTTCTCAGACTCAGCAACCTGTGCAGCTGCTAATGCTGAACTGTTTCAGGGGAATGGAAATTTAATTTCAATCCACCCTAAATTACGAACATTGTGTGTGTCCTGTGTGAACTGGCCTTTGAACTAGTCTTCATACCGCAGCACAGTGTCTCAAGGGATAAGAGAAACGGGGGTGGAAATGTGTTGTTGGAAGCAGAGGTAGGGCTGTTTCACCCACTGCTGCAAAGCTAGGCGCTGAGAAGAGCAGCTTTTCCTGAGATGCGATCTGGCCTCATTCCGGGGCAGTCTTAAGCACAGCCTGTCCTCGTGACTGTTCTTGACTTTGCAACCATAATAATGCAACCTCATCTAAGCTGTATGTACTATATGTAATCACTTATAATAACTAATGCTTTTTCCACCTCCCTCACCCATCCTTAACAATTGTGAACCCACAAACACACTACTTGGAAAGACCACACGAATTCTCATTTCAGATGTCAAGTCAGTCCCTAATTAAGAGTTAGGATGAGGCATTTTGTATGGGCTTCACTTATCCCACCTTTGCCTGTTACAGTGCTTTCTGTACCTGTCTTTGACGGAGCTGAAATTACTCACTGCTGGAGACCTGAGGCTGGACTGGGTAGCCCACAGGTTTGGTCCCCAGCTATGGAAATCCGGTATTTCCACTGCAGCCATGTGGCCTCAGGATTAGGGTGTTTTCTTACCCTGTTGTTGCCTGCCATGGTCTCCTGTGGAGAACATCCTCAGCGCAAACAAAGACTGTCTCCTTTTTCCCTTTTTGCTAAAACACACTAGTTAATCATTGCTTTCACGCACAATTGAGGCAACAATGCAATTTTTGATTGTTTTTCTAAGCCGTGTGGAGGTCAGGGCTGCTGCTGCTATCCTGCGTGCACTGCCATCCTCAATCAGCCTGTCTAGTGCACAAGAGGTTGTTTTTTCCCAGAGATGGTTTTGTGTCCTGAGGTTCTAGCTTTGATTGTGGCAAATGCCTTACTTAGCAGACACCACAGGATGCAGAAGGAGAGAGAAATCAGAACAGCGGGGGGAGGCTAGCACTCCCCGCAGAAGCACAGCAAAGAGCAGGGCCGGCCACCCACCGCCTCCCCTGCTTGCAGCTGACAATTGAGCTCGGATTTCTACCTCCAGTTCTGCTTGAATCCAGGGAAAGGAGCTGTGTGTAGCAAGCAGAAAATTGCCTACAAACTTCCCGCAAATATAAACAACTGATTTTTAAATAAAGGGACTGCTGCTTAGAAGAGATTCCACGTCTTATCCCCATATCTTGCCATGCACTGCAGACCTCCTGACTGCTCCGTTTGTAAGTGCTCAAAGGGCAGAGACCCTGATTCTCTGCTACCAGTACCTGTCAGCCTCCAGAAGGAGCTCCTACATTCATTATGTGAAAGCTACCTTATCTGGCTTAATGTTCAGAACACTACTGCAGGCAAGTAACGAACAGCTAATTACTATATTTGTATGGGGGAGTTCAATATGGCACTATTTTCCAGTTGGGGAGCAGATGCGAGTTTCTGATTATCAGATGCACCTATTAAGATTTACATTCCTAACCCTGCACTCATTCAAGGTAACAGTAAAACTTGTGTTGGTTTGGAATGGGCTATGGACTAACCCTTGACAACCAATATTTTTAAATGAAATTCAGTTATTTCCTTTACTGCCTGTTTAGATACGTGACAACAGTAAGGAGCAATACTTTACATTTTCTGGCACTTTTTATTCCTAGAATTCCTTACTATGCCACAGTCTACACGCACATCATCAGCCCATTGCCAAACGCGCTGCAGTAGGCAGTAGGGATCTCTGTGCTCTCAGACAGCAGGCAAGATTTCCATTTTGAAATCTGATACAGAAGACCCGCTGCACAGAAAGCAACAGGGCACCTCAGATGGCTGTCTCAGAAGGAGCAAGGCGCGGGATATGATGTGTTTTGCACCTGTTATGCAACAGAGAACAATTTGCCAATTAATTCAGGTAGTGTTAGAGAGAAGAGATAACATGTCTTGGATTTCCTGCTCTTAATTTATTGATCAGCTAGGCCCTTGGGACTAATAAAAAGTATTCCATCAGCCTACAGGAGGTCTACAGTTTCTGATATAATAGAAAAATACCATCTTTCAGAATGGCAAAGTATCATTAACTGATGCAGGCCTTGCATAAAGAGCATCTCTGATGGACTATTCAAATAAATATTCTACCTTACCTTTAAACTGTACTCCCTGATGGGCAACATGATAAACAACAGGGTACATGGGGTGAGTAGTTACTCATTTCTTACCCCTCTGTTTCTTTACAGTGACCAGCCATGAGAAAACGAGGTGGGAAATAACCTTCCTATCACTTTCTCCTGGCACATAGGTGAGAAGAGACTTTTATTTCCTAGGCACTTCTTACATGGGACTATGTCCCAGGACTTAAGTGACAACTGAAGTGACTTAGATCCTAAACCACTACTGAGGAAATATGAATATAGAGGACTCCATTACTTTGTGTGTTTACTTAGGAAATAACTGTGGAAATAACTCATAAAAGACCCAGTTTCTTTCTCTCTGCAGCTTCATTAATACAAATTGGAAGAACAGGTAATACAATAGAAAGTCTTTTGGCTTGACAGCAAATTCCCAGAATCTTCTCACTTTCAAACTAATAAATAAATCAAATGTTCCTTATTCATGAAGACGGCAGTACCATCTTACAATGCTTGCTCTGATGCCAGGTGCAGTTTAACGAAGACAAAGGGTCTTTTTTTTTCACTTAGAGGCAGAAGGCTTATTGAGGTACCTACTGCTCTAGAAGTAATAACATTTTTCTGCAAAAGGGCATTTAAAAATGGATCAATGCTGAGTTAATATTCTTCAAAGAAGTGGTTTTTTTAACTAGTTGTAGTTTATACCACATTTACCGAGCCTGTCAGTTGGAAGGCCTGTACCTAAGCTTGGATGATTATGCATCTCCTGATTTGTAGTTTTCTTGTGCAGGTATGCTAAGATGGATTTGTCAAGGAACCAGTGGAGTTATGACCGGTTAGAACAATAAACCACTGTCCTGCCTCTTCTTAGTAGATGCATTATGTCTTTTCCTCTCTTTTCGAAATAGGCAGCTCTGTCTTCACTAATTTAGGGATACATCCCCAGTCTGTAAAGATTTTTTCAAAATGTGCTGAGGTTCAATCTCAGTTTTATCATGAGATTTAGGACTGAAAGCTTGTCGTGGTTTAGGCCAAATTGGCCACTGGGGACGTGAGGGAC
>RSEF01000002.1:18904816-18972493 GCA_003993805.1 Himantopus leucocephalus
GAAGAGGCCTAGCTAAGAAGCAAAGTTACTGAACAAAATTGGTGCTGTTTTATCTCAAACCAGGACAAAGCTTCAAATCAAACTGCAGCCACGTTGTCTGTTTTCTAGTTGAAGTAGTTGTGCTTTCTTCCACAGAGAGGAGGCTGTATCCTCTGAGATGAGAGGTGTGTAATTTATCTTACAGCAAACTAAGAACTAAACAAAACCTGTTTAGTTTGCAAAGTGGTTAATGTGGCAGCCTATAAAAACCTTCAGTGCAGAAGCACCTGGTGGTGAAGCCCTCCAACACAGACTGAAGTGCTTATAGTCAAAGACGCAGTGAAAAATAAGAATTATGTCTGACCTTCAGCCTTCAAACAGCTTCTGGGAAGTCAACATGATTCATGTGGCTTCCAGGCAAACCTCACTGGCAGTAGCTTTCTTAAGATTCTGGCTGGAGCTGGTCAAGAAATTAATTCCAGCTTCTGTCAGTCTTCTCTGAGTCTCCTTCATGTTTGTCACCCTGGGTCAGAGTCTCAGGTTTGTTGCAATCAAGGTCGGTTTCTTTGGATTTCCTCACCAGCTCCTCACAGACTGCTAGCAGGATCAGGGCCTGTGCTTTTGTTGTCTAGATATCTCAAAATACCTTTCCGTCTCATGTATCATAGGTTCTGCAGTTTCTAAATTCAACTACGTAAATTGGGATGATCAATGACTGTGATTATAGTTTATAACTTTGCCTCTACAACTTACCGTGAGCAGCTTCTTATTCAAGAAGAGAAACAAGAAAGTTACGTTTAGATAGGTAGCAGAAACCTTTGTCCAGTTGTATAACACTGAGGTGGGGTTTTTATTTTGCTGTCTTTTTATGTTCTGTGAAATCTTTCTCAAAGGAGAAAGTTTCACTGTAGTGGTAATGGAACATTTTTATTTATTATTTTCTCCATGTCTACTATTTACTATTCTCTGTGTTTACTATTTTTCCATATCTCTGGGTTTTGTTTGTTGGTTTTTTTTTTTTTTTNNNNTTTTTTTTTTTTTTGCTTTAGAACCACTATAACGAAGACAAAAATGATGAAGACAAAATTCAAGGCTCGTTATTTTAGGGAATGCTTGTCAATGCCAAGACAGCTTCACTCTCAGTCCTTCAAGAGGGTGACATGCGAAGAATGCAACACAGTCCATGACACCATTTTTATTCATTTCACACAGGTCTGTAGACAGTGTACAGCTGCCTCTGGAGCAGAATTAGGCCTGCATTGCTATCAAGTGACCTGGCTCAGTCGTCAAGAGATTTTTGCAAGTAGCTCCTATTACTGCTAATGGGAATGTAACAAATTAACCTCTCATGTACAGATGAGGGAAAAAATCCATTGAGGTTCAGAATAAAAATACTGTCAGTGTTTGAGGAACTACAGAAACCTGAACCACGTAACCACAATGACCACCAACAGAATAATACTTTTGGCTTGTTAATATCATGCAGTCTAAAATCAGTCCAGGTACAAACATAATGCAGTGTGTCCCCCCACTCTTCCACCTCTGCTGGGATTTTTCTTTGTTGTATCATATTGATAAATTGCAACAGTATTATTCCAGCTTCTAAGAAAACCTAGGAATGAGTAACATAAATATTTATCCTGAAATCCATATTTTAAGGGCAGAATTGAAAAGAAGACAATATAAAAGCAAAACAAACAAAAAACCCCAGGCATTGATGACATTTGCTTTGTTAAAACAAGTAAATTTTATATTCACTTGTTTACTCTTTATTTAAAGTATAAGCAGATATTCCTATCATAAACACATGCACGTTTATTTGTAGTACACAATGAGTTGCTCTTCAGCTATTTTCTGTTTTTATAGTGTAATTTCATAGCTTCTTCCCAATAAATATTATTTGTTTACAGTTGCACTCCTTCCATCCCAATAAAGCAAAAGTACTTCAATGTTACAGTGAAACGCTGCACATTTACTGTTATCTGGGAACCAGTCCTACCAGTACATCTTTCGAATTTCTTGCTCCACTGCTTTAAAAATGCTAACACTAAAAGGGAACATCATAGGGACAACTGTGAGAAAGATTTAAAACTCTTACCTGGTTAGCACAGGACACATAGGTATCTAAACCAGGAAAAAGACCGTAAAAGCATATGTTGGGAGACATCTGAACATGCTACAAGGGTAGATGAGATTTTGGGTCATGGATGTTTAAATGTTTCATATCTGACCTTACGAGGCAAAAGGTTTACTGTCCTGTTCTGCCACTGGCATATTAATAAGGAAATGACCATAGGTTGAGAATGTGTCTGGTGCCTGACGTAAGCCAACACAAACCTCTTTGAGATGTGGCATGTGCCATGGACAGCTTCAGAAGGCCGTTGTCTCCTGGGCATTTCTGCCCAGTGAAGGGGAGCAGGATGTCCTTCCTGGAGTGTCCCTGGCAATGCCTTGCTGTTTACAGGAGGAACATAGGGTTGAACAGGCTCCCAGAGGGGCCAGACTGGCTGAGGGCACTGCAAGGACCAGCTGCTCCTCAGGTTCCTCCCTACCAGTGCAGTGGGAGTGCATATAAGATATCCCAGAGGCAGCCCTAGTAACTAGACAGTAGGACTTGGGAATGTCCTCCAAGGGCCCTGTCTGAATGACTGTCAGGGCAGCCTTCCTGAAGCCAGAGGTGGCCTCCCAGTAGACATGCAGCCTTGCCTGGTTGACAAACTGGAAGCACTTCTTACTTAAAATGGGGAATTAACCAACTCAGCTAATTTTGCTGCATACATTTAAATGTCAAAAACAGTGCTGATGCAACAGCATTTGCTAAATATATAAATAACTACTTACTGCTTTAGCCTAATTAAAAGGCAATCAAAAAGGCACTACAAAAGACACCAGCTAAGAAAACACCTCCTGTGGAGCAATGAAATAAAAGTCACCCCTGTGGAAGTCAGTGCGTACCTCGGTGGTCTGCTTTGATGCTGGTGTGGTGTTGAGTCATGAAGTGAGTCTGTAGATTTCTGTCCTGCTGTCTGAACTGAGGATGATGCCAATGGAAGTGAGGCTCAGAGTGGCTTCTCAGTGTGTGAGGACCTGCCTCATGCAGCCTGGGGATGCCTTGGAGGTCTTTCAAAATGCTGAGGATCCCGAGGATCCCAGACAGCAAAATCAAGGCATTGCTTCAGGAAATGAAAGCAGAGACAGTGTAGAAAGGAAGAGCTGGCCAACCACACTTGAAGAAGCTCTTCAGGCACTCAAAATAAGCTGGCAATCATCCATTTCTTGTCACTGCTACAGCTGCATGAAATTTATTTCTGTTTAAAAATTTTAACATACAAAACCCAAAAAGTCCATGCTGGCCCCATTGAAGGAACTAGAAACATTTGTGAACTTTTTCCAAAATGTAGTTTCAAAATTACAGTTCATCTCTCAGCTTACCTATATCCAGTTCTTTTGCTATAGTTTTGAAACCTGTAAAATATATTTTTCTTGTGATTTATAGTGAACTTTTTGTTTTACTCCAGTTTGACTCCCCCGATTTGTCTTCTGGACAGCAATTCAAGCAGCATCCATCATGCACTTCTTTTTGCTAGACCTTAATCTTTCTCCTTCTGGCGAGGTAAAGCCTCAGGACTCTGGGAGTTTTGTGGTTTACCGTAATCCTGCTGTGTTCTCCCATATTAGAACCAAGAGCAGGACAGCTTCTGTGGCTAAATTCATAGGCTACTTTCTTGCCTTGAAAGAACCAAAATGTGATTTCTAGATTTCAGCTACATAAGGCTCTCCACGAACTGCCTCCTGTCTTGATGGAGCTAAACTGATGCCCCACAGTGAGTTTCTTCACTATAAAAAAAGATGGCTCACGCACATGCGTTCAATACCTGTCTGCAGGTTAGCTGCGTTAGTCAGGTTTGCCTTACTAACTTTCCTTATAAAAGCTGAAGTTCATTTCATGTGTACAGAAAATACAGGGAATTGCAGCTAGCTGGAGGCTGCAGCTGGGTGCTTCATCTGTCACTCAGGCTTAAAGTTCAGTAATTTATTTTCTTCCCCTTTAATCTGTGTCCTGTAGCAGGTCTAGATTTTAAGCATAACCTGGGTAACAAACTCCACTTTCTCACTTCTGCCTCGGAGCTGTGCTCTGTCAATGTGAGCTGCTAGGATTGTTTCTTTCAAACTGCAGAAATGGGAAGAGGGCTTTGTAATCTTCTCAGATAGATCTATTTTGTCGCGTTAGCTTTGGGCCTAAACTTGCATGTGAGACCAACCTCTCAATTTATCCTGCTGCCCCAGTTTTGTCACTCTGTCCTGAGTGTGAAGTGAGCCACGTAAGTCAAGAAACAGCAAAGCTTGAGAGGATGCACTTGGCTGAAGCTCAGCCCCTGCCATGACAGGCGCCATGGTCACAACCATCTTCCATGTCCTGTGGAGAGCTCTCGTCAGCACTGGACTGTAAGGAAGTAGCAATTTATCCACTTAAAAATACCAAAATGAAATTGATGGAAATGGTGATATTTAGGTGAAAATTGTTGTATTTGGGAGTCCCCAAAGCAGTGCAGGATTGCAGTCGGGGACCTGGCCCAGAAGAGAAGTACGCAACATTCATGGTGTGTGTGTCATCAGGTAAGAAATGTAACTGCTGGTGATGGAGATATCCATGAATGAAATGCAGAAGGCAAAGCGTATAAGAATTGTCCAAGCATACCTACATTTCTGTTTGAATTACAGAAACTTGTCCTGAGATGAGACTAGCTAAGCACATGGTTTTGGACAGTTGCACACCGCAGACCAGCAGTGCCGTGATGGATCTTGAAG
The DNA here is from genome assembly GCA_003993805.1 of Himantopus leucocephalus. Taxonomy (NCBI): domain Eukaryota; kingdom Metazoa; phylum Chordata; class Aves; order Charadriiformes; family Recurvirostridae; genus Himantopus; species Himantopus leucocephalus. The sequence goes on from RSEF01000002.1 coordinate 18,909,605, forward strand.
CACAGTGTGCTCACTCAGCATGGCTTTCCTGGTCAATGAACACCGCATAACAGCCATGGCTCCTCGTTACTGCAATTTCCTTTGCTACATCAGCTGAAAACAGGTATCTAAGCCTGTCTATGTGCAGTCATACAGGACTGCAGAAGGTCAAGACCAAAGGGGCAAAGTGTATTTGACAGCCAAGGCAGACCCACAGATATGAGAGATCCATATATTGAGCAATGCCAGAAATACATGTGGCAATTTTAAAATGAAATCATTGGCCACAAAGTCACAGGCAAAGGGCCAGACTTTCACATGCTTTTTGAGTGAGAGACAATAGGCCCTGGAGTAGTTAAAAAAAGCCACGATATGTCAGGAAACTAAGACAGTGAGGACTGCTACAATACTGCCTAGCAGATATCCCACTGCAAATGGGAAAGAAGATTGGGCTGTGGAGAGAAGATGGAGAGCTGCACCAGAGGTACAAACAGTAGAGAGAAAGCTGGGCCTGCAGGAGAAACAGCAAACAGCCGTTTGATCCTATCTGGCAATGCTTGTATCCTAACAGGAGCAGTGCAGGTTCCCCCAGCCCGTCTACGACGGTGAAATAGCCACCGGAGTAGCAGGCTCTGTGTGGCAGAGCAAGCTCTTTGATCTTTCTGTTTTGTGAATCAAAGCAAGCATTTAAAATTAAACTTGAGACCCAGCGTTAGTACCTAATATGCTCAGTGTCTCCCCTTTACAGTACTTAATATGCACAGTGTCCCCCCCTTACTCTGTGCTGTTGGATTCTCGGGTGATTGAATAAGTGATTTTCAGAAAATTGACATTTTCCCAAATTTTTAAAATGTTGATAACCTGTGTTAATGGGTCACAAGTCAATGAGTGGCTAGGCTACTAATGGACATTTAATAAAAACACAGAACAGTCTCTCACCTATCAAGGATAAAACCACCTACCTATGGTCTTCATCCCCACATTCCTCCAGCTAACTAGCTAGCAAACAAAACTGGGGGGTTTACCAGCACTTCTGTGTACATTGTGCCATCTCTGCAGGCAGGATTCTAAATATTATTTATTTTAACATCCCAAGCATAACAATATAGGTTTTTTTAAACCAAACTTTGCATTTAAACACACGTGTGTGTACGTACACTGCAGGGGCTAAGAGGTGGTTTATAACTCTGGATGGCGTGAACAAAAGCAGTACCTTCTGTTCAGGAAAAATCATACATAGTGTACCATAAGAAGAAATATTCTGGAGCAACAGAGTACCACAGAGTGCTTTGAGCAAGCCAAGGCTCTCTAGGATACCAAAGAACAGAAAAGCCAAGTATCAGCTATTCAACAATGAACTAACATGTTGTCAAAGGTCTGACCACTGCTAACGTGTCTTTGTATCCAAGAGGAACCACAATAGCTTTTATCTCACTCCCATCTTGCTGAATCATCTTTTCTGCCTACATTAAACATCCACTGAACTAATCTAAACCTTCTGTAAATGTCTGTCTTCCATAAAAGAGCGGGGTTTTCTGTATTAGTTCTGGCTGCATTTTTAGGAACCAAGATAAATGTGAGTTGTTAACACACTCTTAAAGCACTTATTCAGGTTTCCAGGCTTGAGGAATCAAACTAAGTACATCAGTAAGAAGTCTGCATACAGCATACACAGCATCTCTATCACTGGATTGTAATTCCTCCACTCTGGGATTAAATTCCTAAGGACCTTGTCCTGCAAGTCTTGCAGAAAGTAATTCATGAAGAGAGGCTATATGAAAAGGTATCATGATTTGGCATAAGGATGAAAGATCACATTTAAGGGACCAATATGTCTCTTTATTCCTGTCATACTTAGCTTGTAAATACTTGCTGAAGTGTTAGGATACAAAAGGAAGAAGTCCAGGGGGTCTTTCTGTAAGTGCCCAGCGAAACCATTGCTTCAGTTTGCTCAACCCCCATCCTGGAATCAAAAATCTATGGCTCTAAGCAACTTTGTACGCTCATCAGAACTTCTTTTTAACTACTGCTTATAAGTAAAATAATAATTCTCCTGTGAGTAAGAGATGCAGTTTTCCAAATTGTATCTTCATATAAAAATATAGACGTTTTCTGATTTATACATGGGTTGTCCTTCAGAACAGTCACTGGGTTGTTTTGGACATTGCTTGGCTACCTGGAGCTTTGTGGTTCATATGTGGGACAGTGTACATACTTGTTCAGTGATTCATTTTCCCCTATTAAGACTTAACTTGAAATTCCAATCAATAACAAAATAAAGCAGAACTGCAAATGCTCTGATCTGCTCTATCAGACTGCCCACTGCACAAACATTTGAGAAGAGTATCCCAAGGGAGTTAACTGTGAAGCTCTATGCAGTAAACTGCTCCAGTAAAATGCTCTGCATTAGTGACAGGTTACAGCTAACACCTGGCAAATGATGCGAAACAGACTGGGAAACTGTAATGATCATATGCTAGCATGTGTCTTGTATTTCAAGAAAGTACTTCTAGCCACCCACAACATTTTTATAAGTGAAGTACTAAATGAGCCCATAGTTCAATAGACCCGTGTGAAATACTTTAACAGGCTAAACATTCCACATGAGGCAAGGGTAACAGCAAACTACAATGACCATACATACAAGAGAAATCACTTTAGCCACATCTGAAATGAAATTCACTAGTATAATTCCTGGCAGCTGATTAGTAATGCACCCCGCATCTTACAGTTCGCACCAAGATACATGGAGGATTATCACAGCCAGCTGAAATTGCAGGGGGCATTTCACTACAATAGGGCATAATTATGCAAAGAGAAAATGGGAAGTTGAGCCTAATGATCCCTTCTTATGCCAAATGTGTATGTGCTAGGAAATCACAGGCAGGCAAAGCCAGAGTTCTCCTGGGCTTTCCTGTGCTCCTCCAGGTGCATGGAGAGTGCCCAGATACCTCTCATTGTTTTATAAAACTAAAGAGACAATAATATAGTGTTCCTAAACCATTCTGAGATACCACATCAGACCGACAGGGAAGGGAGAATGCTACCTGCTGCCTCTGCAGGATCCAGGTGTCCTTCACTCAGTCACTAACCTGGCCTGGCTATATTTATGTTAACAGATACTGTCACAGCCTATGCAGGCGGGTCTGGAGATCCAGCATGCACAGCACAGCAGATGCCACGGTTCATAAATAATAACAGATTTATATAACGTCTCTGAAGGCACCTTTTTCTTATGTACACTTATGTATAAAGTGGGTACGACCATTTAGGTCTTGTGGTCACCGGGGCATATAATTTTGTCTGTATATTTATCGCTTCCTTTTGCAGCTGTGTTACTGTCCAGAACTGTGAGGTACTTACTGATCACACAAAGTATATAGCATCATTTCTAGAAAGTAATTTCTTACATGTTGGTCTCAGGTCACTTTCCACTTTCTGTTTCCTGCAAGGTACGTCCCACATTGAGAGGAAGGAAGAACTTTATGTATCCAGGACAGGACTTATCAGCCCGAGCATCTGAGCCCTTAAACTGAAAGCATCAGACAGCACTTGGCTTAGTTCTCCACTCTGGAGGAAACTTTTAACTCCAAACATGTGGGCAGTAGTAGACAGGCACACAGAGGCTCGCTCTCCCTCAAACATCCTTTCAGTGGCTTCCTGCAGTGCAGCAAATGCTACGCAAACCCTTTTGTGTTTGAATCCTACTTTTCTCAATACTCGACTTCCTCACAGGGCTTTTGCGTACTCAGCCTTTATGCCCCCATGCCATGCCTTTCAGACACCTCCATCCCCTCAGCTGGCTTGCCTGGCTCCAAGGGATGGGATGGTCTTCTCCCTCCTCTAGAGGGTTTCCTTCGAACAGGAGGGGACCCATCAGGAAGAGTCTGAAGAGCAGCCTTCCACCCTGCTGCCCCCTCACACCCTTTCGCAGGAACATACTAACACATAATAACTGATAACGTTTTAAAGAGCTGTGCCACCCATTCCCCCGTTTAATCCAGATAGGGGTCCACCCTGGCTGGTATAAGGTGCACTGAAAGGGCTGCGGTGACAGGTGACAGCTAGAAGACATTATCAGCAGAACCAGTGGTATTTCCAGACCTGTGTGGTTTCAACCTGCAGCCTCTAAATGAAGTGAACAAAACTTCGCAGGGGGCATGGCAGGCTGCAAAGTGACTGGGCTTCCTCTACATCAATCCTTCCCTCTGCACTTTTCCCAGCCACTGGGAGAGAGAAGAGCCAAGAGATAAAGAGCCCTTCCTAAAGAGAAAGGCAGCCCTGCTTTATCAGGGTGCCATTAGGAATCACTTCTCAGACAGGGACCACCAAGGCGGCGAGGGAGGTAATGACCAGCAGCAAGTAGGGAGCAGTGATTTTGTTGGCTCCTTGGTGCCTGCCTTGCCTGCAGCACCGCATTGGGAGCCCGGCTCGCCCTGGCCCAGCAGGGGGCAATCCCAGCAAAGAGCTCAGGAAATCAGTGCTGGTGCTGGGGTGCAAAAAGGAAAGGTTGAAAAAGTAACACAGCCGGAGCCAACCCGGCTGCTTGCACCTCCCCTGACCCCTGCTGCCTGCACCAGCCCTGTGGGTGAGTGTGGGGTGGGAGTTGGGAGCAAGGAACGTGGGGGAATGGCCCTCTTTCTGCCCATTTTGGGTCAGCTTGTGACCTCAGGAGCTCTGTCCCTTGCAAAGGTTTGTAGGGGTTTTGAGGGTCGATGGGATCAAGCCCCACTGGAAAGAAGAGTCCTGAAAAGCATCCAGATTCTGCAGACATGGGGATGGGTATGGAAAGACTCAATCTGAGAGGACCGTAAGTTAAGCCTTGTTAATGTCTCTCTTTTTTCTCTCCTGACTTGCACGGCTTCAAATCTTTTCTAGGCCTGCCTGGAAGAATCTTTGCAAGTAAAAGAAAATCAGAGCAGCTTAGTAGTCAGACAATTTCTAGTTGCTTATTTCCTCTACTAAATGAAGTGACTCACTTCTAAGCTTCCAAGTGCATAGTGTACATTTCCCGTGCACGCTGGTATCAGCAAACATTTTTACCATAAAGCATATTAGCTAGTCATAAGCTCTTTTTGTCTATAATTCAATTGAATGTATAGAAACCCCTTCTCATCTATATAGGTATTTGTTATTCTAGGCAGTTGATTAGCACTTGCAGGCAGAGATAGCACAGAAATCATGCAATACCAAATCTCACTGTATCATTTTTCTATATAGAAAGGAAATTAATTGTTCTTAGCAGTATAAATATACATGAAAAATCACTGAAAAAACCCATACCTATTTGAAGTAATCTTGCAAGAAGGCATTTGACGTTCCCTCCATCAGCAGCACTGCTCAGCAGATGACTTAAAATAGTTGCACTACAGTAGACAAACCTGGCGGAGACAGAGTCATGGATGAATGCTGTAAGGTCTGCAGTTTCTTGGCCAGCCAAAGGTGATTAACAGGAACACAGACTTTTGTACTGCTCCTTAAAAGCTGCTACAGAAAGGCAGGCTGGACAGGGCAGAGATGACTCCAGGAAGCACCATTAAGTGGAGATCTGTAGCATTAGGACAGGGCTCTCTTCTAGTGACATCCCTTGTTCTGCGCGAGAAGGAAGCGATTGCTTGTGATGCCGTGTGATTGTCACACAGGCCATCACTTATCCCACAGCACCAATGTGTTCAGGAGGGAATATTCAATGTTCTTTGAGGTATGTCTTTTGATACTTTATCTCTGACCTGCAGCGACAAGGTAGGATCCATGAGAGCCCTCAAGGAAGGAGTGCAATTGCTGAACTCTTCTCTCCACCCCATCTTAGGAGCAAATCTACTAAAATGCAAGTCTTCAAGTAACGATTCACCCTAACCCACCTACAAATATGTATGTGTGTATATATAAAAATAGATATAAAATATATAAAAATGTATGTATTCAATACCATTCAATACCATTTCCCATCCTTGTGCACTATGTCATATCTATGTTCATCAATCCACAGTCAATTCAGATGTTAATGAGATTTAAGAATGGCTTAAAACTAAGTTCCTGACTAGGTACTTTACTGGCTCATTCAGCAGTACTCCTTCATTTCACAGTCAGCTTAATGTGAGGTAGAAAATCATATCAGATCATCAAGTCCATCTCATAATCCTTACAGAGAAGGAAATAATCACTAGAGAACCTATTTGATATCAGTTGGCTATTGAATTAATCAGTAGAAGGAGAAAGAGGAACATCAGATTTCTACTAGAAGTAACAGAAATCAGTAATACCACTAATACATTAATCATATAGGAAGGTGGTTTTAAAAGCTCATGCACTGTAATTTTTTATTCCAAGAAGTAACTATTAAACATTTGAAGACTTCTTCACAACATTTTGTTAAACCAATGAAACAAATATTTTTGCGTCATGTCACAGTGTGTCATTACTTGGCTTTCTCTTAGTTAGGAAAAGAGACACAAAGTAAAGTCTAATGTTGTCAATGATACAATGAAATGACTGCATCGTTTTGAAATAATATAGTACAAACGTGGTGTTTTGAACCTTTGTAGTTATGCACTGTGTATGCCATTTTTCTCTGTACAGTGACTTCTGCTGAGAGCTTTGGACTGTAGCAAGAAAATATTTTGCCCTTATATATAGTCATGGAACTACATACCAATATTTCGGTACTTTCTATCATGCTCTACTGAAAAAACAAGGAAGGAAAATACTGTCATTGTCTCACTGGAAGGAAAGGGTTGGAAAGAACAGATCAGAAGCAGGCAGATTATTGGAAATGCCATGATGGGAAGATTCACAGAGAACTGCAGAGGTGCATTATTTCTACTGTTAAAGTTGCATTTACAAATCAGATATTAAAATTATAATTCCGTAAATTGTTGTTCTGATACCACTACAAAGGTGAAGAACTAAAAAAAAAAAAGTTTTGGGTCAATCTGGAATGTTTTCTGTGGGATGATGTTTGCTTTCCAAAGAAATGTACAACTGTTCTGTGTTGTACATTAAATACTTATAGAACAGAAGATGGCACCTGCATGTTCCCGCTGTGGAATTGCCCTGTCCTAAGGCCAGTGTATTCATAGTGCTCTTGCTTTCTGATGTGTGCTCAGCTCCTTCATAGTAATCACAGTGGGGCATGTGACAGTGACTCTCGTCATGCCAGGCCAGGAGAAACTCCTTGCCATCACATCATGTACACCTTGTGCCAAACACAGGTCTGGTGGATGTACTGAGTCTTGGACATGTGCTGTGTCTGGTGCTGTGTCAGTGGAGACGTCAGCTGCTTTAGTATGGATGGACATCTGGGGTTGAGGGACTGGCCCTGAAGTGCTTCATGTTATTGCACAAAATACTCCTTAGAAGAAAAAGTGACTGAATCTGCATTTATGCCTGCCTTTGCTTTCTCAACTTGCCGCTCCCTACTTCCTTTTTTCCAGACCAGCCAGGATAGGGCTGTGGCCCATTCAGCATGGATGGACAGACTGGTTCCCGAAGAAAATATAGCCTGAAGCAATAGCCCACAGTGTTGATAAAGTGGGTAAGATGTGGCAGATCACCAAGAACGAAGATAATTTATGGACCGTGGTAGCAATCTGCTCTGATCTCTGAAAGTATCTTCTCATGGCGTTTGCAATTTAGAGATATCCTGGCTTCTGAGAGCCTTTCTCCTTCCACTTTTGAGTGTCCTCTCCTTCCACAAACTTTGGGCATTGCCCTCTATTTTGTCCTCTTCCTCTGAAGCGGAAAATTGCCTTCAAACAAAGAAACATCTTTGATGCTTCTCTCAAAAGTCCCTCCAGAGGACTGAGCCCCTTATATCTAGGGCAGAACACATCAGTCCCACCACTTCCATCCTCCTCTGCAGTCTTCCTGTGGTCCATCTTAACGCCTTGCCCCTCTTTATGGGGTGTCTGCTGAGATGGTGATCATTATACTTTATTTCCAAGTCTTCCTCTGGTAGACACATCTCAAAATCCAGGCAGATCAGGCCCTCCACCCCAGTTCAGCTGGGATCACGCCCGAAGGGGGGCATGAACGCCTCCTCTGCATGGGCTAGCTCTGCCTCCAGGGCAGGCCCTGGCTGAGCTACAAACTCATGCCACAGTTCAGGTAATCTGTACTGGAGCAGAGGTACCTGGCATCAGGGAGGAAAGGGCCAAACCTGGTGAGGGTGGGCTGTATAATGCCTGCTCAGAAAGGAGAATGCGCACAACGAGGAATGGGAAGGTCAGACTGTTGTAGGGGGAAAGGAGAGGCAAAAAAGGTAAGTGAAATGGCGTAAGTGAAAACACTGGCTTTCCCACGTAGTGCAGAAATGTGCTATCTGATCCAGATAAAAGTTAAAAATAATAATTAAAAAAAATAATCAGGGGACAGCTTTGGGCAGAGTAAGCGGTTCGATGCTTTGAATCAGGTGGTGATGTTGCTTTTTTTATTAACATCTCTTTTCATTGGAAGGAAGCACAGGGTATTTCAGACTGCCGCTAAGGCTGGGAGCAGCTATTGCAGTACACTGAACCAAGCACACAAACGTTTAGGCGGAAACCACAGTTTTATACAGTCAAATATTTAAAATCTCTTCTAGAAGCTGTTTGACTCCCTGTTCTTCACACGGGACCTACCCTCAGGCAGTGAATTGCGCTCAGTGTTTTGGAGCTGCATCCTACCTTTGAACTCCGTAATACTCTCATCTCTTAATCTCCTTTTCTGCAGGAACTGGCACCCTGCCTGGCTTTAAGCAGAAGCAATGCCAATGATTTGGTATTTTTGGCTTTTGGGTTTTTGGGTTTGGTGGTTTTTTTTTTAAATTTATTTATTTTTTTAATTTTTAGGGCACTGTTCAATTTCAGATGTCTGTCTGATATTCAGCTGCAATGACAGAAAAAGAGAATAAAACAAGTTACAACCAGTCCAGTCTGTCTCGCAGTATGGGAAGCAGTTATTCCTCAGAGTCCTGTGAATTGCAAGATTTCCTCGATTAGCAGTTGGGAAAAACAACAGTGACAGCTATATATCACAGCTGGTCTATGGCGGCACATAAAGGAACAGGTATTTCCAAGTACCACAGCTGATCCCTGGGGACACTGTATAGAAGATTCAAGGTATCTGTCCTCTAATTAGATGTTGCTCTCTGCTTTCTGCTGCGTAGACGTGGCAGACACAGCAGTCTTCCTGCCTGCGTCAGTTTACTTCCAGGTCAAATACGTTCAACTCACATTTGGGCTTTCTGTCCTTCAGGGTCTTGCTCCATGTTCCTGTGTAAGTTTTTGCCGGCAGGTTTAAGAATGTATGTTTTGAGACATAAGAGAAAGTCTGGAACGTCTGAGAGTTAAATCAGCATTGAGATCTTCCTTCCTGAAGCCGCAGGTGTTTGAACACTAAAACCGTGGACTTTATTGTGGGACTTCATTTCTTTTCCCTTAGCCATCTGGGCTCAGAATACTTTCCCTGGAGTATTAAGAAAAAGAGGAAGAAATCTTTTATCATTCTTCCAGCGTGGCCTCTGAAGGGCTTTGGCACATTGTTTCTGGGTCAAATCTGTCTCTCCTCTTCCTGAGACACATCCTGACGCTGACAAGGTTCCTGACTCCATCCATCCAGTAAGGTACCTGGTCCTCTTCCAGGCAGTGCAGGGCAGGATTTTCAAAGTTATGAAGAACGTCTACATCACTCCTGCAGCATCACATGAAGTGCATTCTTACCAGAAATCCTGTGAATGAAAATAGCATTGACCATATGATGACAGCAGTGCTTTTGTCCTTGAGATTTACTTTCCTATTCTTTAATGTTCCTATTCCTTTAAAGTGATAAAGACCAAACAAAATCTTTCTCTATTTTATTTGTTCTGCTTTTTAAACAGAATCAGCCACATCTCAGCCTCACAGAAACTGGAACATCAGCCTCATGGGAAATTCTTTTACTGTTAACTCTCCATTATACGAGATACTGATCAACATCTTAGGCCTCGGGGGAGTACAGTGGAGAGATACTGAAGTTGCTCAGCAAGAATCAGGTTGAATCCAGAAGCTCTGTTAGATATGACCATGCTCTGCCTATGCCAGATAGGACCCGGTTGTGTGAGAAAAAAAAAATTGCTGTCATAACTCTCCAGGTAACAGAAATTCAAAACACACAGATCTGAGCATCCGTCTTCTGTTTGCCAGGGTATATCAGTGCATGCAGATCGCATGGAAGATAAGCTGTGTTTTCTCTTGCTCTGCAAGTGGGTCTGCCCTGCCGGGTCTGGCACAGGGTGATGAGGGGATTGGAATTGCAGGAGGACAGGATGGGAAGGGCCTGGCTGCTGCAGGGGCTGGGGCTGCCCTACTGCGTCAGAGCCGTGCATGTGTTGGGACAGAAGAGATGCCCTGCTGGGTCACAGCCAGACAGCCAGCTCCCTGTACCTGCCAGTGTCAGCCAGAGCTGCTGTCTGGGGAGCTCACATGAGCCTGGCCGCATTCTGCAGTCCGTCCTCTCACATCTCCCCAGCATCCATGGCTGTTGGATTAGGGATATTAGAAAGACTATCCCAGACTAAGCTTTTTAAAAACTCCTTACGGACTTGTTCAAAAGTGGGTGTAAGTGCTTTTGAACCTATTGACACTGTTTGCCTCTGAAACCTCCCATGGCAGCATGTTCCTGCAGCTGGTCACTACCTGCTGTGTGCTCACTTTCATCTGCTTTAAACTCACTTCCTACTCATTTCATGAAGCCCCACAGTTCTTGGACTGTGGGATTTTGTGAATAACAGGTCTACATTCATTTTTCTCATGACCTTCGCAGTCTTGTAAATGTTGAGCACATACTCAGTGGGGGAATTGCGGTTCCCTTACGAGGACAGACTAAGAGGCTGGGCTCTCCTCCAGTGCCCCATTCGAAGAGTGGCGATGTTCTCACCTCTCCTTGTAGGGCAGCTATCCCACCCCCATGACCCCTGGGCTGCTGTTGCCCCTTCCACAAGTCTCTCCTGAGATGTGCACACTAGAACCGCACATGCCACTGAAGATGTGGGTGTGACAACATGCAAAACACGTAGCACCAAAACTCCGTCTTGTTCTCAGTATTGTTCCTGTTGATGTCCAACATTTTGTTGGCTTTCTTGCTTGCTGCTGCACATTGAGCCAATGACTTCAGAGCACCTGAAGATCTCCTTCCTGTGTTGGGCCTGCCAGTTCCATTCACCAGCATCGGGCACAGTTTAGATTGTTCATCACTACCCAGTAAAGCTTTGTGCATCTGCAGACCCAGAGATTTCTCTGTGATTGATGAAGACGTTGAACAAAACTCACCCCAGGACTGGTCCACACTGCTGACTTCTCCCCATGCTGAAAAGTGACTGTTAAATACTACCACTTGCTTCTTGCTCCTTACTCGGCTTTCAACCTGTAAAAGGACCTTTACTCCAATCCTATGGAAATTTAATTTCTTTAATAATTTTTGGGAAGAAACCCAGGCCATACAAACTGTCAAGGCACTGGAACTGATAGGTGGAAGCCTGTGCCCTGGTGTGGCTGGTTCCTCAAGCAAGTTTGTGATGCAGATCTTGCCAAGTGGCAGGTGACATGAGCATAGCAGGCGCAGTAAAAGCTGATATTACTGTGAAGATACAAAATAAGTTGGAATAAGCAAAACTGGTAATGGGCAAGTCACTCAACAGAGGAGACCATCACAGAGAAGAAGAAAATTTTAGCTGCCATCCAGAAAAGGAAGGAAACAGACAGAGAAAACTGTAGGGTTGGAAGATGCAGCATGTGAAACCCATTAGAAAAGCAGCTGCCATCAGTTACCAGTGGCCGAGGTACCACTTAGTCAACTGCAAGGTCTGAGAAATGTCTAGTCAGCCTCCCTGACATAGTCTGAGAAAGCCATAAACACCAGTAGGTCAGTAGGATATAAATGCAGCGAGAATTTGTGCACTCAGTAATAAACAAATACAGTTATTTAGAAATTTTTTCCACTGAAATTTTCCAGACCTAATGCTGTGTCACTGTAATGGGACATTGCTTCACCTTCAGTTTGAGGCATATCCTACCAACAAAGCAAACAAACTCCAAAACGCCTAAACCCCAAATGCTAGATTTTAGACTTTTTGATTACAGCCAACATGAAGCAGGGCATCAGTGCGAGACAGCCTGGGTACCCCATGTCTGAAAGGGGCAAACAGAGATCCAACCAAATAGAGTGATCTATGGGAAAGAAACAGATGTAGAATGATGCTGACATTGACGAGTCTTTATCACACACATTTGTATGCATCATAAAATATGAAAAATAGTGAAAAAAAGTCAAAGGCAAAAGTCTATGAGAATCATTAATCAATGATAAGGAATGGCAGGGTATAAGAGAAATCAAAAAAGCACAGAATAATGACTTTGACACTTTATCACATAAGACTGATCTATCACTTAGTGGGGAAAAAAAAGAAAAAACAGAGAAAAGGATCATACTAGCACAACTGACTCCCTCTATCATAAACTGTGAGGCTGGACCCAGTGACAGACAGGAACTGGATTCCGTATCGGGATCAAAGGCAGATGAACAGACAGAATCCTCCTTGGATGTCGGCCATTGAAGCAAGAGAGATCTGACCCTTTGATCCCTCAGCTTTTATGCTGAGCATGAGGCAGATGGGATGGAATACCCTGTTGGTCAGTTTTGGGTCACCTGTCCTGTCCACTCCTCCCCACAAGTGTGACCCCTCTACACTTTTCTGCTTCCGACCTTCCAACAGGGCAAGTAACAAAGTTAGCTGGCCTTGGGTGTTATAGCAATAAGTAAGAGCCTCTCTGCATACCGTGCCTTGGCATCAACGATAAACATAGGTCTTACCACTCTGAGAGAGAACGGTTTCTGCCCAATATGCTGTTAATTTCAGTAGTTAGAACAGGCCCAGCTAAAAAGTAAAGTTACTAAACAGAAAATTTCTTCTGTTTTACGTCAAACCAGGACACCTAGAAATCAAACTGAAATGATATGTGGCGCAAAAGATTAGTGTTTCAAGAAAATATTAGTCAAGGCTTTGCGAAGTTGTGCAAGGGAATTAAAATGAACAAAATATGTGTGTCAGAAACCCTGACAACTGTGAAGAAGTTTCCAACAAATTGATATTTCTGCCTAGATGGCAGACTGCTAATAGAATTATGTGTTTTAAAGGTAGAAAGGGGCCATTATCTTCCTTTGGTTATGACTTGCTGTATAATATAGCTGCAAACTTTAATCCAAGAGAATTTTTTTTCGAAAAACATCCACTCTTAAGACTTCAAATAATGGAGACACCACTACCTTTATAATGCAGTAATTTGAATCATTAACTGCCACATACCATGAAGGTTATGTACCTTATCAAGCTGATATTGTCCAGTTTTAATTTCGCACTATTAGATTGTATTGCATGTCTGTAATACGACATTTTGACTAAATATCTTTATTTCCTGAAAAAAATGAACCTTGTGTTGTGAGAATCTTCATCCCCTCCAGACGCTTACAGACGGCAGTCAAGTCACAGTCAGTGGTCTATAAAAGAAAACAAAACCCTTTTCTAATACATTACTATTCCACATTGTTGTATCTGATAACTTAATTGACAGTGTTCAATCCCCAGAGATAAAATATGTTTCTCTCTTATTTCTTCTTTGTCTTTTATAAAAGTACTCTTTTTGCCTCCTATATAGAATATCCCTATAAAAAAAAGTTAAAGCTAGATTATTAATGCATCACCTTGTCAGCAGACATTGAAAATTGCCTTTTGTCAAGAAGTTTCTGGGTGATATTTCTCTCTGTTTGTAACAGTGCGCTAGCAAAGCCTTCCTACCTAGGATGCGTGTTATGAGAACACTTTCTATGCAGAGAGGGTAAAGGGGAGGATGCCTTTATAAAGTGAAGTAAACCAGTATGTTGTCTAATACTACTCTTTTTGCTTTTCCTAGAAACATCCCCTTCTCCCCAGCTTGTTGCATCCATTAGAGACACAAAGAAGCCAGCAAGCATCTTTGCTCACTGATTACCTTGTTCTTAAATCATCTTTGAAATAGATTCTCTGCCTTAAGCTGTCTCTGCCTCCTTAGAAGCATCAACCACAGAAACTTATTTAATTATATTATATAGGAGGACCCTATACCAACCTTCCCTGCCTGCCTGTCTCGCATGGGGCACAAGTGTGCCACTGTCGTGCCTCTCAAATGTACTTGCCCTGCCATCAAACCCTACCACTGGTACCCGAGTGCTGAAACATCCCTTCCTTCACAGCCAGCATCACCCTTCTCCTTCCCACTTTCTCGCCCACGTCCCGGTGCCAGCCCTGGCCCTGCCACACCTCGGCACAGGCTGATCCTGGGCCACTTCCTACTGAAACCTCTCTTGAGAGTGCTGGTTCCGCAACCAAAGAGGAATTAGGTTGATTAATAATAGGTACAAACATAACTAAGTGGGTTAAAATTATATCTTCTCTCTATTAATTTTGTCTTATTTATGGTTGGAAAATACCTGGAACAATCAGAAGAGAAAACCTGCCAGTGATATACCCTTAGCTGGCAAGGCTACCCCTCTGCGTATCCTTAGGGATAGGAGGCAATTCCATAGAGAGGGAGTTCAGGCAAATCCTATCCTTTGGTCTATAAAGACCAAACAGATTTCTTTAGAAGACAGTCTCAGATTGAATCTCAAAGTACCTAAGGAAGACCTTTCAAAAACTGTCTGAGAAACTGAATGTCTGCATTTGGATTACACATTAAGAATGCAGTTTATTCCTCAGGGTAATTTAGTTGCTTTGTTAAAAGGGGACACCCAATCATACAAATTCCATAAGGCAGCTCTTTACAGGAGGAAGGAGTAAATATGATCATGCAGCTGAAATTCTCCGTTTGCTGCTGGATGCCCAGAAATTAGAAAAGAGAACAGCAAACCCTACATGACACACAAGCCCCTTTCAGTAAAGGAAAGCCCTTGTTTATGTAAATAGCCATTTCTAGCAATTTAGAAGCAGCTGCTAACCACAAGTGTTTTAATTGCCACTGCACTATTTCAATTACTAATCTCTGCTTTGTTCCTACCTCTCTATGGACATGCTGTAAATTATTATAATTTGTTATGATGGACAGCATTAGAATGGCATCTATTAGCACTTCTATAGTTGAGAGACCCTCACAATGTCTATTAGCAACCCTTGCAGGTGATGGCAATGATGGAGGGGAGGGACACCATCAGATATCTACTGTGAGTGGAAATTCAGGCAAATGAGTTCTGAATAATTACTCCTTTTTTTATTGTTGTTGTCTGTCTTTTCCCCATTTTCTTTGTCACTCTTCCAGACATAAATATTGAAATACCTAAGTAAACTCAGTCATGCTATAATCCCTATAATAAGGTTCTGCAATATTTTACTACATTCAGAACTATTTAAAAATCTAGCATTTTACAGACAATGAGCTCCTTATGTGCTTAAGGCTGATTTTTGGTGCTTTGTTTCAAATAGTGAAAGAGAGTAAGTTAGCATTTTAAAAGGTAGCAGGAGGTTTATTATACAGTGGGTGGCAACACAGAGTGGGCTAAGGAGAGAGACAGCTTCTCTGTAACCTTGCTGACCCCTGCAAGCTGTAAAAATCAATAAGAGAATCAAACCAATTAAGGGGTACCAAGAAGTTTACAGAGGCTGAAAATGGAACTAAGGGATGCAGTCATTGATTTATTGTCACGGAGTGATCCCAAATAATAGATTTATAATTCCATTGTTTGCCATTGGATTCTTTTTCTTCTTTAAAGCAATCAAATATGAAGCTCTATTCTGAAGCAGGTGCATTAGGCAATTACCCTTGTGAAAGGTGTTTTTGTCCTCCTTGCTCTTTAAAATACTTGAAGATTCACTGAGACAAAAACCCAAATGACTGAAAATGGTTTATGGCTCAGTAGGTGAGAGCATCGTGCTCACTCTATCCCTGTGTGGATGGCAGGAAATATAAATGTTAAAAAAAATAAATCTATAAGAAATTTGCTTCCTGCTATCACTCTTTCCCTAGTGATAAATACTTTAGAGAGCAGTCTCCTGAGAGATGTCCTGGTCTTGAATCCACGCAGAGGAAAACACCAAATCTTGCTCACCACCACCACATGTCCGTTCTCCTAATGACCCAGCAGTGTCACACCTCTTCCCTCAGCTGCTCTGTGCTGCTGCCCCTTCACAAGGCTCTTTTTTTCTCTTGTATACCCAGACAAGATGGTTTCACTCTTAACCAAAGGGAACATTTTGCAGCAAAGCAGGTCCAAGGTTTTCAGGACTCTCTAGTTACAATGGTACAAGGCCAAACACTTAGTGAAGGTGTATTGGTCCAGGGCACTGGATGTCTGATGTTCAGTTCAGTAGCACTGCTACAGGGTGGTTGCCTTCTCTGCATGTTCGAACTGGCTTCACACTGCAGAAATTTAATCTCTTGAATTTTTTGTTAAATAGATGCACCCTTGAGGGAAGAGGGCCTTCCCTTGGTTTCATAGCTAGCTGTGCAGGAGTGGTAGCTGCTTGCAGTCAAGATACCACAGCCATTACACAAGGCATCTGGCTCAGTTTGCTTGAAATATCTCCAGATTTTGGGGAAATTTTCCAACATTACCTCATGTTTCAGCCTCTCTGGCATCCCTCCTGCGTAATGTACTGGCTGCCCTTTCTCATTTCTTGGAAAATGGGATACTCCATCCCAGTGTGGGCACCCTCCCTAGATATGAGTTGCTCATGCGTCATCCTCCTTGGACCTCCAAACTCAGAGCCTCTGTAGGATACATCTGAGCAATTCAGGAGCACTTTGGGAACTGAATGGCTCCATCCTTTTCAAAAAGCAAAGAGGTGAGGGGCAAATGTGTGATCCATATCTCACTGCCGTCATTGCTCCAGTGTATGACCAGGGGACTCTGTACCTGGAGTCCTATGCCAAAATGCCATTTCTCCTCTGAACTTTTTCTGCGCTTCGTTCCTGCTGCTGCCCTGCCAGTGTTCTTTTTCTCCCCAGGCAAGATCCATTTGTGGTGTGCAATTTCTCTGTCTTGTTAACACAAGCACAGGGGATGTATAGAATAAAATACAGCATAGCTCACAATCGCAATACAGAAAATTTAATTATTTAATCACCCTCTATGGGAGGTGAAGGTGTTGGAGAAGCAGCTGAACTAGGATGAAGGTATGGCTGGGTTTGGGAATGAGGAAAGAGGAACAGCGAAAGGTCATTAATGCAATTTCTCTGCTGCTGGTGGTATGTGAAAGAGGGCAGTAAGTGCTTTTGGGGAAATGTATCAAAACGCTTTCAAAAGTAATTGCTTCTCTACCAGTCTTCAACCCTTCCTTCCTCGGTGCCAGCAGTTTCCAGGCTGGGTCCCAGGGCCCGGCAAGGGCAGAGCGGGCAGCAGGGCCGCGGCTGGCCGGCAGCCTCACAGCGAGCCGGGCAATTGCCTTGTCTTTGGGGGTCCTGAATGTTACTGCTAAGGACACAGACAGTTCACAAGATCAACCTGGAACTTGTGTGTACAGAGAAATCCCTTGTCTTAAAACAGTGGGGTTTTTTTTCTAAAAATCTGTCTGAGCTCCTTGCAGGGACCCTGAAATCTTGCCAAAATACATGAAAATTCTGCCTTGAATCTCTAGAAAACATTTTCAATTACTTTGGCTATGCATGATGGGAAGTTCTGAAAAATATTTCATTAATCTTTGCAAACACTTTAAAGATAAAAAGTGTCAATTATATGTTACTATTAGCAGTAGTTATACTCCTATGTTGTTCTCTTTAGTAGAGAAACGGGTACTTTAGTTACAGCTGAGAAAGAGAAGGGAAGTAAGCACCGACGTAGGGATTGCTATTGATCGCACCTCACCACTTTGCATTTACAGTCAGCCAAGATTCTCATCTGTTTGGTGATTTAACTCTGTGACTCCCCCAAAGCCAGACGTCACAATAAAAATCCGGTGCATTTCCCTGACAAACTTCTTAAATAGCTTCCTTACCATATACTAAAATATAAGCATTCATAAAAAGTCAATTCATCGACCACAGTGACACTGTGCAGCTTCAGCCTTGCTAGCGGCTAAGTGGTACTAATGATACACTGAATTTGGGAAACAGCTTATTTGCCTGGAAGAGCCTCGCTGCTCAGGTATATTCTGTAGGCTGTGGAAATCAAACAGCAGCTACTGGACGTGGAGACTTCTGAGCTTTGTATTTTGTAAATCTTTCACTATAAATGTGCTAGGGCAATACAAGAGCTAAAATAGGTGCCACATGGTGGTTTCACAGAGCCCTTGTCCAGCAATTGACATCATCCTGTTTGTAAAAAGACAAATATATTTTGTCTTTTGTAACATAGAAGTGAACTAAAGAAAGTAAAATATCTGACATTCTCCCACACAGAAAGGATTAAAACCACCTCTTGAAAATAAGTATGTTACAAAAATGGGGTTATGTCTTGTTAAAACAGTTCAGAGTTATGACTTCATTCAGTGATATTATACAAAATCAATAGGCATAACATATGCCTGGTGATGAACTATTTACAGTTTCCTGCTAGATACTAATAATGGCATGCATTTTGTTCTAAACAAAATGACAACAGCTATTACTTTAAAACTATCTTAACATGACTGATGCAGTTTCATATTGGCTAATAATATTCCTCCATTTGTTTCTCACCCATTTATATGCTCCCACTTAGTGTTAGTGAAGCGTGACACTGCCAGATGTGCCTGCAGAACTGAAACGAGGGCACAGAAGCAGCAAAAGCCTTGCAAGCCCTTCAGCTAATTGACATCATTGTGTGTCCAAGAGGACGGAGGGGAAAACAGCGGAACAGTAGTTTGTTTCTTGGCCAGACTTCCACTGCAAAGCCACAGTCACGGCATACTGCTGAAATGAAGGGTCTTTTTCAGGAGACATTCCCTCTGGTTTAGTGTGAACTTTTAAAGATTCAAGTTCTTTATTGACAGGAGGATTTTAGTCTTTACTATATTTACATGTTTTATTAGAATCCAAGTAATTGTCCTGGGTGAGATTATTAAATTTTACCTTATGTGCATACAAGTTTTTTGAAAGAGAGAGCATAAGATAGACACTCTACTGCCTCCACACCCTCCCACTCATCCAAAGGCCACTTTATGGGAGAAAATGCCAGTAAAACACACTTTTTTAAAACCAATATGACACACGGTTGCCTGACTCCTTGTGTTTTCTTTTTTTTTTTTTTTTTTNTTTTTTTTTTACTTCTTAAACACATAGCTGGCATCTGCTTTACATTAGAAATATGTGTGGGGACTGATGCTGAAGTCCAGAGAGGTGTTAGGCAGCAGCTACTCACACAGGTAGTCCCCAGCACCAAGGGTGAGACATGGGTCTGCGTCTACACCCGTGTCTCAGAGCATAGTGGTAGCACCTGGAAAACCACTTTCCTGACTATTGCTTTGCTCTGGGCACCTAGCCAGATGATGCCACAAGGATGCCCCCTGGCAAACCAACTGGGAAACCATCTAGTCACCTGCAGAGGTAACGTGCTGCCTTTGCTCTTGCTGTGGTGCTCAGGGAAAGGAGCTTACTCCTCAGACTACCTCCTTCCTACCCAAAAACTTCATGTGTTGCACGTGGCAGGGATGGCGAAGGCCAGGGGTGCAGTGATGGCACGTGTGTGAGCTGTACAGACACAGCCGGGGGCTATGGAGAGGAGCTGGATAGGGCAGCGTGGGACATGGATGGAAACTGAACAGATTTGAAACGAAATACCCTTTTTAAATAGGGAGAGTAATAAGCCATGGGAACAAATCATTACAGATGAAGTGTCCTTGTTGTGACCACTTGAAAATGGAAACAAATCTTGGGTTTCTTTTTGAAATATTTGCCCTGCTTCTTCCACCTATTGCAGGTGTTATGACTGGGTAGTACAGATATTAATGACGGGGGGGGCGGATCTTTCTCCTTTGCAGTACCTACAGTCATACAACAGTGAGCACAGCAGCCTCTTTCTGCCCTTACAATAGGCTGAGCTGTCAATCCCATGACACCTACCCATCAGTTACCAGCCACGTCTCAAACAGACCTGTCAGTTGCTCATCTAACATAATTTTTCTTGACGTGAGGAATGAGTGGATAACCACTGTCTGTGTTTGGCAAGAAGAGCGGCACGGCAGCAGCAGAGATGATGAGCGAAGCAGTTGGTGCTGAGGACTAGATGTTCACACTGCCCACAGCTGGGGGCTGCTTTGGGCCACCTTCAAACACCCAGAGCTGGCTGAAGCACCTGAGGTGTGTCTGCAGAGCCCACCTTCTGCTTGGCTTCACCCAAAATGGAGACACTTTGCAGGCTCTCGGATTGCACTGCATGATAGGTGGTGATGGTTTGAAGAGTGCTCTCCTGATCAGAACCATGGTGGTGATGTGGACACAAACCCACTAACATGGCACAGAAATGCCCCAGTCAAGGAGAAGCCCTGCCTATAATAACCAGATCTGGGTCCTCAAGAAGCAGGAAAAATCACATCTTATGATTTCCATGGCCAGTAGTGTAACACATTAATATGGACTTGGGTTTAACCAGTCTTGACATGATAGCAGGTTCTGGCTATCTGAGTGAGGGACGTGTCTTTTTGGATCTCTAGGACATACGGTTTAAGTCAGTTACATAAGAAGAAAAATATTTACATCAGCAAAACTAGAAATGCTGAAACATATGGAAAATTATTTCTAACAACCTGAGAGAAAATGTTGCCTAATAGCAGTTCTTGTATTCTCTTTAGCAAGGCTAATCTTAGTCTTCATTTGTTTTCCAAATGACATTATTATTCATTAAATAGAATATGAAGCCAAGGAACAGAAATTGCTCAGTTCCTGGCAAACTTTCTTCTCATCTTGCTCAATAATCATGATTATAATGATTTTATTCATAAGTCACATTAAGTTTTTCCCTATGGTAAAATTAAATGCAATGGAAAGTGAATGATCTGTTCCCTAAATGCAAAGCTAAAAGCAATACGTCTTACTCCTACATCAAACAATCATATTTATGCTCCAGATAGTCAATGACTGAATCAGAAATAACTGTTCTGATGAACCCTGGCATTCAACTTTTCCTTTTCTTTTCGTTTAATAGCAGAACAAAATGTCAGTCTAATAAATTAAAGCATCGACATCTCTATCTATGGAGATCCCAGCATGTCAGAAAGATTGATACTAAAATTGCTGAATGCAGCGTAATCAATGTCATCTGAGAGATCAGGATCCGAGTCAAACACGACACTGAACAGATGGATTTGTGCCCTGTTTTATTCTAAAACATGTGCCGTCAACTCTTTACATTTCCACCAGACTGAAGGGGACCAGCTTTAGGACTAAAAAGATACTTTGGTGTGAACATTTTGCTGAATTGGGGTATCCTATCAAAGCAGAGACCAGACATAATTTGCTGAGATTTTGTTTTAGTAGAAAGTAAGTTCTTACAATGGGAGGGAATGCTCTGAGAAAACAGACACCCAAGGAAAGTACCTGGGGTCTGACGTTAGCAAGCAAAATGTAAAAAAAAGATGCACCCTCTTAGTTCACTGTTGCCTACCAAAGATGTGGGGCTGCACCAGGACACCTTCTGAGGGAAGCAGGATAACTGTACTAAAGCCAAATAATCTTTTCCTTTTGGAAGTGAACGCACTGATTTTTGGAGGAGTGGGGCAAGCAGCAGCACACTCACTTAGGGCTTGACAGAATCCTGAACCCAACAAAGGACACAGAAAACAAGAAGGAAGAAAGGCTGCAATGACTCAGATCAAAACCTTGCAGCCTTGGGAGGTGAGTGACTGATGTGCTGAGAGATGAGTGACTGATGAGTTTGTAAAAGGCACTGCAATTGTTTTATATTTGCTTGACATTTGTGGAGGGTCAGTCTTCTGGGTTTATACCTGTCACCTACAGCAGACTAAGGAGATTTGAGGGTAGAAAACTTAATAATAAATCTGCTAAGGCTGTATGAGTATAAAAGGTTCTGTAATAACAGTGGCAGCATTTACCTGAGCTATCTGCATTATTTTGGAGAAATGTTCACATACAATTTATGGTTATGATGTTCAGCAACTCACCAAACCTAAAACATGTTTGATCATGCTTGAATAATATATATTGCTTTAATCAAGGCTATGGCATGCCCATGATACCTCTTTTGGAGAACAAATGTCCCGACCAGTATTTTGAAGGCAAAACTAGTTAAATGCATGGGATTGTTAAGCACAAAGAGGATGTGTAGTCCTATTCAGGTTATCATAATACAATAATAAAAGGAATCTATCGGAGAGCAAAGCAATACAGCTAGGCGTGCTACGTTGTGTCTGTCTCACCAAGCATATTTTCTATAGTATGCTGAATTTTCCTGAAGTACTGCCAGTGAGGTCCTGTTTAGGATTACCTTTTGTTAGCTTGGGAAAATTGATGGTAATTCCTTGGGGCAGTGTGAGACAGGGAGACTTATGAAGACAGCGAAGGAGCGTACCACCATGTCACCCTACCCTCTCATTAGTGAACACTGGACAAAAACAGCTCTGATGAGGTAGATGTAGGCTAGCCTGATCTGAAACGTGTGGGGCTAGGAAGCCATGCTTAGCCCCTAAGGCATGAAATGCCTTAGGTAGGGAAAAGGAAATTAGAGACTGAAACCATCAAAACCGTGCTGGACCCTGAGCAGTACTGCAAAAACGATCACTTGGCTTGCTCAGGACTCTACTGCCTGGGAATAAACCTAAGCAAATAATGACATCTGTTTCTTTATTCATGTATCTGTCTTGTTTCCAGTGGACTAGGCATCAGGAATCCACGTCTGTCTAGTTTATGCTGAATTATTTAATTTTTATTGCTGGTGGCCGAAGGAAAATGTGGTCAATGTAAAGTAAAGTAAAGGAGTTAATCACCTTGTTCAACACAGAGCACCATAGAAGCAGCATGTTTAAAAGAAATAAAAGGTTTTGAATAACTTACTTTTGTGTATATGTATGCATATGTGCGTGTAGTATGTGTAAGAACTCATATTTATTTATACCTGGTATGCCCATGCAGTGCCAGATACTCCCTTGAATGAAATAATATGTCCTCTTTTTATGCCATGAATTTACCTCTTGAACTACACATGGAAGAACATTAAGATTTACAAAGCTATTATAACTGACAGATTAAATTTCATGGGGATATGTATTTTAATTGATAACCATAAAGGCAGTGCCGTAAAGGTTATCTTGCAACTATATTTGGAAATCTCTTTCATAACATCACTTAATTCCTCTAGAAGTTATCTTTAATCAAAGAAACCCTGCTGATATTATTACATACATTTTATCTGAAAGTGACCCTATTTTGTCTTTCTGTGACCTTATCTTATGCGCGATCCAGCAAGACTGGGAACTCATTTACTTCCCACAGATCCTTTTACTTCTTATATCTTGCATAGGTTTTCTATCCCCAAATAGACTAACCCAAGCATATAACCCCTTGCTATGATATACTGAAATCCCTGCTCAAAAAATGCCTGGCATGTAGTGGTATCCTCAAGCAGCTGACTACAAAATGTTAGAAAATTGTGACAGAAAGCTCATTTTTTTTTCCTTGTGTTTTTGGAAAATTAAGATTTTGGCGGGGAGGAGATGTGTTGACAGAAAACCAAAATAATATTGTAGTGTCACTTACGTATAACACAGAATCATTTTCATCATTAAAAACAGAAGAAAATAAAGACTCAATTTTTTTGTCTTGCAACACCGGGTCACGTCTCTCCCCAGCTGCAGGTGGACAGCCCACGTTCCTCCATCAGTGGCACAGTTTGTCTCCCCTCACACTATCAGGTACCCACGACCTGAATGATGGTATTGTGAGAAACAGCAATTTAAAAATCTCCCTAGGCTGTGTAAGAGCATCACCATTTCAGGGAAACATAACATCTTGGGAGGCAATTTGACTGGCAGCTTCGGCATTTCAGTCTGTGTTTTCCCTTCTCCCTTATTAAAACATAGCGGCTGTGCAGCCGTGCGGGGCCGCGGGGGAGGCAGGAGCCCATCAAGGCTGTAGCGGTGGCTGTAGGGGTGGCTGTGTGAGCACTGGGGAAGTCAGGGGGAGCCCATTTCCAGCTACAGGAAGGACAGAGAATCCTGTGGTTTGCTTTCGCTGGGGCTGTTGTTATCACACGGCTCCTGCTCTGACACTGCTCTGAAGAAGAGCAGTGAGCAGTAAAGACGGAGGGCCAGCATCCTCTCGTAACGCTGCTGGAGAGGGAGCAGAGGGGCAGACACCCAGGGATGTCAGAGGTATGATGGGCAACAAGACAATGGAAGAGGTCTCCAAACCAAGAGTAAGACATGCAGTATGTAGCCCCAGGGTCCATGGGACATACACAACAGTGTTCCAGCGGCTGGTGGGGTTTAGCCTGGTGGGTCTCAGCAGAAGCCAGGAGACCACCATTGACGTGCTCTCAGCATCGCACTGCCAACCTTCACTTTGGCACCTCACAGCTTTTGAATGTTTTTTCCATCCCACCAACGTTCTGTCAAACTGATTTATTTGTGTGGAGTATCAGCTAGCACACCGCATTGTTGCAACTTTTTCTACCCTGTTCGAAGGAGGACAGGACAATTTGTACCATTTTCCTCACACTGTTTTTTTTTTCTTTTTTCAACATGACAGTTACTGTATTCATTAAATAACATATCAAATTGTTAACAAAGAACAAGTGTGCATAAGGGAGTGTATCCATATTGTGCATGAAAAGACAAGTGTTAGAATTACTTCCAGAAGTGAGAAGATGTGAAATGAGAGCACTGGTAATGCTCAGGTTGTTTTACCTTCAATGCTCCTGTACAGCATGTGCCCCGTACAGCCTGCGCTCCAGGGGCTGGTTATGAACCATCAGGCTGTACTAGAGACATCTAGTAGCAAATACATGTGGAAAAAACATCATAAAGGGTCAGTGGGAAAAGTTATGGAGCAAATATAGACAAACCAAACAGCAACAACTTGCTGGGACCAGATGATTTCCAGCCATCATCAAGAGATCTAGACATCAGCATACATGATGTCATGTATTTAGACATCCAAAAGTTATTTGACAAGGTCCCTTATGAAGGGGCTTGTCAAGTAGTTCAGCTGTCAGGGAGGAAGAGAGATGGCCCTGGCCTGAATAAATTAATTGTTTAAAAGACAGGAAAAAGAGGGTGAGAATAAATGGTCAGTTTTAACAGTAGAGGTGGTTACCAGTGACTATCTGGAAAAGTGGTGAGCAGGGAGGTGACATGGCCTGCTGGTGACACAAAGTTATTCCAGCAGAAAAAGACATGGGGTGATTGTTAAGAGCCGCATAAGAACCTGCAAGTTCTGAGGGACTGGGCAAAAACATAGGAAATGAGGTTGAATGTAAACAAATGTAAAGCACAATGAAAAAAGTTTGAACTGACTTGAGCAAAAGCTTGAGCTATAAATACCCCATTAAAACTGTCAGCTCAAAGTTCAGTAGCAGTCAAAGAAATGCACAAAACATGAGGGGTTATAAGAAAGGAACAGAAAACAAATCAGAGAACACAGTTGTGCCTCTGTATAAATGCATGACGTGTTCGCATCTTGTCTTATTTATGTAGTTCTGGTCCTTAGAGTCCAGCCAACAGGGGACATACTGGAACCGGAAGAAGTTCAGAGAAAGGGAGTAGGATGGTTATCGGTATAGTGCAGCTTCCGTTTAAGCACTGATTAAGTACGCTAGGATACTGTTGCTTGGAGTAGCTACAAATGAAAAGGATGAGTGACCGGGACAGGGTGAACGTAACAGTGAGGAAACAGTAGACAGACTTCAGATGAAAAAGATCTTTGGGTGACACAGGGCATGGATTACTTTTTTTGTCAGGAAGTAATTTACCAAAAAATAAAACCAAAGAGATTCATGGACCTCTCTGATGCATCAGACTAACCCTCGGATTCCACAGTTCCTGTCCTTTGGTACCGAGGATTTCTCACCACTAAGCAGATGAGGTTTCACTCTCTATCTTTTCACGTGATACATCACATGGAAAGAATCTTCAGAACTTCCTACTATCACAAATACAAAATACAAAGATGAACCTAGATGAAGCTCAGAAGGCAGAAGTCCTAACTGCCCTGAGTGTCTCCTTTCTCTCCCAGAGCAGAGACAGCAGAACTGCACGGCAGCAGCCCTGTAAGCGATCAATTTCCTACCCTGCGTATGAAAGCCACGCGACCGTGACTCTGGATTTTGCCATGGGTTGTGGTGTAATGCACAGCTGGTTCGGGTTCACCTCACCCACTTCTGCTTTGAAGGCAGAAACTGCCAAGAGAAGGGTGGCTCCCCTCCAGCCACAGGCAGGAGAAACCCTTTCAGCAGGCTAACTCCACTCATGTTCCCAGGTCTTCCCCACTGCGTTTTCCCTGACAAGCAATTCTCCTTGTAGCTAGGCTCAAAGCACATCAGTTTTTCCCATGATGTACAGTAAAACTGTGTTACTCCTTGCTGCAGAATGGTGGCTTCTAAGTGTTGTTTCCATAGAACCAAGGAGACAAATTCCAGGAAGAAAAACCCACTGACAGATATTAAATATACAGTTATTTCTGTCTCAAGAAGTGTCTGAGGTGCAAGTTTTCAGAGGCTGGCATGGTAGAGCCAGGATGCCTCATTCCAGGCTTGCCCTGTGGTTTTACTGCTCTGTAGCTGCTGGGCACTGCTCAGGGTAAAGTCCTGGGCTGGCTGTGGTTGTGGTCTGGCCGCTATGAGCACTCTTGTGAGAAAAAGTATGGAACAATAAATACACTTTCCCATGTTTTACAATAATTATTTAAACACAGATAGAAGAACTGAAAAAGTAGCAAACCGACAAATGTCTTCCAGTGCAGTAACGGATCGTGTGGCAGTTGCTGCCTGCTAGGGTCTATCTCAGAGATACATTTCTATACGTTTTGTCCATCTATGGTAGGCTTGAACATTTTCACCACTGATCAGACTGAAAAAACAGGGACTTTCTATGGAGTAAACCTGCACAGTTTGGCCTGGCAAAGGAGTCAAAACTGGTATTTTATGACTGACCCAGCCCCATGACTCCACTCTACTAGTACAGAACTGATCGGACGCCAGAGGACCACTGTGCTTATATTAATTTAGCAGCTAGGATAAATCAAAAAAAATGCTTGTATAAGATTACCAAATTAAATCATTGCTGGCCTTTATGCTACTGTTTGCGGAAAGTACGTTGGGGTTTCGTTATTCTTCTGTTATTTCTTAGGATTGATTCAGATTAATCAGAAAGCTCCTGAAACCTTTACATAGTATTAGAGAGATTATGCCAGTTCATCAGCATCTTTACTCCGAGTTTTTTGGCTGCATAACAAGTATATATCTTTTTCCTTTCTCCTCCAGGAACTGCTCTTTCAGTGAATTAAACACATGGAAACTGAAAAGTTCAGAAAAGTAGACATGTATTAGGGGAAAAAAGAAAACAAACAGAAATTAGTACCTGCTAAGTGACTTCAGAAGCATATAAGCTCTCTTTGGTCCCTGGTTAAAAACCAGGCAGCCTTGGTGAAAACACATCTGACTTGAAAGAGGAACCTGCACACTGAGAAAAATCTGTTGTAAAGAAAGAAAGGACGTGTTGCAACATGCTTTTTTGGGGAAAAAATGTGTGTTTTAGATATGAAGAAACATGTGTTCTCCTGAGGCTGATATTTTTATTCACATTTTGGCACCACATACCATATGATATATTTAGTATATGTCTTATATAACAATTGCTGTGGGTTCAAAAACCCTATAGAAACACATCCAACTAAATTTTGAAGAGTTTTTCCATAAAATAAATATCTTCCTTTCCCAGTTGTTTTCTTTGTATATGTCTTCTCTAAAGGTTTGTGTTTGACTAAAGCTTTCTCCTTCAAAAACCAGGCATTAAGAAAACAGCACTGCCAAGAAATCCTAATCAAGATTTAGAAGAGCCTGTTGCTATGGAAATAGCCGTGGCATTGCGTGTTCAATATGACTTCTTCTGTGTTAAAAAGGAGGCTGAAAAAAACAGAAAATTCTGGCCTGAGTAAAATCGACAGAGTAAACCAATCGAGTGAATTACATCAATGATATGTCAATGGTGAAAATTTAGCCTTTATTAATTATGCTTTCATTGTCTCTTCTTACCTGCAGGCAGAGGGACTACCACCCCCTGCGGCAGCGGGATCGCAGCACAGAGGAATTACTTGCACCCAAGCACCCAAAATGAGTTCACTATTTTGCTGAGTATATGTTTAGTTGGGGAGGTTGTGTCTGCTCTCACTCAGCACTGCTGACACCAAGGGTTGAGAAATCATGACTTAGCTCTGCAAAAATGAAGTGGCTTTTGGAGAGCACAGACACCCTGCTCCAGGGGAGCATGCGGGCTGCAGTCACGGCTGCTGATTATTCTCATGAACTGGTGGGGCCCCACAAAATCTGATCCCCGCAGAATCTCTGCCCCACAGAAAGCCCATGGCAGTTTATTCTACATCCTAAATTAATCCGCATGCACTGTCCAGGTATCATTTCTATCCCATCAAAGTTCAAGACACAGCAGTCTGCGTGACCAGCCTGCCTGTCTGACAAGCCCCCTGCACCAGTTTTGTCCTTTCAGCTCCCCCACATCCCATCCATTCACTTAATTTTGGCCTTCTAATATTCAACTGCTATGCCTCTTAAATTGAGGCAAAGGCATCATGCTGTACAGCAAAAATTGACCACAAGTTCAGAAGTAAGAGGGTGTAATTCTAAGTCTATCACATCAAGTCTTGAGACCATAATAGCCCTCCTTTTGTTTAGTTTGATCCCCAGTTAAAAGATTACTGAAGATATAAATTGTCATTTGTGCCCGGAGAGTTAACGGCCTTGGAGGTGAATCAGCGTGATTTGCACCTCTCTCTGGTCTTGGCTCGGGATGTTTTCCATTCCAGATAGATCTCACCACTTTGGCAATGCTCAAGAATGTGGAGTCAATTTAAAGATGAAAGCTCAAGTTGTGGAACAAAAGCTGAGTGGCTCCTGCCAAGCAAGATGATTAGATGCACATCCATTTTAGGGCTGTTAATGGACATACGGAGATGGTGGGTACAACGGTAATTGAGTTCTTTACAGAAGTGGCTTTACAGCACTTCCACATGATCTGCAGGACTGCCCTGTGCATGTATAGCTCAACGCTACATACAATGTGCAAACGTTGTTTTTCTGGGTACCCTACACCTGAGTATCTGTTTTTAGGACTGCTGCAAAGCCTTCCTGCAAAACTATATTTTTGGATAAGGATGTGGTATTTGATGTACAACATGGAAAAGCCCACATTATACAGGATGCCTAAACCTAGTGTTGGCAGATGGATCTTGAAAGTCTTTGGGCTGTGAATCCACGCCTTAACACCAAGCTGATCCAATGCATCTCCCTGTAAGCCGCCTCATGCCAGTGATGACTGCAGTGAAACTGCTTTTAAAAACTAGAACAGAATTGTCTAGTTATATCTCAACCGAAATTCTGTGCCTTTTAATTTAACCTGATATGGCCTTAGGAGAAAAAAAGAAACAGGAAGAGTTAAGTCCAATGT
This sequence comes from Himantopus leucocephalus, assembly GCA_003993805.1. NCBI lineage: Eukaryota > Metazoa > Chordata > Aves > Charadriiformes > Recurvirostridae > Himantopus > Himantopus leucocephalus. The sequence continues at coordinate 18,939,168 of RSEF01000002.1, forward strand.
TGGTAGAAGGACATGCTCTAAAAGCCTGATTATCCAGATGGAACAGATAAATCTGTTACTCTTTCTCTAAATATCAACACTGCATAATTAGCAGCTGCTAAAATAATGGAAGCCAATTGAAGAAAAACATGGTATGCTCTACATTCATTTATTAAATACCTTATGTTTCCAAACAGAGCTTTCCACATTTGCTGCAAAACTATGTAGCTTCATGCTCTACACAACCAAGCAAAGATGACAGCACTGAAATGAGCTATTACTATTTCCATCAGGAAGATATGGGGAACTAGTCTGTGTCTTTGAGGCGAAAATATATATTCATCAAACGGAAAAGCTTTAAAAAGCAGCACTATCTAAAATATCAGCATCCCATCTCCCTTGGAGACAGCTAAACCCCACATTTATCTAAATTATCTTGGTAATATGACAGAGTGATTGCTCACTAATGGTCAGTAACAGTTTTCTTTGTCATTTTCCTAGTCATTACCTCCTCAGAATGAACTCCAGAATAAACTGCTGATGCATCGTGACTAGAATATAAAGCGTACCGTTACAACAGAGACCGTTTCTATTAAACTCACGAACCCGTACATTGGACTTCTGACATTTTCATTTACGAAAAATAATACCCCTCTATTACAAACCCTGATGAGCTTAGAGATATTTTATGCTTAAAACAGAAGCAAAGTAGTATTTATTTTGCACAGCTGTCTTCTATTTTCTTCCTTTTCTCCTCACAGCTACTCATACACAGGAGCCGCATTTTCTGCAAAGCGAAGATCACCGTTCAAAGAAAGCTAGTTTTGTAGATACTGTATTTCGTGGCCCATTCAGCTGCATTTTTTAATTTGGATGTTTAAGTCTATTTGCCCTTTTTCAGGAGCTGGAGAGAATCACTGATTACACAGTCTGCCTGAATCTCATTTTCCCTGCTGAGTCTGAGAAAAGCCCTCACAGAAGGCTTGTGCATGTGGCAGCTGCTTATTGACTCCTTCTTCTCCACTTGAAGAGTGGAAATTTTCAGAGCTGAGATCCATTGTCTTTATTTCAAATTAAATGGAGCTGATCTGTTGAGCTGCAAAGATGGAGGAGACAAAAAAAACTCGAGCAGAAGTAGTAAAGGAGCCAAAGTGCTGCTGTGTGAAGCTGCGTGATTTTGAAATACTGCATCAGTCTGCACAAACAGCATTAGGGTGACCATAAAGGAGGATCGTATCTTCCCCAGTGTCACACCAAAAAGATTCGTACTGATTCTTCAGGGAGTCCTAAAGGCTGAAGGGTTGGGGAAATGCTGTGGAGTTTCTACGGTGCATCATCTGACCTTCTTTTCTACAAGAGGGGATCCTGGCCATTTGCTGTGCAAACGAGCATTGACAACATGGGCAGCCATAGAGCGACAGAGGTGCTTCATCCTGTGAGCTGGGAAATGCTCTTCCAACCTTGCAAAAAACGCAGGCACAAATAAGCTATACATACAAAAATCTATCAATGCTTTTTTTTTTTTTAAGCTATATTGTAGTTAGGAGGGAGAAGAGGATCACAGCACCCTCTGACTCCAAAGACAGAGGGGCCCACCTAAAAAGGCTGATATTTCTAAAGCATTAGGGCACAAGGACTTGAAAAGTTAGATCAAATTTCTCTTTCTTTTAACACAGGCAACCAAGTCACATAATTACCCTTGTTTTACAGAAAATGCCATGTATCTTTGCCGGCCTAGCTTGACCATGGAGTTCAGGTCAGGCCCATGTAGGAGTTCAGGTCAACTTGACCATGGAGTTCAGGTCAATTCCTTAGTTTTGCTAATCCAGAGGTGCACAACTAACAAGAGAAAAATAAAGCATAGATTACATAAAGCAGTACAGAGCCTCGTGAAGTGCCTTTCATAGCTGACCCCCAAGAACAGACAGTGGTTATTTAAATGCATTCAAGTTCTTCCAAAAAGTGCCATCCGGCAGCATCAGGAACCCAGCTACCCCTGGAGCACCAGGGCAGGGAGCCTGAGGAGGAGCAGCCCCAAGTTGGGCTTCTGCGCTGAGTCACGTCCCAGGGCTGTGCAACACTCCCCTCACCAAGGTTTTGGCTTGCTTGTGGCAGTGGATGATACAAAAAGTTTGTTGCCAGCAGCTTTCAGGCACAACTTTCCAAACAATACAGACGTATTCTTTCTCTTTTAAAGGGAGAGAAAAAGACATGGAGCTGAAGTCTGACCCTGATTAGACTTTTTGAGTCCAGGCTGCCTCATTCCTATTGCATTCCCTGAAACACAGTGTTGAGGATTTGCATATTTCTGTGTATATGCAAACAGTAGATCTCCGCGGCAGGCAATGTATTCACCTGAGAGGACAATGAAGGACTGGCACAGAAAGGAAACATTTTTCCCTGCCAAAGTGTTGGTGCATCACGGCTTGTCATGTCTATGCAAATTCTGTTTTCTTATTTTCAAAAAGCCATCTACCATCTGAATGTGATCGGTCTCCTTGAGGGCTAAGAAACAAAACGGTGCATCTGTTCCACATGCTGAATGGGCCATGAGGGTAGGGCTGGGAACTCATCCTGAACCATATGGGTCCTGCCCCCAGGGAGTGAGGGAGTTATGCCTTCAGCGTATACAGTAAGAATTCCCACTACATTAATGGATTAGCATGGATTTACTTGTTATCTAATATTCTGAGACGAGATGAATTTCTAAATTTTCTAGATGCAGCGTAAGAAACACAACAACAACCTGAGAGTGTACGACCCAACAGGCTGAGCTGGACAAAAGCTCAGGTTAGATCATTATCATATCTCCAGTGCCCAGCATTGCGTGGGTATCCACATTTGGCATTTTGCGGCAGCAACTGAGTTCCACAGTTTGATTATACATTCTCTGTCAAATTGCTTCATTTTTTGAGACTTGCTGGAAATGTCATTTGATGCCCTTTAGTTGCTGCATGTGAGAAACAGTCACTAATTTTTCACCTTCTCCATACTTCTCTATCATCTCTCTCCCAAGTCAAGTTTTTTTAAGCTGATCTTATACCGAATGTATTCCCATAGACAAGATTTGAATGTTAAATGAGTGATTTGCAAATCAAGTAACTTAATGAAATGTTTTTAAATAAAGCTAATGTGCCTAAGAAGAATAACTATTTGAAAATGGAGATCAGTTCAGATAGCTCTGAGATGGGTAAGATTATTTTCACTGTTTACAGTTTACACTCAAAGATTTGAGAATATATACATTACAATAAAGAAGCAGTAAAAATATCATCAGGAACCACCTAAGTATGTGTGGGAGAGGTGAGAGGAGGCAAGAGGGAAGGGAGAAGGAGTTTAAGCTAGCGTAGAAAATTCCCTCCCCAAAATAATTTGAATGCAGTAAGAAATTAATCTATTCTATATATTTCCCAATATAATGAGTTATTTTTGCCTCAGGCTGCCAATCAATTCTGCTGACAAAGACCCCAAACCATCAAATGTCTTGCATCACGGTCTTACACAAACTAAAAATTTGCACTTAAATGTAACAGAGGGTTAGGAAGAGATATTGTAAAACGTTGCTAAAATTACTGACTAGGAAAGTGGCAATGGCTAATTTATAAGAAAATAATTTAATTCTCCAAGGTGATTTAGTCTCTCTGCCTTTTATCACTGTGTCTGAGAACTTAGCAGGCTACGTAAGCGAAATAGCTCTTTTTGAAATGCACGGTAGATCTGCAGACAGATATTTTGACCCTTAAATAGTTTTTAATCCATGTTTGCGCAATCCTGAACCCAAGCTTCCCGGTGGCCTTGCCTGAGGGGGAAAACAAGGTAAAGGAAATAGTAATAGTACAAAGAAACACCACTATCCCAGCTTGGCAAAAGGAGAAGTCTAGTAAGAAACCAGCCACATGCCGGGGTATGGCCCGCTGGTATAAGACCAGGGTGCCAACGGGGATTTTCAGTCAGGAGCCGAAGGCTGGGGGTACCTCAGGACATCTCCTCTGGGAGTGAGAGCACAGTGTAATCCCTGCTGATCACATGCGGGATGCTTCCCTTACCAGACTGGCCTCTGAAGTGGACAAAAGATATCTTAATTTTCAGCATTACACATATAGTTGTATTTGCAGGGAAACGGAATTTTTAGGAAAATAAGTTTTGGTATTTTGAAAATGAACGAGAGGCCTTTTTGACCTTAAATGACACGCACAATTCTCTAATCCTCTCAGAAGCACCCTTGTCACGCCACACAAACAATTTAGAGGAACTCCAGGCCACTCTAAAATCAGGGGGCATATGATTAGCATTAAACCAAAAAGCATTTTAATCCTGCTGCAAGATTAAAAGGGTGCTGAAAAACAAAGTGGTGTTCCTGTTTCCCTCTGAATAAAATATTTCATTCAATAACAACAGGAAGCTCAAGAGAAGAAATGCCTGCACGTTGGGGTGGACGAGACTGTGCCTGGAGGGCTTTTCAACTTTTATACATCCAGCTATCAACTTCAGGGAGGTTGCGCCAAATCTGCATCGGTGTTGCTGAGAGCAGACCCTGGTCTCCAGCCCTCAGACCTCGCTCAGTTCATGAATGGCTTATCTCAAGCTCCCTAATAGAGAGGCTTACAAATAAGTGGCTCAGCTTGGTAAAAGCCACTTTATAAGCTGCCTGCGACAATACAAAGCTTCCCTCTTTGATTAAAAGGTACTAGATTTATAGGAAGACAGCAGTGGTAGGCTTTCCTCTCTCTTAAGGAGAGCGCCCTGTTTTATGAGATCAGAGAAGCCAATAAAAATGTATAGGTTGAGTCAAAAGTACTTTGATGGAGCTGAAAAAGATGGTGTTAGATATTTGTAAATGATGAACTACATCCTGGACCTAGAGACACAAATTAAGCACTTTTAAAAATCTCTCCATACTTACAAACTGTGACCATGGCGCTGAAGTTATCCTACTTATGACAACTGGCTGACCATCATCAGCCTGGGCTACCTCTTGGAGCAATGGGATCAAAAGTGCTCTGAAGGTCACTATTTCTTCAGGCAGGACTGAGGGATCCTGCGTAATAAGGCTTCTAATTTTTGCAATCCAGAAAAGTACCTGAACTTCCTAAATCCAGGCCATAGGCTGAAAATACAAGGAGGTATTACTGCCATCCTGTCATTCACAGAATCACAGAATCATAGAATCATGGAATGGTTAGAGTTGGAAGGGACCTTAAATATCATCTAGTTCCACCCCTCCTGCCATGGCCAGGAACACCTTCTGCTAGACCAGTTTGCTCAAACCTAGTCTAGTTCCTTCATTACTTTATCTGTTTAACTGGGTCTTGAACCAAGACTGGACAGGGATTTTCCCTTACTATCTCTTTGTGCAGTATCTATAATACACATAATGATGAGAAACAAAATCCAGAGTGCTGTGCTAAGATGGAGTGCCTACATTTATTTTCCCATCCATTTTTCATAGTTCATGGCAAATTTCCATTCCAGCTAATGGAAATTATAGTATATTGATGAAAGCTGGTAATTCAACATCTTGCAAAAGAGGAGACAGAAAAATCAAAGGGAAACTTGCAGATTCAGCATCCTTATTACAATATAATAATAGCAGACCATATATTTTCTTTTTAAGACATTTCATTAACATGTTATTTGCTTTGGATTCTTGGATTTAAGAAAAAAAATCTTAACAGCACTTGATGGGAAATGTGCTGCAAGAGGAGCCCTGATGCTATGGTAACGGACCTGCGTGTCTGTGTGAGCCACACTGATGCAAGAGCCATGAAACACCGGCTTTGCTCCCATCGAGTTCAACGGAAAGACCCTCCGTGATTTCAAGTGTCATGAAATCACTCCTTTTGTTTCTACGTCAATGCAGGACAGTCTTTCTCCAGATAATTTCTCTTGAAGGTAAAATTTTTAAGGGAGCATGTATAAAAATGGTGTATGTTAAACAGACTTCTTTGAAAAGACCTCCTTTATTCAGGAGCCACCCAGATATCTACTTCTGCTTTGGCTGCGTCCTAGATTTACTCATGGTTCTATTACTCTACTTTGCAAAGAGTCCATTAAACGTAAGGAGCTAAATATACATGCCAAAGATCTGAAAAAGACGTCCACTCCTTGCCCTGTATTTACCAAGTGGCCAGTGGCCTCCTGAGTCTGCATTTTCGAGGTCTGGTTTCAGGCTCCATAATAGGTGTGTACAGGCAGATAGCAATTCCTTCATATTAAGCGTCAATAATCACTAGTTATTTCTGAAAATGGAAGCTGCTGACTGCGTGCGTGGAAGTGCTGGTGGGATCAGGGTCCAGTGGTGACTGACAACAGATATCTTCTGAACAGCCCCCAAATCCTTAAGGAGATTGCCTGACTCGAACTGTAAATCTCTTCAATTATTTCTCAATCTGCACTTACTTTCAGACCCTGAGATAGTTTTACTGAAAACAAACAAAGAAATAAACAAACTGAAGTTGCTAATTTTAAATTGATTGCAAACGCAGCAGTACAACTAATTATGCCTAATGTCATAACTCGATAAATGGGTCACGGCAGAGAAGGGGAAGCGTATCTGGCAGCTCAGTGTTTCTAGGCTAAGTGTGAGGTAGACTCAGCCTTTACTTTAGGAGTTTAATTTGGGCTCTGACCCCCCAGAATTTTAGGGGAGGGATTGCCAACCCTTCCTAAGTACTGTATACCCATGGAGAAAAGTGCTGTAGGTAGAGACCCAGCCCACCCTGTGTGGGAGGGTCTCCCCCTGCACCGACTTGTTGGGGAGGTCTGAGGGACCACAGGGGCCTCCAGGCCATTGCAGTGGGGGGATCGCCCCTTCCACCAACATAAATAGATGGTAGGCACCATAACTCCAGTGGGTTTGATCTGCCTGGGCCTCTTGTGAGGGCTGTGCGCTAGTTAGGGTGCTTCTCCAGGGCTGCAGGACTTGCTTAGCTTGGGAGGGATCAAACTCTGCCTCCCACATTTTAGGAGAGCATTGAACCCACCAGAACAAGGGATGCGCTGATGAAATGACTTTTTTTTTTAGTGTGATCCCCTGCACAGGAACCCATGAGCCACGTAGCCCAATGAAGCCCACAGAGAAGGACGCCTGAGGCAAGTGGCTGGGGCCCTGTCCCCAGCCGGGCTTGCTTTTCATTCATTCGCGGTCCCACGCAGTCTGGGAAGCTGGGACCAGAAGCCCAGCAGCAGTGAGCAGGGGCTAAAGGGTAACTCTACCATTGCTTTAACACACCTTGTTAAAGAAAAATTTACAGCCTCATGATTTTAAACTTGCTCCAGAGCAAGCCTTCTGCCACCCTTTGCCAGGCAAGATAATGACTGTGGTACTCATTTTTGCCCTTTAAAAGAGGAATCTGAATGGAAACTGTGCAAATAACGCTATGGCTCTTACAAAAATGAAGACATAAATTTTGAACAGATGTAACAGCACTTCAGTAAAGATCTCCAAGTATATGAAAACCAGCCCCAGCAGAATATTTGAGACAGCAAAGAAACAGGAATAATAATTTTCAGAGCAGCTCTTTGGCGGAAATTAATCGCTTTTTGTTTGCAAATTCATCCTTGGAAACTTTTGTCTAGGCCTGTGTGCAACAGTAGTACTTGGTATTAGGGCAGCATTTTCCTCAGAAGTGAAGCGCAGTTTGAAAGCAAGTATTTACACATTCAATATGCAACACAGCAAGTATCAGTGCAGAGATGCAAGACAATAACAGGACGTTGCTCGTGCAACTTCCTTCGAGTGTTTTTGCATGTTATTAGACAACAAAATTTGGGCTCCAAGACCCTGGTGGGACTTTCCATTTGCTAGAAGTCAAGCAAGTGCAAGGAGTGTAGCAAGAAGTGGGCCCATGACAAGGTAAGAATTTTATAGGGCACCTTGAAGCTATTTGTAATGACTTTCAACCCTGCCCTGTAGCTAGGTGCTACCCACACTGTCTTCAGTACCCTTCTTGTACCTCTGACGTTTCCTCCTGCAGCGCTCAGGCAGCCATCCCTCCCTCTCCTGCCTCTCAGGAGTGAGACACCTACAGCAGGCGTCGTGGCGAGGAGTACCGAGCTACTTCAAAAAGTCACTTAGAGAAGGAGCAGCTGAGAGCAAGTTCCCATCACTCAAATGCGTGTCTGATGTACTGATCTAAAAATAAACCCGTGCAGGCTGTGAGACGTGACAGTCCATTACAGCCGCCACCTTGCCTTTGCTCGCTGCGTCCTCACAAGTTCTGGAGCAGCACAGCTTCAGAGGATCACCTGAGCCCATCAGAGTAAACCTGCCTATGCCTGGACAAGTGAAACAAGTAGCCACTGAAAAATAAAGGCAGATCTTTGTGTGCGTGTGTGTGTGACGGTTCAATGCAAATAGCTGTCTAGACAGCAGCCTAAGACAAATCAATACCTGTAATAAGGCTCATCATGCTCCAATAACTGCTGCGATCTGCATAGAAAGACTCGTGCTGGACAAAGAGGAAACGTGCGCTCCTGAGGGAGAAGGCACTTACGAGTAAATTCTCATAAAGCGAAAATTATTTGCCGATGAAAGATTAAGCCAGTTGGCACCTGGACAAAAGACGAGTGTATGGCAGGGAAAGAGCACATAATGGTTCCTAATAGATGCAGCCGAGTCTGTGGTGTTGTTCAGTGTAAGCAGCAGAAAATAGTGCAGTTTTGCTCCTTTCCTGTCAAGCACAGCTACTCTTTAATTTCTTTTTAAGAGTTTGCTCACTATTTCTACAGAAGAAATGAAAGACTAATCTATTGGAAAATAACTGGAAAGATTATTTTTCTATCTTTAATTAAATATTGCAAAGAAGTACAAAGAAGAAAAAAGTGCTCGTATTATAGCATGGTTTTTTTCCCCAAAATATGTGGTTAGGCTGTTAGAGATAAGAGGATTGATGATTTTCTGTATAGATCTGATGGAATAGCTTTTTCATTTACATTTCAAAGAAGGAACCTGACGTGTGAATCATGCAAGAAAAGAAAATAAGACAAAAGAAAAAGAAACCAAAGAAAGAAAGAGCATCACACAGCTACAAATACCTCCTAGATTTACCCTGGAAAGAAGAGTGTTCACAGCTCACTGTAGCTTCACGGCTGACAAATGGCAATTAAAATGCAACAAATTTTGACCATTTTACTGCAGGAACAAGAGCATACATCGTGTGTTCAGGGGTTGAGGGGGAGGGTTTCAAATGCTTTAATTACTGAGTGTTGGCTTCACACTTAATGCCTCTTTACATGTGCCCCAGGCGAACAAGTCTTCCTCGACAAACCCAGGGAGCGGTACACCTGTGCAGACGGAGCCCGACTCCCATCGATGGCCATGGGTCCTTGGGAAGCCAGACCTGACACCCCTCGGGTCCTTGCAGAACCGATCACCTCTGGCACCGCGCTCCCGCATCCGGCAGGACTCTGCGCCGTGATTGCTGGGGATGCTGGCGCAGAGGGAAGATTTGCATTCCTTCTGCTTGCTCTTGCCACAACTAAATAACGGAAACCCACGGTGGGGAGGGTGTCTGTCTCCAGTGCTCTGCCTCCCGCCACCCGATCTCCCAACCATTCAGTCCCTCACTCTGCTTTCCAGCCAGCAGCAGGCGAGAGCCAGCGAGCCCCAGCCAGGAAGGGAACAGCCTGGCCGAGACAGAGTGAGTACGATGATTTAAACGGAGAAAGTCGGACAGTTGTCAATGGAAAGGAAAGGAGTTGGAATCTAAATCTAACTAAAAGAAGCTACCCAGATTACCAACACTGTAAATTGGATTAAAATTAAGTCCTACAAGAAAATCAATGGAAAGCGATAAGGAAGTAAGTCAAAATGACGGCAGAATGAGACAGACGCTCTCTGAGAGCTTACTCAAGAGAACCGGTCAGAAGTAGAAAAGAAAATTTAACTGAGCCAATCCAAATCTAAATGGTAGAAAAATAAAGTGAAATTGGAAGAGATTAGAGAGAAAGCCCAGGGAATATATTTTTGAGAAGGTTATAAATCAGTATGCAAAACAGAAAAGGGGGGGGGGGGGAAAAAAAANGGGGGGGAAGAAAAGAAAAGAAAGAGGCAATTTTAATTATGTCTTAGAGCAAGTGAAATAAAGTGTTTGGGAATAATTTTTTATGCCATGCATTTGTTTACAGAGAAGTAGACTTTGATTGACATGCAGATGTTGTTTCTCAGAAAACAGGCTGATGGGTTTTTTGCCCTGTATGTCCAGTTACAAAGCCTAGTTACAAACGCTCTGAAATGCATGTGTTCTCACTCCATGCTCTGAAAAACGCCTTTTTTTTCCCCCCTCTCCCTTCTCTTTTACAGGTCCATCCGTTACAGAAGGGCTGCCCCAGGCTGTGGGCAGCGGGAGCTGCCTGCGCCCTGCCAGCCCCCCCCCAGGGGCCAGGGAGAGGGACCCTCTCCCTGTCCCAGGGAAAGCTTTACCTTTCCTCGGCTACACCTGCGGTACCACTGGATGTCACTGTTGTTGCATGAAAGACAAATTCTTACTGACAGCCCTTTTTTTGACAGATAATGTTTAGTAAATAAACATATAGGTATTTATATTCCCTTCCCCGCAAGTGTTCTGCCCAAGGATCGAAATTACAGAACGACTGTGCAATTGGCTCCCACTCACATTTTTGATGACTATTTACAGTGATTGTGTTTATGGGTCCTTTTGTGGCACTCTAAGAGGCAAAGATTGCTTTCTGCTGAGGGGGATGTAGAATGTGGCAGAGGTGCCATAATGCATTTCAATTGTATTTTTGATTTTATTTTTATCTTTTTTTTGCTTCCATTTGTATTATTTCCTGGGAGCTATTTTAACTCCCCTCAGCTGGACTGATGGCTGTGTCGGGGTGTGGGAGCAGCAGCATCGCTGCTGGCTGGCTGCAGCCCTGGAGGGCCAGGCAGTGCCGGGGGCAGCGCTGCCCGTAAATCAGGATTGCTCTGGAGGTGTCTGCTTCTCCCCACCATTGCAGAGGAGTGTGCCCCTCAATCAGACACCTCCTGTACTAAGAGGCAGTGAGAAACGTAGACCTCATTTCTTACAAAGGGAAAAGCTTTTTTTTCCCCCGCCGGTTGCCTGAGGTGGTATTCAGCTGGCCAAATGAAGACATATAATTCTCTTTAAAGTCAGTGGAGAGGAACAGGCAATTCCAGGAAAGCAATTCATCCCATCTGAAAGAACACTTGTAGCAGGTAGGTCAGGTAGGTAAAGGTTTACAGGCACCTATTTCTGCCGACTGACACTGCAGGAGCCTTCCGTGACCAGGTGAAGGGTAGACCACTCAGACAAGAACAATCCTACCCCTTTTATCTGGTATAGGCACCTCTACAGCAGGGTTTTTTGAAACAGTGTGTTGATCTTTCCTACATAAACTTCACTCTGCTCTTAACGATCTTTGAGCCAGCTTTCTACATATTTCCTTAATGCTAAACACGCTGGAAAAGGCACGCGATGCCGAGTGACCCACCCCAAACTGCCCACCAGGAGTGGCCCAGCCTGTGCTATCCCCCCTGGGACTGAGCGTGGTTCAGAAGAGCCCTCCTTACCCCCATTGAAAACACATCAGGAACTGATCTGACAATTTAGCAGTATGGACAGTGGCATTCCCGTGCCCAGCAAGGCTCCCAGTGCCATTCCATTACCAGTGCTGCAGCCTAGGTGTAAAAAAATATTTCCTGTCGGTGGCAGGTACATAAAACCCAGTTTCAGCATGGTCCCCAGCTCCCAAAGGCTTATCTGGTATATTGAGGATGACAAAACTGTTGTTACCTACAACAAGACATGAAATACAATGCTGAGGAGGTGGTCCCCTATTTGCATGAAAAGAGTGGCTCTGTTAGCTGTTCTCTATCTCACACACATATGAATTTCAAGCAACACTGCTATAGACTTTTTTAAGACTTCAGTGACCTCACCCAGCACAAATTGTCCATGTGATGAGATAGCGAGTATGGACTTCTGTACAGAAGCAGAGTATTAGAGTCCAACTCCTCTTAAGTGGTCAGGCAAGTCTGAACAGCGTAAATAAGGAGAATAAGAAATTTCTGATAGTTGCCTGAATTACTTCATGGGAGAGAACTAAAAGAAAAGGCAAAGCCTGAGAATTAAAGCCTAATTATTCCAGTGAGAAGTTAACAAATTTGGGGCTAAAGGTCATGAATGCAGGCTGGCCTGAGAGATTTGCCAATTTTAATTAAAAATAATGCTAAAACCACTGGGTGGAATAATGCATGCTGTGCAAATTGAATAGAAGCATTCCTCAGTCCCTGCTGGTTTTAGCAGCACTATTTTCATCCTGTATCCATAAATAAAGGATTGTGGAATGACTGCCATCATTTAATAGGGCACAACAAAATGTGTGAATCATGCAAAATTATTTTCAGGGAATCAAAACAATAAGGCATTTCCAAAAACAAGGCTTCCAAGAGTAACTGCTTGGAGTGGGGCTCCTCTGGGGTGTGACAGGTGATTCCCCAATTTCTCCACAGCACAGACCTTTGCCACCACCCACGTCTTTGGGCTACTGGTACCTACAGAGACAGAGGAAGGAGACTTGTCTCCCCAGTGCGTGTGCAGACACCCTAGTTGCACGTTCTGGGTCTTATTTTGATTGCCATCAGTAGGCTTGTATCTGCCAGGCGGCCTGGGGCACTCCTTGGAAGTGTGCGGTGCTCTGGGGCTCCAGCCCGTGTTTCTGAGAGCCACAGGCCAGCCGGGCAGCTGAGTCTGCCCTGCTTGCCCCACAGACATGTTGCCCATCGGTGGCTGCCATCAAGCCGAGACCGCTGTGCTGCTTGCCCAGCCGCAGCCCGTGTGCCTGACAGGCAGAGCTGCATATAAATCATGCATATAAAATTAAGGAACCTGCAGAGTGCTCAGAGAGGTGCTGCGAGGTGTGGGGCAGGGTGACATTACAGCCCTCTGCCCCTTCCAGTGCCACGGTGGTTGCATGAGACCCCATGGGTGCAGGGAGCTGAGCAACAACCCCGCACCCTTACTTCTTCCCCCGGTCTGGGGCTCCTCAGGGCAGAAGGCAAGGCTGAAAATGTCAATTTTTCCATATGCATCTTTATATGCATTTTACCCTAATTTGTTGCCATTATTCCCATCACCCAAAGCATGACTACTGATTTACAGAAGATAGAGCAAGCCCGGGAGAGCTCACATGCATTTGCTTCCCAAGCTGTTTCATGGCACACATCCCCATGGCGGCCATGGAGATCTGATCTGCTTCACACTCGTGGCTCGGGCACTTGGAGATTGTCACAGGCGGGGAGCTGAGAAACACCGTTCCTTCATGCTCCACAGCACAGGGAGGCTTGGAGACAGACACAGCCCTCCCCAGTGCGAGGACTCACCCTGACATGGGAGCTCCTCCTCGCGGCTTTGGGAACGCCGAGAGACATGTGCCAGGAAGCCCCGGCCCTGCTGGGAGAGTTTTGGGGGGGAGTGACACCCCGAGAGGAAGCGGGAAGCCAACAGCATCGCTGTGCAGCATCCTTTCAGAAAGCTTTTTGCATTTGTTGTTATCTCCACTAGTTAAATGTATGCAAATTAAACATGGCTGGTAGCCGCTAAAAATTTCTTGCCAAAAATATCCGCTCTCTGGGGTCCTCACCTCTCTCGCGTTTGCAAACTGCATCAGATGCCGCATAAGTCATTCTCCAAAATGTGCTGACACTGATACCAATATCAGGCAAGAAGTTCCCAGCCCTCCCCGCTTTTTCCCTTTAATCTTTTTTTTTTTTCATGATTTTCAGCTTTTGCTTTTACATTTCTAAGCAATTAATTTTTTGGCTCCCACATAGGATCAACAGGTGTGGAATGACTGGCATGGCCCTGATACGCTCCATCTGGTTGCTGCTGATAAGGTAATCCTGCGGGCTGAGGGGCAGTATCTCCAATAAGCTTAAGAGGCAGCAGCCTAATCTATTTGTGAGAGAGAGAACAAGCCCTGCAGCCAACATTGTTATTCCATGGGAACAATTGGGCACAGACAGCACTTTCACAGGCGCAGCGGGGAGGCTTTCACCCAGCTATTTTTCCCCTGGGAGTGATGATTCACCCGGTGCAGTGGTACCCCCTCTCAGAAGAAGGAAAAGCTTTGCTTTGTGAGTAGCTTGCTCCCCAAGTCCATGATTTCTGAATCAAACCAAATATTGCTTTGCTTCTCCATAAACTCTTGGGTTTTTATTTAATCTTCCCCAAAGCAATGGGAAAAGATGAATGTTGTCTTTATGTTGATAATAAATATTATTTTTTTCTGTGACTTCTTTAAAACTATTGCAGCTGTTGGTTTTTGAATGCGGGGTATGATGAGGGCAATGGGGCTGTTCTCGGGGTGCCCTCTGCAGCTGAAGGGCTCTGTCATCTCCTCTGTGCATGTTTCGGTCTGCGGTCGCAGCCAGGAGAGCTGTGCAGGCGCGCTGAGCACCCCCTTGCCTCCCCTCGGCGTCTTGTCCTGGCTTGTGGCGTGAACCGCGGAGTGCCGTGCGGAGAACACCACAAACCCACGCCCATGCCTTTCACCGTGCCCATTCTGTGGGATTTCAACCAACAGCATTGGAGTTTATTTTATTGAAGATTTCTGATCTTAGCTTTCACTGTGCGCTTACCCTGTCCTAATACATCCTGTAGTTTCCCCCCAGCAAAACAGGCGAGCATGTGCTGGGGGTTCAGCAGGCGAACCGCCCCGCCAAGGGCAGCCATCCAGCCCTGCTGTATCCCCGTGGGGACCCACGGGAATTCACAGCTCCTACCCTCTCCCCTGGGCTGGGGGAAGCGCGGAGGGCATTTTTAAGCTGGTCACCACCTGGGTGGGCAGTGCTCTGGCAGACACGTTTTCCCACGTGCAGGATGGGGTTATACCACTGCCATCACACAAGGGCAGTGGCGTGACAGAGGCACCTGGCTGCAGAGCCACCACCTATGCTGGACTTTATGCTCCAATAATGAGCAAAAGCAGCGTCACTGGCAAACACGGCACTGTTTGTGGCGACGGGAATTACTGCATCATTGTATCACGCTTTCTACCTTTGCTTCTCTCAGCTACAGTCACTTCTGCTACGTGTGCGCACAACAAATATGTTTGCTGGTGCCCGAGAGGGCAGCAGCCAGCAGCAATCCTTCAAAGCCCGGAGCGGGGGACAGTAGGGAGCATACGGGCTCTCCTGCAGGAATAATTAAGCTTTTCCTCTTATATACCTTGAGCAGCTGCTGGTGTCAGGGACTACACCATCTGCTGGTGAGCTAAGGAAAGGAGCTCACAGCAGCAAGGAAGGATTTCTGCCATCATATCCTCTCCAGCAGGGAAAAGGTGTTGCAGGGGTGTCTCAGCCATTTCTGGTACCCGGGGCTCCCCAGGCGCACTGGGAGCCCCTCGCTCTGCCAGCCCGCTGCGGGGCATCCCTGTGCTTCCACCCGCTGCACTGGAGAGGGGCCAAACCCAAATGCACCCCAGAACATGCTGGAGGGACCACCGCTGTCCCATGCAATGAAGGCATCGTGATGCCAAGGTGATGGCCTTGCTGCAAGATCCCAAAGAGTTGGGGAAGACACCACAGAAGGAGTGTGGGCAGGTGACCCAGGAGAGGTGGCCCTTGCAGGGAATGTGTGGTGGGAGATGAGGCTGCTCCTCCTGGGCTGTTGTAGCAGCAATACTGGGCTGCAGCTGGTGCTCACCCTCAGCTGTGGGGGGAATGAGGCCAGGAGCTTCAGTTTTAACCAAATACACTTTGCCTGCTCCTATGGTTTATGACATTCATGGATTTACCAGATGAAAAATGAAGATTATCAGATTAAATACACATAGTTGATTGTCCACTCAAAGAGAGCTTCCTCTCTGGTGCCTCCCTCCTAAATCCCCCAAGGAGGTCTGGGCACTGAGACAAGACTTCCAGCTCCCAGTTAAGAAACAGGTAGTGCCTCTGCCAGCACTTTTAAAACTGTCAGCTTGGAGATGGAGAGTGGCTCTTCCCCCTCCCAGCTCTGCCCCTGCCCAGCCCCAGGCAGCTCCAGGGAGAGGGGCTCCAGCTGCACCCGCCTCAGCACCCCATTTTTCTGGGGGCCCCAGACCCCCTCCTGCTGCCAAGCCTGTGCTCACACTGGGCACTCAGCTGTGGTGCTGCTGTTTGCACTGGAGACAGCAAGTAAGGAGGAGGGAGTAAGCGTCAGTAATTACCTGGAACAGTTTACGCATGGCTCATGTATGTGCCTTCTGGGACAAGCACGGGGCACAGAGGTGATGGGAGAGGTCTGCATGCTGTCATCCCGTCTCAGACAGAATGGATAAGGCCAAAATTCTGATTACTTTTGCACCTGGGTAGCTTCACTGGTGTTAATTAAGTGGTAGAAATGGAGGATCCGTGGAAGCAAGATTCAAATCAGACACTGGTATTTAGCTCTGCTTCAGGTCCTCTCTATAGGGTTGCTCTGTCAAAGTGAAGAATGAAACAAAGAGGGAAAAACCTAAATAGTGATTAATGAAGAACAGTCCATATTTAATCATGGCTTTCAATTCAGACTTTATAATTTAAACTTCAGTAATTGTCTTCACGATTTTGGCATCTGCTCATCCCAGCCTACACACTATCTTTGGACTAACAGCACGGCTTATCTTTGCAATTAGGCATTCAGTGTAGCAACAAATCTTCAATTTGGTTTGAGTCACTCAGCTGCTAAATCAAACAATATGTCACTAAACAAACCAGTTTCCTTCTGACCTCATATGATGATAATAATGACTTGTGAAACCATCTTGAGATTTCTTTGGTATAATTTACTGGTACTTTCTGACACGCTCGTTTTCATAAATATAATTGGGTCCTGCGTTAGAAACGGGATACAGCAGTACACAAACAATTGATAATAGTTATTATCATGGAAATGCAGGCAACCCACCTCTAAACCAGTTGCTAAAAAAGAAAAAAACCCCACTTTCTAAAAGTAAAAGCTGTAAGTACAGGCTGAGCCAAAGTTGCAACTGCATCAGCTGCGATGGGCACGTGGAGATCTGCACTCCAGCTTTGAGGATGGGCAATGCCGGGGTGGGCGCTCCTGGTGCAGACAGGAGCCCTGTGGCTCCATACGCCAGCCGCACGCCCACTGCTCTGCATCGCAAGTGTCTCTATGTGCAGTCATTAGAAGTAATCCGTAGTCTTCAGCTTAATGTGGTCTAGGTGACAGCTGGTGCCAAAAGGTTACGGTACCTAGAAACTCCATCTGCACTCAACCAGAGAAAAGCAGTACTGGGGTGGAAGATGTGCGGTCCTGGGGTAGGCTGTCCTCAAAACATGAAACCTCTGTAGCGAGGGGTTATCTACCTGTCCTCTGCAAGTGCCTGCCTTGGGTGGGAGCGAACTGCCTCTGAGAAGTCCTGTCTTGATCCACTGACTTTCATTTAGGTGATTATTTCAGATGAAATTGCATTTTGATTTTCCTAAGGTAGAGAAGAGAAATCTCTGGGATAGGCTGAGAGCAGCACAGACACGGACACAGCAGAAATACTGAGGATGACTGGACAGATACAAACAATGTCTTAAAGTACACAAGTCTAGAATATTTTCTGCCTTCCTCTAATGTAGGTTTCTAAATACAAGTGACAGTTTTACTGTAGCTGTAGCAGTAGAGGTATACTCTTTACTGACACTGACTCAATTCTATTTAATTTTTTTTACTCCCTGAAAAGATTAACACTGGGCCCATCAGAAAATAAACTTTCTCAAAAGGATGCAATCATTAACATTTCCATCTACACAAAGAGAGGCCCATCCTAAATGATTTGACAAGACACGAATAATCTTTTCTCCAAGAGGCAGGGGCAGAGCGGGGAGGGAAGGTGGAGGGACCTGGGTGGCTGGGGAGGGGGCGCAGGGCTCGGGACGTTCTGCCTGCCATAGCTGCCCATGCTGCTGATCCACAGAGCTAGGCCTGCCAGGGATTCAAAGTAAAATGCAGCCAGTTCCCTCTACTGCATAGCAAACCCCATCAAATCCAGCTCTCAGGTTTTCTTATGGGAGCTAACAAACAGATGGCAACATAAACTTTGAAAGATGTAGAAATAAGTAGATCATGGTGCACCCATGAGCCACTGGCATTTGCCAGCACTGCTTCTGGTAGCCCCAGCACAGAAATCCTTCCTGCACCCCTGCTGTTGTCAGCAGGGTGAAAGATCTCAAACTTCTGCATATTTTCTGACTTAATCTTTCTGCAGTGTAAATGTGGATGGATGTGCAAGGTTATCTTTCTGTCTGAAGAGCAGCCCTTTGTGAGTGCATCCATCTGAGATACTTATCACATCTCTCTCTTTCTTTTTTCATGAGCCCAGCAATTTCTGCACCTGAGACCTAGATCTAAGAGTCAAAGTCCATCATTAAACATTAAAAATCTTCAAGGAGACTGGAAAAATGACTCCAATTTCCCAGCAGAGTTAAGTGAGACCAGATTTTTTTCCCCTTTCTGCTGAAAACTAGCATGACTGTTGAGCTGAAGTGCACATCAAGGCAGACATCTGCTTCAGCCTCCGTGCCCTCCTGAAGGCTTCTATCTGTGATGTGGGTTGCTACGGTGCGTCCAAGCGGTCGGGGGCATCTTTGGCCAAGCACCGGTGGACAGCTCCTGGCACTAATCGGGGTGACGTGGTCCTGTTTGGGGAAGTGCAAGGGTAATAGATTAATGGAGTCTGACTTTGCTATGATGGATACAATTAGAAAGGGACAGAATAAACTCAGAAACTGTTCCACTGTTTATTCAGAAGTGTTTGATTACAGCCAAGGAAAACAGAAAAGTTAAATTTTAAAAATTCTCTCTGGAAGTGTTAGGTTGGAAAAAACCACCAAACCTTTCCCATAGTTTATGTCTGAGTTAGTGAAAAGGAGCAATAGTGTCAACCGTAGATTATACTGTTCATTCCCTTCTTCCAGGCAGTTGTGTCTGCCTTGACTTGGGCAGTAGCGACAGTGGATTAACTCACCTCCCACAACTTTGTTCTTTCCTCTAGCCTCCCCCCAAGCCTACCTCTTGCCAGCCCACACACTGCGGGGTGCTTGGCGGCACCGCAGCAGCTGCCTTCCCCCTTGCTGGGTGCCTACAGCAGAAGATGCACTCTGCCAAACCAGAGTGTATGGAATGTGTAAAGGCAGAGTCACCTGAGTTAACACCTCGGCTTTTCTCTGCTGTGGCAGAGCACCATGCCCTGCCTGTTCCCAGTTCACTGTGAACGCTGAGGTCCCAGGCTCCTGCCGATTTCAGGTCACTTCCTTTGGAGTTCTCTCTTTGGTGTCATCTTCTTTTCTGGCACGTATTTTGATGCCCAGTTAAAGTTTAGTGTTCAGGTAGGGATGCCTGGCCTGATGTGCGTGGGACACACACGCACTTCCCTGTGTAAATACCCTGACAGTGGGCACTGCAGCACCCACTGGTCTATCCCTGCATTCCTTGTTTCATAACATGTAGGAGAATCTTGTAGGGTACCTGGTGATGGCCAAAATCTTTGCTCTCTAGTTGCCTCCAGAGCAATAAAGTGAAACCTCTCTCTGCTGACACAAACATATCCTGGGCAGGTCCCGTCTCAATAAATGATTTCCATCATAGCTCCCACACAGCGGGGAAACTATGTCATCTGAAATGGCAGATGGCACGGGGTTGTGGGTCAGCCTCGGCCAGCAGCTCAGCCCCACACAGCCACTCGCTCGCTCCCCCCCAGCAGGATGGGGAGAGAATTGGGAGGAGAAAGGTGAGAAAACTCATGGGTTGAGATAAAGACAGTTTAATGTGTAAAGTAAAAGCTGTGCGCACAAGAAAAGCAAAACAAGGAATTCATTCACTACGTCCCATTGTTGGGCAGGGTTTTAGCCATTTCCAGGAAAGCAGGGCTCCATCATGCTAACGGTTACTTGGAAGGCCAAAAGTCATCACTCCAAATGTCCCCCCTTCCTCCTTTTTCCCCCCAACTTTTATTGCTGAGCATAAAGTCATTCAGTATGGAAGAGTCCTTTGGTCAGTTGGGGTCTGCTCTTCCAGCTGTGTCCCCTCCCAGAAGCTGTCTGCCATCAGATGCAATTCATAAAGCCTTTTTGGAAACAGCATTCATTCTTTACATCTCTTCTCAGAGCCAAATAGGTACTTGTGCCATTGCAGCCACATCTGCACTGTTGATAACCAGTGACAGGCGATGACTGGTGCCCCAGTGGTGAGGAGCAGCGAGCGGGCAGTAGCTCAGCAAATGCAGTCTTAGTCTGGCTGTGTTTGTAACGGGAGCCCTTTGCTGGCGAGTGAGCAGCACTGCTGTGCCGTGAGTACACCGGCAGTGCCCTGAGAGCTTCCCAGGGTGCCAGATGGAGGCTCGAACTGGTGTCAATCGAGTGTTTTCAGTTGGAGTACTATGGAATTAAGTCCAGGCTGTTTCACTGCCAGTTGGTTACTGACAAAAGAGCTAAACAAACATCAGGGAAACAGAAAAGAAAATAATGTTAATTACCCAGCTTTTGAGGGCTCCTAACAAAATATAATATTCAACAAAAGCCACGAGGCAGGGGGGTAACTCCCTCGGAAAGCACCACTGTAGGTGGCAAAGTTCATTAAAAGCCTGAAAATAATATACTTTTGCTTAAGCAGCATTTTCTACACATAGTGTTCAAATCATTCCATGTAAGTCTTTCTCTTCAGCAAAAGATTTTGTTTGCTAAACGTGAAAGCTACCCAGCTTATCACATACAGGTGCACAGTACTTGGAGCTCAGATGCAACCTCTTGCAAGTAGAAAGCCTACGTTCAACTAACGCAATGACAGAAGTCCTCACTGACTGCAATTGCAGCGTGACCCAGGGAGTTAGCAGGGATGCCCAGTAGTGCCTCGGTCCTCAGGGGTGCTGGTCACTCACAGCCCAGGTAAAGGCACAATAGTGCCTTGTTTGTGATAGCCAGGCCCTGCAAAGTTTCCAGAAGATGGAGAGCCATAGACGTCATCCAGGATGGGATTCAGCTTAGCTCTAAGACATCTAAATGTGGATGCCAGTGAGCTCGGGGCTCCACTGACTTCAGCTGCACCAGACTGAGTGGGAGCATAGGCACCTGGCCCTGTCCCACAACCATAGTCCCAAATAGCCAACACGGCTGTGGGCAGTACGGCCCTCGGAGCCAGAGAGTGGTGCAGCCCACTCTACCAGAGAAACCAACTCTACGACAGCCTGTGACACCCTACGCTTCACCAACATTACTGCCTCCATCTGCTATCATGCAGCCTACATTCTTAGCTCGCACGTATATGTGTATGTGGGATCTAGGTTTGCACCTGCATTAATCTCATGCTGAATCCCACACTCCGAAGGCCCGTGTAGTCAAAGCCAACCAAGCCACCAACTTCCAGCTTAGCTATAGGGCTGCATGTGAATTTAGGAGGCGGTAACGGGAACAGCTTAACTTAACACCATGCTGAAGGACAGAGAAGCTCTTCTTAGAGCTGTAAGGCTCCTTTATTTCCCCTTAAACTAAGAATAAATAAAAGCAGTTTCTTTCTGCATTGAGGACATTTAGAGGACTATGCCACATGCTTTCTCCATTGCATAAAATAAGCCAGATCATGATTGCTTCATCTGTCGCTAGGATATCATGATAGTGCAGCATATTAGTGCTGCACAGTGCATACTAACCTATTTCCAGATGGTGCATGACTGTCAGAAGACAACGGGATGAGCCCTTCTCCTTGGCTGACCTCAGCAATGCTCCTGCACTCACATGGCAATACTGCAATTTGTTTCCTCATTGAAGGGCTGCAGCAAAAAAGGAAACCAAGAGAGGCTGCCAGCCCGAGGAGGTGCCAGCATGACCAGGATGCAGTTGCCAAGCGAGTGTAAGTGATCCCAGCTGCAAAATATACTGGAAATCTCTTATGGCACCAAATGCTAAGCAAACAATGAGGCTGGATTCTGAAGGGCTGCACAGGGCTAATGGGACGGAGAGGGAGTCCTCAGGTCTGATGTACTTTGGCTTCAGAAGGGGATTGTGCTATCTGCTAATTCTTTGTTTTAAAGTAGCCCTCAGAGATTTTAAATTCCATCTCATATCTTGAACATTTTCTTTGCTACCAGTGAGATGGAGCCAGCCTCATTAGCTTTTCCTTTTGACAGCCCCATGCCCTTTCCTGCAACACTTAAACCACAAGTACTGTCTGCTGTGTTGTGCCTTGTATAAAAATAATAATAAAAAAAACCCTCCACCTTAAATGTTTGCTCCTAAAAATGGTGTCTCTCTGTATGAGTGTAAAGTAGGTGACTAAATGTTCTAGGACATGTGTCATGGTGACAGCGTAAATCAGATGCTGTAATCACCAATTTGCTTATCCTCATGGGTATTCAATATAAGCTGAAATGTGCCAGCTGTGAGCATGGGTGTCTTCCAGCTATAAATTATGGATTTATGATGCATTTGTGTTTCCTTCCTGTATTATAGGCCCAGGTGTATAAGCGCTGCCCTTGCTGGCCGCCCTCTCAGTATTCTGATACCACTTACCCATTCACTCTTTGGCTGAAGATAAACCACAGCAAATGTGTCAGAGGTCTGTCGGATTATACACGTGTGTTTGGATTCTTGAGCAAGTGAAATTGGTGATAAAATTGCAAAGCTCACAAGCATCCTGTTCTTGCACCAGGCAGCATCTGCTGATATTTAAGCTGTATCTACCTGTCCACTAAATCCAGGACATCTTGCTTCAGGTTTTATGTATGTAAAAGGAGCAAAGCAGAGCTATCAGCAGATGTAACCGCTCATGAAGGTGCCAGTTCCCCTTTCCATCCAGGTGGGGAAGAGGTGTGAACTGTGAGGTTTGAAAGAACAGACATGACAGGCAGTTCCTGTGCCTCAGACCTAGATGGCCTGATATAAGCGTTATACTTCTGTCACCTGTTTTAAGCTGGGTAATATAAGTTCTTTTGTTCAACCATATCTACCTCGACTGTGCTAGAGTTACCTAAGCCTCTCTGTGTAAACTGGTGTGCGCTTCTGAAGGGTGGCCCTGGGTGGGGACAAGCAGGGCGGGGGGCGATGGAGCCGGGCAGGGAAACAGGACCTGCTGACGCACCCGGCAGAGGTGGCAGAGTGACACCGTCCCCCTGAGCCATGGCCGTGCCCCGTGGGCGAGGGGTGGCACTGCCCCTGGTCAGTAGTGAGACCATCTGGCCAGCACAGGGGCACTTATAGTTACGGGGTAACTTATAGTTACCTAGTTAGATATTTTTTGTAAGTGGTGGATTTCCTCTCAGCTTCTTCTACAGGCTGGTCCTGACTTGCTGAAAACTCTGGCTAAGAAATAAATATTGTTAGTTATTGGTGTAGTTGAGCATACTCTCAGTTTATCAGCTTCATTTGAATGCTGAATAGACTTAATGAACATCATAATTAACATAACTTTATGATAATTAAAATCTGCAAAGGGAAGAAAGTTATCAATGTTATCACAATTGTTTAGAGCAGACAAGTTAGATACAGACTACTACTTGCACAGGGCTCTGTATGCCATCCAGTGCATAAAACTCATACTTGGCACGAAAGTCGTAGTGTTTAAGCATTTCAGTCCTTTCTGCAGCATCAGTATAATATTTTGAAAGTCAAGTCTTAGAAAATAAGGCATTATCCTCCAAATGATGAGAATGCATTTCAAATATCGCAGTTGAGGATTTTTGAAATTATTTTTGGCTAAGATTTTAGAAATAAAGCAGAAACTGAAATGATGAAGATGCTCCTTATCTCCAGTAACTGAGATTTTAGAAGAACACAAAATATTAAAAGAGACTTGAAAAACTTATGAGAGTTGACAGTCTACAGGTAGGACATCATATAAACAACCACATAAAGTTGTACTAACTTTGTCAGGCTGAGAAAAATGTTGTTTTGACAAGGTAAGAAGTTAAAATAAATTGCACAGAGTAGTTGAAAATCTCTTATTTTAGGCTGCCATATCAGTCTCATGTCCTGGAAATGTAAAAATGAGGTAATCTATTAGCTCACCACACACTGTGACATCAATTTCTAGTTCCTGCCTTCACCTCCAGCATCCCACACATCTCTCCCTGTCAGCCCTTCACTGCAGTCAGACACTTCACTCTTGACAACTTTTCTCATTTGCCAACTTATTACATAATTGCCGTGGAAATTTGTGCTGAAATACCAGTTTCTGCTTGAAGAGGTTGGGGGTTCAACTCATCCCCCTGCTCTGCAGTGGCCTGGTAGCCTCCATGGGGACCTCTCAGGATCATGCACTGCTGAAGCCAAGTACTTTGTGGAGGCAAAGCTGCTTGGATAACACGGCATCTCCCTCTGGGAAGCTTCCTTCCGGTCAGAGGTGTAAAGAAAAGCCCTGTTGGTGTCATTCCACCTGGCGCATCATTTGTGTAGCAGGTGAGTGGATTCATAATGTCAAAAGCGCTGCTTCTGGGTGTTTTGAGGCAGGCGGACAAGGAAGAGGAGCTCCCACCCTTGGCTTTTGCATCTGTAAGCAGTAACAGCAGCATATCCCCTCTGTGGTATACTTGGGTGAGGGTGATGTGCTGATATCTTACACTTTAACTAAAGTCAAAGTCCCAGAAGACTTAAACTGCAAGGTCTGACCCACTTTTTTTCTAAGAACACCAAAGCGATACTTTGAAGACTTACGTGCACTGGGCCTGACATTTGCTTACAGCTGTAGCTCTGTGAGGAAATCTGCCTGCCACTAAATTTTTCTTAGGGGGTATTTACAGTAAGTAAATTGTAAGTGAATACCAGAGGTGGGATGAACACAGGTGGATTTCCTCGCAGAGCTACAGCTGTTTATGAGTAGAGAGGCCACCCATGCCGTCTCTGGTGTGGCTGAAACCCAGACTTGCCGAGGCTGGGTCTCCCACCAGGGGTGGTTCCTGGAGGCATTCAAGCAAATGAGGTAATGGAGAAAACACATGCTGGGATGTGACTTTGGTGGCAGGGTGTGCACTGCCCGGCTGCCCAGCTGCTCATCAGCCTCTTTCCCACACAAGGTGTGGTGGCCCCGATGAGTAAATAGTGAAGCTCAGAGCATCCTCCCACCCCAAACCTACCACTCACAACACCTGAACTAATTTTGGCTGAAGGGGGTTGCATGGAATGTCTTCATTTTCTGCTAATAATATTCAACTCCCCCTCACATGCGTTTGGAGAGAACAGTATCTTCCAATCATCTCTTTGAAGTGTCTGGGAGAGGCATGATATGTTTAGCACCGCTTCCTTAGGCCTACATGTAATGGCATGATCATTCCTATAGCTGTGTGACCTGTCTTTACCATGAGCCTTGTGACATGCAGTGTGCTTTTTCCAACTCTTGCAGCCGTAGGATATACAAACATCTCAGCTCTCACCTTTTAAAAAATTACTACAGTTGGAAGACAGACATGAAAACATGATGCAAGAGCAGTCTGTAGGCACAAAATTGAAAACACCCATCATGCTCCCATCATAAAGGGAATAAGTTGGTTCATTTTAATTTTTGTCTGTTAACGAGGTGGTTTGGCAACTTGGCAGCGTTTCCAGGCTTGGAACGGCTGGGAGGGGACTGTGGTCCAGGGAAGCCTGGGCTGCTGGAGTGATGCTGGTGAACCCAGTGGTACAAATGAAGGTGAAGGTTTGCAAAATCAAACTTTCAAAATGCACATAATCAAAACAAATGAGATCTGTCATCCCTTCAGGGTCTCTCTAAGTGGTTGCCTTTTCTGTGGTAAATGTCATCTATCCTGAAATCTGTTTTTTTTCTATGAGAAGCAGCTGATTTTTTAACTCTTGCCTGTTCCCTGCTGGCATCTGATCATACTGCTTTTTTTACAGATCAGCAGCTCTGCTGTAGGTAATAGCATTCACTGTACCTCATGTAGCTTCTGAGCCAGACAAAGACAATAATTAAAGGGAATACAGAGCATGAAGCCTATTTCTCTTGGCACTGCTATCAAAATCGAGTGACTTTATGTTATTTCACTGTAGCTGCATTGATTGAAATGTGAAATTGTGTTAGTAAGTGGCTCTCTCCTGCCTATTTATTAGGGTTCATTTGTTCATTCAGGCAGGCGATGGCCCATATCTAATGCTGAATTCTCTGTTGCTTCATACAAGCTCCTCCTTTGACAAAAGGAGGATTTTTACCCCTAGCAATCATTTTGAGAACTGAAGTAAAGCAGTGCAGTACAATGAAAAATCCGATTAAGCTAATTAAATACTATGATTAGATTAATATGTTCACCTGAATGCAGGAGGCCACCATGGCTGTGACATCTTGACTCTTGCACAGCTTCTGGGCCCTGTTTTTCAAATTGCCAAGTTCATTTTATGCTGCGCACAAGGTGCAAAATTCATCTGACACCAGCTGACATGCGGCCATGAGAATTTGCCCGCGCGCGTTAGGTTCACTACAGGAGGGGAACGAGCTTATGCCAAGGGACAAAGAGCTGTATCAGAGGTAGGTATGGGAAAGAAGGTGAGTGACTTTGTACCTGGATCCCTTCAGCTAAGGAGAGAGTATGCCGCTAAAGACATTGCAATAGAGTATCTTCTAGATGAGCCTTTGCGAGGTCCAGGAAGGCCTGAAGACACAGAGCCAGGTGGCAGGCAGCAGTGTCAGCTCGATGCTGCAGCCTGTGCTGCTGCCTGAAATGAGGACAACCGCTTGATGATGTCGCGTCAGCAGCTAACAGGAAAGCCCATGCAGAGCTGCTTTCATGTCCCACAGCTGGACCTTTGAAGTAAAAGCAGGTGTTTTCAGCTACAGTTGAGAAAGAGCTGTGATGGAGCTCTGGTGGCTTCTGGAGCCAAGAAGACAGAGCCCTAGAAGTCTAAGCACCTGAAAGGACACTACCAATTTCTGTGTTTTGGACTTCAGGGATGTGTGGCTCCAATGAGGCAGTGTTGCTAGTGTAAGCAACTGCCTGTGTCCACCAAGACTCCAAATCCAGCTTCCGAGAAACTTCAGCTGTGTGAAATAGCAGGCTGGGATCCCAAAATCAGATGAGATGCCGCTCACTGTTCAAATTAGGTACACCCTCTCCTCCACAACTATCCACTCACAAGGAAAATGTCTTCCCCTTGCAAAAAGAAGAAACTAGGAGTGCAATTGCACCTGAATTTTAATTCCTTAGGAGCAGCTCCAGGGAAGGCGGGAGGCAGGGGACTGCTGCCCACCAGTGCCCCTCAGGTGCTGGGACACCCATGGCTGTGTGCCACCTCAGGGTGGTAATCTCAGAGCCATGGTATGTCCTGGGCCTAGACAGGCACTCCGTCATTTAAACTGCTTTGTTCACAGCAGCAGGAGACAAAGTTAATCTTCCCTTGGGGAGAAAGAAGTGCCAGATGTGCTGCCACAGCTCGCTGCCATCACCTAATGAGGGTGATGTCCACCAGTGATGACAGAAGAGCAAATCAGGCAAGTTCATGTGTTATTACAGCAAAATCATGTCAGATTTGGCCTGGCTTCACCTTCTAAAGTAGAATTTGTTGCTATTTGACTTCTTTCTTTTCTTGACCACTGAACTGGGAAGGGGCAGAAGATGGGCATGTAACTGTGGGGGGCATGATTTTCCTCAGATCCGGATCAGAGACTATTCAAATGTCAAATGTAAACTCAAGGGGGAACAGGGAGACACAGCAGCTGCCAAAGAGGAACCAGCCCTGGGGTCCACACTCCTTCCCCCGGGGAACACACTGAGATGCTCTCCTGCAGCCAGAGGAGAGGAAACCTGCACCAGGCACGCCAGCCACCACTTGCTGTCTGGCGTATGCTTCAGAGCATGACTTGTTTTACTCACCTCTTACCCTGTGGACCGATGGAGACTGGCTTTACGGAAACAACCTGCATGTTCCTGGGTAGTCACGCACATTTCCAGCACTTGCCCTGTCACGTAACTGCTTGTATCTATGACTGTTATGACCTGTTTTTTTAGTGGTCATTTAAAACTGCTTTCTTCCAAGTATTCTTGCTTGGTGTCAGAATAAGGGTCAAAGATGAAGATCAGAAATTGGGCTTGGGGTTATTCTCACTGTGGCTTCTCACTGAACTCAGCTGAACATCTCTTAGCAAAACCTTTATTTAAACTTATTTAAAGATTCTGTGATCTGCCTTGGCAACATCTTATAAGAATGCTGGGAACAAGATAGAAACAATTAAGATCAACAGCCATGCTGCAATTTCCATTCTGTGCTGTACACGTATGACATTTGTTCACTCCAGCCCTCCTGCCACGACACATTGCACCTCTGGAGGTCCCTTCCAGCCTAAGTGAGGCTCTGATTTTATGGCTGCTCAAGCACAGGCTTTTATACACAGCTCTGCAGCTTGCACTGACTTACATGTAATGAGGGCATTTGTTAAACAGCATGTCCTTTTGAGGTATGTTGATGCTTTTAGATTTTTTTTCATAGATGTTTCCTTGAATAAAATATCCCACAACCTTTATTCTAGTCACATAAAAGATTTATGCCTGTCTTTTTCTGAGATGAGTGAAGAGAGGCATTCTGTACGGGAAAAGGGGGGGGGGGGCAATGCTTAATATGTTTCCTCTTATGTATATTGAAATTAAATCTAAAAAGTACTTTATATTTAATTTATTACCATGTTACCTTCTAAATCATATATGCGTGGAAAAATTAGAGATGTCTTCTGCCCCTCTTAGTGTCTTCCTTCCTTTCTTCCTGGAAACTAACTTATCTTGGGTATTTCCATTGCTGTTTCCCCAACATAAGGAAATAAATAATGTAAATTTAACTACAGTTTTGGTGCCTCTTTTTCTTTATAAGGTTCATGTCAACTCTGGAGGGGCGCTTTCCACAGGGATACACTTCCACCAGAGGAAGAAGACTCCAGCAAATGCCTATTTCCTAAAAGAAAAGTTCACACGTATTATTTATCTTAATGAAGAAAGGCAGTGACCTCCATGAAAAGCTGCTACCTGCATGTTGGATTGGAGCCCCCCAGGACCCTGTGACATCGCGGAGCAGAGAAGGGAACCTGCTGGCTCTGGCTGGCCCAGGCATCTCCCAAAGGTACAAATTTCCCTTGGAGGAAGGGACTCTGCAGAAAATATGCTTCAGCTTCTCTTCACATACGTGTGCCTTCCTGCTTCCTCCTCTGAGCTGTGGGAGGCAGATCGAGGGCAGCCCCACCTCTCCATCCTGCCATCACACAGCGACATAAAAGTTCCCAGCTCTGCATAGCCACGAATTTCTAAAACTCTCTGTACTGTGTGGGCTTCACTGGTTAACAAACCAGTTTTACAAAAAGAGAGCACTTTTTTTTTTTTAAGCCTGTTCTCAGAAAGGAATAGAAAGTAATGCACAATTAATTGCAAGTCATAATAGTTTAGATACTTAGGGATAATCATCCAAACAAACTGAACTGCAAATGCTGTTGGATACACAGACACAGAAGTAAATCAAGCAAACCAGAGCTGTTCATAAAGAGAGAGCTGAAAAAATTAAAAATTAGGACAGTGTCACAGAGCAATTAGTTCTTTGCTAACATTTGGTTGGGAATAAACATTTTTTATTCACAGTAGAGGGAAGTTCTCACTGTGCCAGCATTGGATAATAGTCTTCCCTCAGTGATCCCGCAGAGAAAGGAGAATTGATCTGCTGAGAACACTTTGTTTTGCAACGAAGCAGATTTGGAGTATGACTTTGAGGCCAGACTGAAGGAAAGTGAATATTCCCCATGAATTTTCTGTGGAAACCCAACTTCAGAGCTGACTGGATGTTCTTGCCCTAAGCCCACATGCCTCCCTCAAAACGTGACCAAAACACACACAGTCTCATGCGCTTTGCTCACAGGCAAAACCTCAAAGTCCAAACCAATACCTTTCCTCAGTTGTCTGAAACTTCACTGACCCCTCCAGCTCCCATCGCCTCCCCAGGGGGACTGAAACCCGCACCGCCAGGGCTGTGGGCTTCCCCGTCATCTCCCACGCTGTCCCCATGCACCATGCTTTTCAGTTGCTCCTTTTGCATGGCTCAGCGGCCAGTGTCCCCGTGGCTCTGCCAGGGCCAGCTTTGCCATCCATATCTGCGCATCTGCATCTTATATAGCATTAAAAAATTCTCATTTTGCTAATTTCCTATAAAATGCAGTTTTTAAAACTAATATGGAAAGAATCCGTAATAGCTATGAGAGAGACAAGAGCTACTGTGGAAGACACAGCACCAAATCCATGGGTTGAGTTTCAAATACATAGAAAATATATGTGGCTCTGAGGGCTTTGGCTACTGGAAGGAACAAGGGCTGATCCTCTGCTCACTTGTGCTGCTGTTCCCCCAGTGGGGGAATAAAAAAGAAATTTAAAAAAAGCCTTTTTAAGGCTTTTTCTTTTAAGTCCTTTGTGCACAAACTTTGTAGGATGACTCCCAGCCCTTGTAGGGGTTGCTATCAAGAGAAGGGCTGAGTTGTTTCTGGGACTCTGGGACCTTTTTCTCACTTATTTAGGGGCCATTTTACATTTTCAACCTGTATTTTGTCTCCAGCCCATCTTCCATCCCTGCTGCACAGGTAGCACATGGCTACCTGCGCCATCTGAGAGGATTACATGGGCCCCTGCGAGGTCTGGCACCTTACTGCTATTGGGACCATCGGTATGCAATCGTCTCTAGCATCACAAGTTCAACTATTTTTTGAAAATTAAACCCTCCATTGTTCAATTCCACATTTGCCCTCACTAACTTGTAGGCTAAACACCCTCTGGGTGTAAGATTATAAGGTGGTATTGAAGTCACGAGAAGCTGATGTGTTCCAGGTGTGACATCTGCGCTGTTTCTATTTCTCATTCCTTTATCCTGTGCATTTTGCCAAAGGCCAGCTTTTGCTTTTATGATAAGACACCCCCCCCAAGCTGTATGCAATGCTCAAATATATGCTTTTCCTTTTCTCTCTGCATCTGCCCTTGTTTGGAAGATGATTTTATGGGGGTGGGAAGTGTGGTGCTCATTAGCCAATACCTTAGCCAGATAGGGCTAAATCGTACCTTCCTCACAGCACCTGTAACCAATGTGACTTTATGTCTGTTTGCAGACACATTATCACAGATATCAAACTTTTTGCTAGCATTCTTCACTTGCAGGGACTCAAAAAGCGCTGGGACAGGAGCTGTAGATGCTGCTGTTTTGTTCTGTGTGATGAGCTCCCTCGAGCCTCACGCGCTTCGCACCTGAGCAGTGTCTGGGAAGTCCACAGAGTTGCTCACAGGAGGAGAAGCAGAGCAGGCAGCACCTGCAGCAAAGCATGCTGAAGTTAGGAAGAGGCTTTTAAGCCCCCACCTTCATTTTTTCCCCCTGTTCTTTACCCTTTGCTCTTCAGTGCTTACTAACCCAGGAGGAGGCAGTGGCGATTTGCTCTTCCTCTCCCATTCCTGCTCGGAGGAGGCCCCCACACCAGTGTGACGAAGTGCCTGTCCATGCAGTTCTCTGCACCGGCGCTGAGCGGTGCCCGTGCCTGCCCGCTGCAGGCTGGGCCAAGGGACAGCCCCCGGTGCAAGGTGTTCCCATTGCACGCTTGTCTCTTAAAACTGAGGTGTAAAACACCTTGCTGGAAGAACAGGCAGTTCCTTTTATTCTGATGCCACCTGGAAAGGAGAAACTGGGCAGTATACTAAAGAGGAGAGGCATAACTACTGTGTAGCAACCTTATACATTCACTCACCTACCTTGCACCTCTTTTTTTTCTATTATTTTGTAACCATGATATAAATAAAGGCATTTTTCCTTCCACAGCCATCCACATCTTTCACTTTATGTTGCAATGGGCTTAGAAACCACTTGGGGGAACTTTTTCCATTGCAGTTAATTATAGATAAATTTTGTTGTCACAAATACCTTCTGATCTGACTCAGCTGCTTTTATGAGCACTGAATATCATAGAAATCCAGCTGATTTCACTGAGAAATGTCAAATTCTTAGGATACTTGAAAATAAAGCACTCTTTAGAGTCCTTACTCTGAGCTCACAGTTTGGGAAAGTCTGGCTTTGAGTGAGTTCCTAATTAAGCATCAAACTAGCACTGAAAGACTTTTTTTAGTCTCAAATTGTATCCTGACCTACAAAAATGGGGAAAAGTTACTTAGTTGCTAAATAGGATTTTGTAGCGCTGCCAGATAACTATTGTGAACAGTTAGATTGATGCCATGTTAGAAATGGTTCAACACAAACCGGTGTAAATCTCGTAGGGCTTTTTTCTCCTTAAAAATCCTTCATGTAAAATATTGTTTGGGCCCTCATAAGCAGAAGCTACGAGCGGAAGCTGGCATGAGCACCGAGAGCCTTCATCAACAGCAGAGAGCTGCGGAGCAGCGTTCCCGAGTGCCACCCAGGGGTGGCAGAGGCGCAGCAGCATCACCAGGTGGAGCTCTGTCCCTCTGCTCGCCGTGGAAAGCCTCCCTGTACGCCTGCGGATGTAAGGCCACACATTTTACAAAGCACGGTTTTTAAGGGCTGTCCTTTGAATTGAATGTCGAATCCTGAACACCGCTGTGGTGCTGTACGGGGGTGGCGAGAGGGAGACTTTGCAGAGAGGCTCTGTGGGGAAGGGGGGACTGGGGGAAGCTCACGGGTGGGAGGCGTGGGGACACCTGCGATGGGCACCAGGGGGGTTGCATGTGGGTCTCCCTTTCCCTGAAGAAGCTGTAGATTTCGTTAGACGCTTTTCATTACCTGCAGCGGATTTTTTCAGCGGGCTGATCCAGCGGTCCCGTCCCAGCGCGGGCACACGGCAGCCCCAGCCGTGGGGGAGCCACCAGCACTGGTGGTTTCCTGGGGGCTGGGAGACACAGCATTTCTCACGCTGCGATTTTTCACAGAGCACCAACACAGTAATGGGCCAAAGGCTTCAAAGAATGGCAGAAATGAAAAATTACCCAGTATGGGGCCCGGTCACATCGCTTAATACTTCAAACTACATCTAACTCCAGGAGCAGCTTTACTTGAAACAAATGGACTATTAAGGCCTTAATTTATGGATTTGAACAAATATCTAAATCCTGTTACCTGCAGCAAATCATGAAAACATCCATATATGTTCCAGTGAAATCAATGGAGCTAAGGTCCACGGCTGAGGTTCAGCATGTGGCTGGTTTGCTGTCCACGACTGGGGGCAGTGAACACTGCCCTGTCCTCCTCCACCTCCTCCTCCTCTTCCTCCTCACTCGGTGGGGCCAAGCGGAAATGCTCTGAGCAGAAGCACTTTTCTTTGTGAGGCTGATGAATTCTGTGGCAGAGGCCCCAGTGTCAGCCTCTGGGGACAGTGCCCAAAGTGCAAGTTGCTGGAATAAACCGATGGACTGGTGTGAGAAAGAAAAAAGAAGGGAAAGAGGAAGGGGAAGGGGAAGGGGAAGGGGAA
>RSEF01000002.1:18972593-19010203 GCA_003993805.1 Himantopus leucocephalus
TTGTCCTATCACTACATGCCCTTGTAAAAATTCCCTCTCCAGCCTCCTTGTAGGCACACTTCAGATCCTGAAAGGCCACAATAAGGTATCCCCAGAGTCTCCTCCAGGTTGAATAACCCCAACTCGCTCAGCCTGTCTTCACAGGAGAGGTGCTCCAGCCCTCTGAGCATCTTTGTGGCCCTCCTCTGGACCTGCTACAACAGGTCCATGTCCTTCTTATGTTGAAGGCTCCAGAACTGGATGAAATACTCCAGGTGTGGTCTCACGAGAGCAGAGTAGAGGGGCAGAATCACCTCCCTCGACCTGCTGGCCATGCTGCTTTTGATGCAGCCCAGGATGTTGTTTTCACAGTTGCTTCATAGATGCCCTTTAGTTGTTTGCATTTTGGTGAATGGCAGCAAGCATTTTAAGAACAAGGAAGGGCATTTAATGGTTGGGAAGGTGGGGAATATTTGTGTAAAAGTGAGATCTATGGACTGGCAGTTTTGCTTGGAGGTCCAGGGAGCAGAAAGGCTCAGCCAGTGTAAACTGTAAAAGGTCAGGATTTGATTTAATGAACTTAATCCTCAAGAAAACAAGCCTTTTCATGTAGGATATCCCTGTAAGCTCGCTTTATTCAACTAAATGCAGAACAACCAGAATGATGAAAAAGTCCCGTTTTGTAAATCTTGCCATGTTTTTAATCAAGTGTCGTCAACTCATTTTATATAGCCTAAGATTATATTTTGGCTACCTAATGCCGTACCTAGTAGGGGTAAAGAGAATCTATGGCATTGTTGTGGTTTCTTTATACCTTTGTGTTATGCCTGCTACCGTAACCTACATCACCAAGGTCTGAAGTCTGTAACTTCTGCACCAGATGTGCTCTCATAGACTCACTTTGGACACTGCTCAGTTGCAATGGGCTATTGGCTCAAACACCTCCATGCTGTTGGGATTTCCTACTTCTCACAGTCTGCTTTTTTCAGCTTTTAAAATGTAATGGCTGTAAGAGAGAAACAGAAAGCAATAGGTTTGTCTTCTTATTATTAAAAAGATAGTGATAACTCAGAAAAAATGTACATCACGCAGGATTATTTTCAGTCGTGTATAACTGGCTGTAACTATCATTTTAAGTATGAATGGGAGAAACTGTTACGTAGTCATGATATCATGAGGTTCTTGCCAGAACTTTGCCAAAGAAAAATTGTGCCTCACTAATCTCTTGCCTAAGGGGTTTTTTTTTGTTGATGTTGGGGATTTTTGTTGTTGTTTGGTTTTTTTTTTTTCCCCAGAATCAATTGCAGTTAATGAGGCAAACAATCAGAATAAGTACGTTTTCAGCACAGCACAAGGTGAGCCTACAATCTTCACTACGGGAATGATACATAATCTGCTTACTAATTACTGTGGGACAAGTCCAGTAAAATAAGATAATTTGCAGCTAACACTGCCCCCCCCCCCCCTCATTTGCATTAAAATCTGAGAAATGCTGAAGAGTTCAGGAAGACTTACTGCAGCAAAGCTGGTTGAGCACTGAGGTGGGAGACAGCACGCAGACAGGTGGCTGGCAGGAATAATTAGAGATAACAGCAGTCTAAATTAGTACCACCAGTTAAAAAATAGATCTGTGGTTCAGATGCCTGAGGTGGATGGTCAGCGGTGTGTGGTAGCTCCTCTCCTATGTGCTCCGAGTGGCCCGCAGAGCTCCACAGAGATATATGGAAGCCAGTATGACAATACTTGTGCTTCTATATTAATATTCACTCACGTTTAACAACATTATACCAACTACCGTTATAGTTTTGACTGATATATGTCTTATGTTCTATTTTCTGAAGACAATATGTTTGTTAACTCTCAGGGAATCACAAAATAGAATACATAGTCAGAAATATGGTCTCTCACATCTTTTGCCAGTCATGTTTTGGCTTACAGAAGTTGCCACAGTAGAGGTACTTCACATTTCCAGGTTGTCTTTCTTCAACAAATGACCCAAACATAATATTCATAGGATTTCAGTGCTCTCTATTGCAGGGGAGGAAGGACTCAACAACACCGAAGTGGAAAGCCCAGGGATAAGAAGGATCTGCTTTTACCCCAAATTTCTCACAGCATCAAGAGCTTCTTTATAACGCTGCAAGTACCATGGTACTCCAGGAAGACTCATTTAACAAAACAACCTGAAATATACACAACCACAGAGACAGAAAAAGCTTTCGGGTCCAAACCTGAATGTAAAAAATGTACAGAGAAAAAAAGAAAACACAATGTAGAGGAGACAGACTTCTCAAGCCCCGAGGGATTGACACTCTCCTATCAGAATTAGGTAAATACAGTTGCCGCAATGTTAGGCTGAACTGCAGCACTCAGAAGGATCAGGTTAGTGGCAGGCTGTAGAACTCCTTTCTGCACTTTTAATTTGATTTTAGTACAAGGAAAAGGATTTTAATACTGCTCTTTCTTGCCTAATGAATGATCAAAGTTTTTCCACATCTTTGGATGGAAACATGCTGGGCCAATTTTTTTTCCTAGTCTATGCCCACACGATGCATTCACAGCCTCCCAGTGGTGTAACATTTCTTGAGGCTCAGAGAAAGAATAAATAAATTAGTAAGAGGCAGTTGTATGAAGTATACATCCACATATATAGCTGTGAGGTTCTGGCTTCATACTTGGAGCTCCTTTTTACAGGCTAATCCACAGCCTGGTACACTTCTGGCTTCCTACTGTGAACCAGTTTACCCCTTTTCAGTCACTTCATTACATATCTAGTACATAATATTAATGATGTTCTCAGCAAATGAGAAGAATTACAAACACCAGTGACGACAGAAAAATAATCAAGAAGGAGAAGGAAGTTTCTAATGGGAAAATGGAGCCTCCCACAGAGAATTCTGCTTAAAATATCATCTTTTACTAATTGATATGGCCACTGGTGTGGGAGATGTTGTTGTTTTGCACCTGATTTAGAGTTCAAGGAATACTTAAATCAGACATGGAATTTGGAGTGCTTATTGTGTTCTTTTCTGAAAGCAGTGTTGTAAAAAGAGTATTTTGGAGACACTGGAAACTCAGCAGCCAATGCCAGCGATGCCACAGCTGTGTGGGAAAGGGCTGGCACAGTGCAATTTCATATCATTGGGTGGCCTAGATACTCACCCAGGTATATCCACCTCTGCATGAAGGAGAAGTTGTGATGATTGCCTGGATCCTTACTCCCCACAGACCAGTGCTGCTGGAAAAGGAGGAGGAGATGAGGAGAATTAACTCCTGCCCAGTGAAGGGCTCTCTATGAAACCTGCAGTGGGGCAGGTATGGATTTGTAAGAAGGTTTCTGAAACAAAAAGTGTAACAAAGTCCAGTCTGGGTTTCCCAGGCTCCTCTGAAGGATTAAGTGCACATTGCGGAGGATCTTCTCGCGCCTGAAGCTGTGAATGCAGAGTGACAATATTCACACAGGACCTCTGGGGACCCTTGAATTCATTCCTGACAAAAAGTAGGCTGTATGTATGTGTTGCTGCATGTAGGAGTTAGCTGCTCCTCTGCCATGGAAGTATCCTCCTCAAAGTTATTTTTATACAGCCGCGCTTTCTCTCAGTATGCGCAAAGCCTCAAGTTTTAATTGCCTTGTGATGTTTGAGCCTTTAGGATTTGTGTTTTATGATCCTCTTTGCAGCTGTTTAATTCATATCAATTTATATAAACGAAAGCTGATTTTTTTTCCACCTAATAAAGTCCCTGCATTTAAATAAGCAAACTAAAGATACTCATTTCTATCAAAGAGCTAACTATTTATTTCAAATGTTTTCCTGCATTATTATTTAAGGGTGTAGGAGGAGGGGGAGAGGGAAGAGCGCAAACCATGAGTGAAGCCGCTCCTCCAACTCCCTTCCTAGCAAACAATGGTTCTTAGACACAGCTTAAGATCACTTTTTCATCTTATTGTTGACTTCCTCAGCATTAACTTT
Source organism: Himantopus leucocephalus (assembly GCA_003993805.1). Taxonomy (NCBI): domain Eukaryota; kingdom Metazoa; phylum Chordata; class Aves; order Charadriiformes; family Recurvirostridae; genus Himantopus; species Himantopus leucocephalus. Next base: position 18,976,544 of record RSEF01000002.1, read on the forward strand.
GAGGAAAAGAGGTAATGCTGTTCAGCGGTCTGGCTTAGTGGGAGATAGCAGCAATAGCTACAGGAAGCTTTTTTAAGCCTTTCTGAAAGCAACATATCAAAGGGCAAAAGCTGAGCTACAGAGGACACTTATTGTGCCAGGACAATAGCACAGATACCCTCACTGGAGCTGGTTAAGATATTTTTTTCATGAAGCCTTTTATATTGCTGTCAGAAAGTGCCGGCCCATTGAAACTTTTCATGGCAATGTACTGATGCACCTTTCCTCAGTAAAAGCTTCTTGAATTCATAACGTACACCTGGTCAAATAAAGAGAAGATAACTCTCCATGATGCACCAACGTTGCCATGATTTCCAAGCTACTGTCACTCTTCCTGGATTTTTTAATTAAACTTGAAAAGAACCACATAAGAAAGCAGTGACACTCTCCACAGAACAGGGTTTTTATTTTCCCAGCTCTCCCTAGTCCTCCTCTAAAGGCAAGACACTGTGTGTTGGCTTAAAGAACATATGTCTCGGAGAAGCTCTGCCAGGAGGGAGGAAGTTGGATTGCTGTTGCTAGAGGGGCAGAGCTGGGGTTTCCAAGGTATTTTAGCTATGCATTTCCTTACTTTCAAAAGTGCTCGTATTTCTTTTAGATTTAAAATTGAGGCTGAATTCATAAGTTGCTACAGGTCTTCCTGTAACTTAAACATTTTAGTTCTCTTCAGGCTGCTGCCATATATGATGAACCTTAACTGTGTTCAGTAAGATCTTAAGAACATAGTATATTGCCAGCATCAATCAAGACTACAGCTGCAATAGCACAGTCATCTGTAACACTCATGTACAGAAGGTAGAAGCATTCTGTACAGTGGAAACCTCTGAATGGGAATGTTAACACCACCAGAGCATTCCTCTGCTCTGGGAAAAACATTGCCAGATAGTAAACCCCAATAAACCGAGACAGAAGACTTGGATTAGCATCTCATGTCAGAGTAGGTTGGAGTAGATATTGCCTTCTTTTTACATAAAAGGATTTCTAGAACAAGGCTGATGTTTCAGAGCTTCTTGATGTTTCACAGTCTCTTGTCTAAAGGTCTGCCTGCAAAAAGCAGCAGTTCACTCCACAGTGACTCACTTTAGTAGATGTAACACAGAAAACCTCCCCAACGGCACTTTATTCTGAGTCACATTTCTCCGAAGTAGCGTCTATTCAATGTACATGGACTGACTGTCACCTTACTCGATCAATTAAAATCTGGAGCGTTGCAGAAACATTACTAGAGGAAACGTGTAGCCTAATGGATTTGCAGCTGCAGTGGTCACGGACTACATCTGCATAACAATAAAGTTAACGTACATTACTAGTCTCCTGCTTTTAGAGCTTTTCTTTGTGTTTTTTAAATAACTGCTTTTATATGTCAGGCTCTTTAGGCAGCACCTAGGGGATAATCAGGGATAGCTGGATATAGTTGTGTATGTGCGCCTATGTCTGCATTTAAATTCATTATACATCTATATACACACACATACACACCCCACACATACACACATACATATATATACATATATATACACATACACACACACAAACTATTTTTCTACATCAATTACTTTGGTTGGTTATTCCTGAAAGCATGCCGCAAGAGAGAGCTTGAAGACTTGTAGCAGAGTTGCGGTACTCCGTCGGCTGCGGACCATCAGTGGTCCCAGAGGGATTCTGGCTGAAATCAATGGGGCAAGAGAGCATGTCACAGCGAAGCGCCCAGGGCAGCCGGCAGGCAGGCGGTGCGGGAACTGTGTGCACAGGGGCAGAGTTAAGAACAAAGATTTCACTCACCTCCTGACAGCAGACTAATTGAATTGGTGCAAACTTGAGACGCCCCCAAACTTCTATTAAGAGTTTCAAGCTTATTCAAGATAAGAAGATTGAAATGGATAATTATAAGTATGGAATGTTAAGGGGAAAAAATTTCAGTATATCTGCAGAAGTTAAATGAAAGCTTAACAATAATAATTATTGACAAACTTGACATACACAGGTTTTGTTACTCATAATTAAGTAGTAATCCTGCTTAACAGCATTCTGGGAAGGAAATGTGGCTTTCTTAGTAAAGACAACAGTAGTGGCTCTTACCCCAGTTACACTTTAGACACGTACAAGGTCAGCATTATGTTTGAACTTGAACCTGAACCTTAACTACCTTCATGTCCAAGAGAGAGAAATTTGTATGGAATCATAGAATCATTTAGGTTGGAAAAGACCCTTAACATCATCAAGTCCACCCGTTAACCTAGCACTGCCAAGTCCCCCACTAAACCATGTCCCTAAGCGCCATGTCTACATGTCTTTTAAATACTTCCAGGGATGGTCACTCAACCAATTTCATGGGCAGCCTGTTCCAATGCTTGACAAGATATTTTGGGGTGTGTTTTATGTGATCTCTTAGATGTGGAGTTTAGCAGGAGACTAATTGTGTCCCAGACTCCACCAACTGTATTGATTCAATCTCTGTTTTTAAAGAGGACCTAAGGAGACTCACAGATAGAGATGTTGGCTCTTACTCAGATGGATACTATTTTGGGTAGTCTTTGCAAAGAAAGTTGCTGGTACTTCCCAGGTTTCCTCAGTTCCCTCCCTCACCCCTCCCACACACCTTTCACGGTAGAGTTCTCTCTCTTGCTGCCTTTTTTCCCCAACCTCTGCAGCACAGGAGAATCATGGTTCCCAGTACAGGATTTGGTTGGAATGTGGTGTGAAGGGTGGTTATCTTGGTGAACCGTCATGATCTGTACATCAGGCTTCACAGAAGACTCTGGTGCTCACAGGGACTATTTCACCTGCCTGCATCTGGGCTCAGTCCTTTCACCAGGATGTGATCCCAATGGCCCTGTGCTAGATCTCCAAAAGAGATGAGAGGAGACTGGGAAGGTGCAGCTGAGCACTGTGGTAAAAGAACATGGCCCAAGGCTGTGGAGTTGTGTTGCCATTTGGAAATGCTGTGCCAGTACTGTGCTCCTGGGTGAGGGAACACAGGAGTACTGTCCTTTTACATTTAAGCAGGGTTAAATAAAGGGTGTAACTAGCAAAGCATTTGGAAGGAGGTCAAGTCTCATATGCACTTAGGTCCTGGTTTCTGTTTCTTGGGTTAATGAATCCATCAAGGGGCATATGGAGTCATGGTGCTCAACCATGGTGCGTTATTGATGCATATAGTTTACTGCACTGATTGTTGCTACAGACTGCAGAGTTATAATGCAGGGCAAAACACAGCATGCGTGTGCAGAGAAATGTATGGATATTCATTTCTCAAAGAAAGGGTATGATATTTAGCTGAGTCGTGTAGAAGATTGGCTTCAACAGCAGGCAGGCCAGCGATGTATCTCGGGAGGTGTGATCACGCTGCATATATCACACCTGTGCTATGGCATAAAACAGTTTTTGAGGAAGAGAAAGAACTTAAATGGCTAAGTAGATGTGCTGATTTAGCTCAGTGATAAGTGACATTTTGGGAGGAGAAAGAAAGGGTGGTTAGATATCTGAGTGGATTGGAGTGAGATGTACTATTTGCACCCTCACCATTGATATGGCGAATCACATCTGCTCCCTGTAACTATACAGTAATTGTCCAGCTCTCCGTACACTTGCTTGTGTATGGAGCATCTTTCAAACCTCACTTCATATTAAGCATCACCTGCCACTACATCAGCATTATGATCCATAGACTTCATGGATATCCATTTTCACTGTCATACCGATATTCAAACTTGGCAAATTATAGACCCCAAATTCATCATATCCATATTTAATAGTTTCCAGTGCTGGAATAATTCCGTACTACCTAGCACTTCACACCTATGATTAATAGCCTTAATATTCACTTCACTATACACATATATTTTACCTGATACTGATACTATATTGCCACCCTTAATTTCAGTAATTTAATGTATTCTCTCAATGTTTAAAAACTATATCAGTTTCAAGTGAAATTGCAATCCATGTATTATTTAAGTCATTTTAAGCTTCAAGCCACTTTATATGACATCATTTCAATTATATCCTTGCTCAATATATAGAGCACTTACTCATAAACCAGAATGAGTTAGTCAGATGTACAGAGTTTTCAAGGTCACTATATTGTTAATAAAACTTGTTAACTGACATAGGCATTAGTCATAAAGCTGAGTAAATGTAATGATTAAGCCACTCACAGCTCTTCACCCTTCTGTTACATCCTGCCTTCTGAAGAGAGGATTTTTATTTTGGGGCCTGATTTAAACCTACTTAAGTCAGTGGAAAAACTCCCTGTGGCTTCACTGGGCTTCGTATCAGACTGCCGCTAAATAACAGAACCACACTCACAAAAAGAGCAGACAACAGGTTGCTAACTCAGGCAGACTCCTGCATATCAGCTCCTGCCACGGTTCATCACTGTAACGTTCATCTCAGCAAAACAGACGGAGCTTGCCCAAGCTCTAGGTGGAACTGTTATTACATTTTATTCCTTCAGATATCTCTTACTGCAGAAAGCACAGAATTTCCCTGCTGCAGAAAGCATGGAGTAATTATTGTTTGGACTTGATGGGGGTTTGTCGATCCCCTAACAGTGGGCTGTTATTCGTTTGCTGGGCCCGTGCAAGGGACCAAATGAGAGTATAGAAGCAACACACAACCATACAAAGTGTGCAATAAACAGAGTGATCAATAACCAAATGGAGACACTTCAATTTAATGAAATCTCCTGGGAGACATCAAAACAGCCCAGCTCCCTTTTAGTGATAAGGAGTACACTATTTCTGTATACATTACCACTCTATACTGAATACTAATGAGTACTACATATTCTGTTTAAAAGCGAATAATTTTGTCCGGCCTCTGTCTGCTCTGCCTTACCCAGACAGTCACCCCTGCTGTAAGATATTAGGTATTTGAATGATCCTTGCCAGATGAAAAGTTGGCAGGCTGGAAAGAAGACTAAGGCATTGTCAGTGCCAATATGTACCATATAGGATGAATCACATCTTGTGAGGGATCCCACATCTCCCCCAGTATGAGACATCTTGGATATTTCTAAATCTGAGCTAGTCATCCTAATCTCCCTTGGAAAATGGAAAGATGGCAACTTTAGGGTGCCATTTAAATGACCTCCTGTAGGCATTGTCTTTAGTGTGAAATGAATTATACCATTGACTCCAGTGAGTATACTGAATACATCTCCATTGACCATACAAGGGCCCAAAGAAGACTCACTTTTACATAGGTTTCCATGTGTTGAGATTCATTCAAGACAGTTCCACCCAAAAGCATCTGCTGCTGGGCACCACAAAGCAACAGAAAGACCAAGTTGCCAGTACACATTGCCACCGAAACGGGCAGAATCCCTCCCTGGCAATGCTGAACCCCTGCGATACACCCCTTAGGAAGCAGAGTCTGCCACAGAGACTAAGGGAGCACAGGAATCCTCTGTGAGGAGACTGTCCACTGCAGTCCCACGTAGAAGCAAGGTGTCCAGTTAAATGGACAACTTGCTAAACAAAAACATACTTACATGACGTGCATACAAGGTGCCTACAGACTCCAGAGAGTGAGGCATTAAATAGACTGGAAAGTAGTGGGGGACAGGTAGCACCTCAGCCAGAAAGCTGATCTGGTTAGGACCAGCAAGACGGCGAAGTCTTTGTCATTAGGTGGAGCTGGAAAAAACAGAGTGTATGAACAGTACTATCAGAGTGTCACACAGCAGAGGGACAACAGCAACAAAGTGAAAGGACTCCTCCTCCCAGTAGTAATAATAATAAGGGAACATTTAATTCAGATTCCAAGACACTTGGAAGATGTATCCAGAAGGTACAACAGAATGGCAGCGGAACCGTGTCCTTTGGTGCGATTCATGTATTAGCACCACAGCCCCTGCTACAGCCACCTGCCACTGGAACAGCTGTTTCTAAACAAAGCAAATCCCAATCCAGCATGGTCCTAAGAAAGGAAAAACAAGGTTTTGGGAGATGGACCAAAAAGAAGCAGCAGCCTGTGCACATGGTTAAATTGCTGTTGGCAAAGCAACTAGAAAATGGAGCTATAAAATTCTCTTAAAAATTTGCAGTTTATGTAACCAAGCATTCCTACATTATTGTAGAGTATGTAGTTCATGAAACAGTACGGATACATGCAGACTTCAGTTTAGCCAACAGAATTATTTTCATCTTTTAAAATTATTTTCATCTCTTTTATCTCTTATTTTTGCCTGAAAATACTCTTAAAAATTGTAAACAATATCTTAATAGCCAAATATAGCTGGATAAGTGGTGAATAAATATTGTCAGTGATGTGATCATTATATTCACGTGATAGCCACCCCTCTTCCTCTTTTGCTTTTGTCTTTATCTTCCCATAATCCTAGACTGTAAGGACTTAAAAAAAAAAGAAAATCAGCATTTATTTATGTATGTGCATTTTTTGTACAGTGCCTAGAACAACCTAAATTGATGCAATGATACTGCCACTCCTGCCTCATGCTGCTCAGAGAATCCAGAAAGGCTGCGGCGGGTGGATGAGGCAGAGGGATTGGCTCAGTCAAGTGGGCAGCAGTGTCCGGAGCGAAATGCATGAGTCAGCGGGGAGAAGAGAATTCAGAGCAGAAGTCAAGGTGAGGGATGATGAACGTCTGGGGTGTGAGGATGGAGCGTGTGGTCTTTGCTAACTGAAATGATTTTGAAGCTGCAAGAACAGGAAAATCAGTAGGGTTTAGCAAAGGCACAAGCACAGGGCTAGTGCAAAAGGCAGAGAAAACTGTAACACAAAGCTTCCATGTTTGAGACAAAGATGGAGACGCTAAGAATCAAAGACAAGGAAACACGCAGGAGAGACAGGGTAAATAGGATTTTTGAAACCACCCAAATTCTTAGTGCTTCTAAGTCTCTGCTGTTGTCAGTGTCCTACTTGGAAGCAACAGATAGAGCTGAAAAATCCCACTGAAGGAGATTAGCTCATCAGGCTAATCAGGCTGAGCAAGAGCTGGACATCAAGCATGCAAAAGGGGTGGTAAAAGAAATCTGCAGCCGTGGGTTCTAGACATAAAGCGGCAAGTCTAGGAAACATCTCTGCATCTGAGCCTGTGGTAGTAAATGAGCTCATTTTGATCACTCTTTGTAAGATAAGAGAAGGGGACAAAACACAGTCCGTGGAGGAGATCAATAGGGAACGCTAGAAAGGAGGATCAGGAAATGCACTTAAAGCTTTCTTCAAGATCCGGGTTTACTTTGCATGAAGGTTGTGACAGTGACATCAAATACAAATAAACTGGATGCTCACAACAGATTTGATCTCCACATTGTGCCACAACTTACCTTTCCTCTAAGCAGAGTCAGCTCTGTTTACAAAGCCCCGCTATTTGAGGGAAGGATGCAATGAGGAACAGACTTTGATATTAGGTCTTTGAATTTACCTGGCTCCATGGATTTGAAGGGAGACGAAGGGCTGCTGAAATTAAACAGACGTAGAAAACTGTACGAGATGTACCAGAGATGCAAATACCCAAGACCGTCCCTGTGACATTTGGATAGCATTTGGAGAAGGAAGGAGGATTTTTAATTCGCTCTTCATGTGTACACAGGAATGCCATGATAGCACCAGCAAGCTGTGCAGGTGGGCAAGGGAAGTTCTGGAGAACTCCTGACACTGGTGCTAAAACCCAGCAAGTATTCATTTCCTACGTTTGAACAGCTGAGGAGACTATAAGAACTTTAATGTAGGAAAAGGTCAGGTCAACTCTGAGTTTGCCTGGATTTTACCTGTTTTGCTAAGAAAAAATGCAAATTATAAAAGAGGAACTTTCACATAGTACAAATTTCTTACATTAACCAAGCTTCCGTAACTTTCAAGTTGATAACCACCTACACTGTGAATCAATATGCATTTTACTGCCATTCGATATGATATAATCCATTGTCATATAAAAGGTGAGGAGCAGGATCGTGCTTGTGTTTCTTAGCACTACCAGGAGTATCTGAAGACCGTAAGATTTTGACCGCATCCTTCTTCCTATCATCTTTTGGAAGCAGTCAGGTCATCCCCACACAATGATGGAAAATTAAGGCATAGGGAGCCTGCGAGCCAGGCCAGTACCTCTGTAAAAATCTACCCCTGAATGATTTGCCAAATATTACACTGGAAGTTTACAGCTAGGCAGAAAATCGAATGAGTGTGGCTTTGTCCTAACCATCTCTGGTTTGGGGCAGGAGGGAGGTATTTTACCAAGACAGCTCTAGTCTGTATGGTAGCACGTGCTTTAAAAGTAAAGTGGGATGTTTGGAGAAGATCAGGATAATAGTGCTGCCATCTGCCCAGGACTTGAGCTCAGGAAAGTAACTCCCAGGGATCAAAGGGAGCTGAACAGCCAGGAGAAAAAGCTGAAAAGAGCTTTAGTTCGCAGCACAATGCTTCTGGCCTCTGGCTGAAAAGAGAGCAAAACCGAGCATAAGCCACTGCGACATTTCCAATGAAAAGGCAAACCTTTTGTACTACCTGCAGGGTGGCAAAGGGCACTCAGCACCTGGTGGGACCACCAGCTGGAAAGCAGAGATGTGAACGGCCCAGTGGCAGCTCTTGGGATGATGAATGCTTTTTTGTTCCTTCAGGGTTTTGCATCAGGCGGATTGCTGACAGCAGGTTTCTGTTTCCCTGGTATGAATGTGAACCAGATCCTGACTTAACATGGGCCAGCTCATTCGGTGGCCTAGTTAAAATGAGTGTGTGGTGTCTCCATCTCAGTCTTGGTGAAAAGGTGTGTATGCTGGCAAACGCGTTCTCTCTCCTGTTTGGCTCTTAATGACTTATTTCTGGTAGTCTAAAATACATTAGATGTGGATATAGTCAATGTGTGGTCCCATGTGCTGTTCAAAAGTTTCCCACGCCAAGAGTCCACCTGGCTTAGCATCAGCCTGTTTCTCCAAGCGGTTGTATGAGGGCATGGACTCTTTTGCTGACTTTGCAGATTTGCTATTGCCATTTGTAAAGATTCGTCACACCATCAAAAACAATAATCTAGTCTTTCAGATGGGAGTTTTCAAAGAATTAAGTGAATTCAAAGAGGACTGGAGCCTAAATTTCTTTTCTGGTGACTTTGAAATCAGTAATTTCTATGCTAAGAATTAACCAACTAATAGTTTGCCTCTCATTCAGTAACTTGATACCTCCCGTCCTCTAAGTCTTCTTTTGGGTCTTCTTAAGTTACACTAGAAAATGTGTTTCCCATGCAAGGAGAAAAGAAGCAAGCAGGGGAAAATAGGAACTCTGTGAACAGCCCCTAAAAGGTGTGTTGGTTTTTTTTGTGTAAATTCATTTCTTTTTATAACCTATCTGTTTGATACTCTAAACATGCACACACTTTTGAAGTAACAATATTCAGATAATTTACTTCCACAGAAAGGAAATTTACTGTGAGGTAAAACCAGGAACAGAATAAAACGGTGCCTTAATATAAATACAATCATACTCAGGCACGGACCTTTAATATATGCAGATCTGGTTTCTGCACCTTCTGTTGAAATCCATCCCCACTGGGTCAAATATACCCCTAGTAAAAATGCAGTCTGGGGCAAGAACTGCAATATACATACTTGTTTCAGCTGAAATCACAAGTAATTTAAATAGAATGTACAGTGCAGTATTTGTGGGAAAAATTGTAAACAAAATCCTCGTTGTTTTGTTTTCTTCCCCAGAAAAGCCAGGGTTTTCACATTTTCACTATCATGGGTTTAACAAAGAAAAAGAATATAGCGTTTTATCTCATTGATTTTCCATCATTATCTGCTAGTCCATTATATTGAATTATATATATTATATTGAATGTTGTCCCCAAGGAATTAAGAATATCTAAATTTACAAGGTAATGAATAAAACATCAAAGCAAGTGGTTTAGCAAGTAGCTTAGCCTGTGTGTAAAAATGCTTGCCATACACTGATGAGATGGCAAATCAAAAAAAAAACCCCAAACCCTACCTGAGCACTGGATTTTTGTCATATTATGATTTTGCAATTCGAGTTTTAATGTAGACAACAAACAGTTGAATGGAAAGTGCACAACTGCAATCTCCAATTAATCATAAATCCTGGAAGCAAAAATCCATTTAAATACCACTTAGAAAGTAACAAATGTAGCATTTTGCCAGCAGTTTTTACATACTGCAATTTTGTTGGTCATTAAAACAGTCTATATAATTAAAGTAATAAGAATAAAAATTTTAAAAGTTGTATTTTAAATTATTTAACTATTCCTGAAGGAAAATTCCATACATTGTGAACCTATTGTCTTCTGACTTCAAATTTGTGAGGATAACGCTGGCCTTGCAATGGAGCAGCTGAGATGCAAATCAAAGTTTTGTAGCAAGTTCCTGTAAAACAATTGGGAAAACAATCATAGAGATAACAAAACTGCTGTCAACAAAGGTAAATTGATATATTATAAAAACATTAAAATGAGTAGAAACGTAACTTTTAAAATACTCTGCCTACAGCGGAGCACTAGCCAATTTTGCTAGCTTCCATGACTCGTGCATTTGCCAAGTACCTCATAAAATGGGATGTGGGAACAGAGTTGGACAGGTGTCTTCTCCAGTGCCGCTGTGATTTTCCCTTGGTGAAGTCTCCAACATGACTGCTTGGAACCACGCAATTCTTACAGCCCCGCACCTTCAAAAAAAATCTTCATGGAACAAAGACATCGTTATATGATACTATTTTTAGCACTGAAGTATGCCAAATCAACCTGTTTCTCATATGTAGTACTGCAGCCAGTTTAAAGTCCCTGTCAACATCATCTCTCAAGCAGTACAGCTAATAGCGCTCAACTCCAAACTGATCCAGGCAGCCTCCAAAAGACCTACTCTGCCCCGCTCCGGCAACTCTGCAACATCCAAACCCATCTCATCGCCACTGCTCTTGTCAACTTTTGCGCAGCAGCAGGGGAAATGGCAGGATGGAAAGCCACCATTACGGCTGCTTGCCAAGCAGATCAACCACATACAGGTTTTTAAATTTACCCCATGTTTCCCCATCATGAGGTAAGGGCACAGCAGGCCAACAGCAAGCGGGAAAGCAAGAGGTCACAGACGTGGGCATGACAGTCCGTGCCATGGTGGGACTGGAGAGGCGTCTGTATTAGCTCTGCCTCAGAACATCTTCCCAACAGCCATGAAGCAAATACGCAGGTAAGCCCTAATTTAGCACATATTTTGTGCTGGTAGAGCTGAAAGACAGCCGGTGGTTTGAATTACATCAGAAGACTTCCATTGAGCAGGCTTAGCAATCTTGTCTTTTAATTGCCTCTAAAGGCTGCTACCCATCTCCTGGAAAACCTTGCCTTCTGCAGCTACAAAGATGTAATAATGATTCTGTACACTTGTATACCAGATACATATATCCGTATTACAGAGAAGATCATAAATAAACATTTCAAATATATATGGCTATTTTAGGTACAATGTAATGTTTCTGCATGCTTTGACACAATGAAAAATTGGACCCAACTCATATATCCAGAAATCTAAAATCCAGTAATTTTATGGTAAAATGTCCAGTGTTTGATTTGTTTGTACACTTTCAGTGACTAAAAGAGCTAACTCATAAATAAAGGGGGGGAAAAAAATCACCTGCATAAATGGAGAGATAATGTTCAATTTTCCAAGTATTACAGAACCAGAAGATTGAATATTGCGATACCATGGCAGCCTGCCAAACCAAGTGAAGCAATCAATATCTTTTACTGTACTTCTAGCATTGCTGAAGCTAATTTCCCAGTTGATGAAAAAAGCTCCTTTAGAATTGGAAAAAGTTTGCTTCAACCTGTCAGAAATACTATTTTATTAAGAAAAAAAAAAACAAAAAAGCGTTCAGCTTGAAAGAACTTCTCTGCAGGCAGGCAAGCAGCCCTCTAACCCTGAACCAAATCAACTCCCATTTTGAAGAACTGCATTCACACACACACCCTCACACACCAAAATTTAGAATTTCTTTAATGTTTCCTTCTGAATCCAGTACTGATTTAAAAAAATCCTCAGAGTGTTAGAGGAAAACATCATCCTTTTTATAGAGGTTGGGGTTTGTTTTTTTTTTTTGTGGAGGACATTCTTTCAACTGGGCACCAGCTCAAGCACTCACTCATCACAGGCAGCTAAAACTGTTCTTCCCAACCAGCTCTAAACAAAATAATTTCCTTCTTCACTTTGTCACCGTGACCACTCTGGGCTGTGGGGATCAGAAGAAAAGCAAAATTCCTTTCTATCACAGCAGCTGGTGTTTGTTAAGGGAGTTTGCGCACAGTTATGTATGGTGTAAGTGACCACATGTCCCGTACTGTCAGGCAGGAGTCAAAGCTGCCTGGAGTATCCATCTGCAGGCTTTCGAAAGGATGATGTGAAGAACATGTTCTAGTAGTGAACACTGTTCGTAGGATGATAGGATCATTCAGGTAGGACCTCAGGAGGTCCCCAGTCCAACCTGCTTCTCAAAGTAGGGTCAACTACAAGATCAGCTCTTTATGCACTCGATTCGTTAAAAGCTTCCAGGATGGGAACTGCACAAACCTCTGGATAACTTTCTCCACTGCTTGACTTGTCTCATGGTGAAAAAGTATTCTGTATATTCAGTCTGAGCCTTTCTTGCTTGAATTTATGCCCATTGTCTCTCTTTTACTCCCACCATGCAACACTGAAGAGCCCATCTCTGTCTTCTCCATACCCTCCTCACAGGTGCCAGCAGGCTGCTGGTGCCCCCCACCCCCAACTCCTCAGGGCAGGGCAGGTGCCCCCCCAGTTTCCTCTCAGATGAAATACATTTTATAATAGGAGAAGGAAAGAGGGTCATAGAAAATACAGCTGTGGATGATTTCCAAAGCCACAAAACTTTGGAAATCATTCCCTTACTCCTTCAAAGCTGCAAAATGTCAGAAGTGGAGCCCAGAAGGCCACTAATATTTTTGACATCCTGCACCTGAGAGAGCAAAGCTGCCCTTAGGTTTGAGCTGAGCCCCATCAAGTGGTTCAGAGGAAAATCTACGGGCTGTATTCTTCCAATATCTGGACTTCTTGCTTGCGAAGGACTTGTACACAGTTCATTTACTGAATGTAAGTACTTGTCTGCCCCTTCTCTCCCCCTCATGTCCCCATTACGCCTGAGACCGTCACTCAGACTATTACCCAGATGGCAGCTTTTCAACCCAGGAGGCACTGGGAAAGGTACAAATGCCTATATATGCCTGTGCAAGAACCTACCAGAACTCTTACATCAATAACGCATCATTAAAAACACACGGATGACAACAGAAAATAAACTCATTGAGCCCAACTATCTGTATTTATGCAGACATAAGAACGTACAAAGGTTGTGCTGGATGACCCGCTCATCAAGCACCATATCCAGCAGCGGGAGATTACGGAAAGAAAACTGGGTGATTATGCAAAGACAATTCTCCTACTTCTCAGCCATCTACAGATTAGGGACTTAAGAGTTTTATATCCACTGTTTTCAGGGATCTTGATGGATTTCTCTTCCATGACCTCTCCAACACTTTTTAAACTCATACCAACAGCAATCTGTGAACATGAGCTCCACAAGTTATTTATGCCATAGGTAGATGAAAAGGTCATTTGTTTTAAATTGCTGCATATACAGCCCTGGGTGTTCTCTAGTTTCTGCATGGCAAACCCCAGCAAATACCAGTTTCCTAATTACCTTCGGACAATTCCTAATTCTATATAGGTCTCACCCCTCTCTCAGTCATCCCTCTCCCAAGCCAAACAAGTTGCAGTTGGTTTAGCCACCCCTCACACAGCAGTCATCCTCTGTCTTTGTTACCATTCTTTGTACCTTTTCTGTTGAGGAATCCCGGCACGCACACATATAGTACCGACGAGCTATAGGATTTTACAATGACACCATAAAATGCTTTCTATCTATTTCCTAATATTTCCTAACATTCTATTTGCCATTAAATTCAGGAGAATATAGCATGGAGCCTACAATTTTGCTCTCAAAATTGCAGCCACTGAAAAAAAGAGAGGTGCTGGTCATGCCATTTCCCGAACCCGACATCCTGAACACAGTACACAGCTAGTCTGAAGGCTGATATCAAGAAAATATGTGGAAAATCCAGAAATTGCTAGTGACGTGACCAGATCATATAAGCTGTACAGCTCATTGTTAGTTATTTTACAAGTTTGATGAGAAACGTGTTTAGTTTGGGTCAGTAATGACTTCAGAAAATCACAACACAAAAGCCTGCAGACAGATTTCATATAAATGTGCTTTATTGCAGAGAAGTTACATTATTTACATGCTGCAACACATTACAACATAAATCTATATCAAGTATTTCATGGTGGATGCTGTTGGTTGCCAGATAACATCGTTATAAGAACCACGTTATAAAGTGAAGAGACTTACAGCTTTATATACTCTACAACTTGGAGTAGCTAAAATGTTAAAAGTCAAAAGGCAGTGTTTTCTCAGGCCTGCCTGTTGTCATATGCATGCAAAAGCCTAAGGAGAGCAAATATAAAAGTATTGTCCGGTTTCAGGTCTATGATGCCACCAAAGCTGATGATAGGTGTGTACTGATTTGTATTTTAAAGCGTATAATCTTGCATAAATTATACAAGTCTAATAAGATTGGTATGAATCTAATTATTTATAAACGATGGCTTAGAAATAAAGGAGAAATGCAGCTTGCACATGCATTTAAAAGGACAACCTAGCAAATGTTTGTGACCATAGTGTTTATTATCTTTTCTCTTAACTGATCTGCTAGAAAACATCTTGATTCTAGAGTTGCACTTCTCTTGGCTGAATAATGACAATGAAACTCCAGAAAAAGACAACTAAGCAATCTAGCCCATATATGCTGGTGGAGAAAAATCTATGAAATACAGAACATTATTTATGTCTAACTTAGTATGTCTTCATTAAGCAATGTTTCTAGCAGCATCATAGTGAAATAGAATAGTTGAGTGAAGTTTTGGCCCCTCATTTTCTTAAGTGCGAAATAATTTAAAGTCCCAATTGAATCTGTAGCCCAAATATCAGTTGCTAAATGAACTGGGGAAAGCTTTGCTGCTTTCTAAAGGAAAGTTCTCCAATTGTGTCAGTCTTAGGAGATGTGACAACAACAAGCCTAAAGAACCATAACAGACATTTTTTAAGAAGTGAGGGAAAAGGGTCAGGATGAAAGAAAACCAAACCAAACAAGAATATACAAGCCAGTGCTCTCCCTGGTAAATCAGCCATCGTTCATTTGCTTGCCAGGCAGCTGGGCTGTTCTACACCAGCCAAGGAACGTGGCTTTGTTTCTGTGTTTCTAATGAAGTTATCTTTTAAAAAAGAAACAAAGGGAAAAGAAAATGAGCAAGAAATCGTAGACAGGTAGCGGTGGCACAGATATAGTCATGCATGAAGGGTTTGATCCTGCCAGAGATGCAAGGGGCGGTGGTACTGTGTGGATGCTTTGCCGATGTGGATCCCCTCGCCCTTGGTGCGCATTGCACCCCGACATGGCTGCTGCAGAGCGGGGCAGGGGCAGTGTGTCCTCGCTCGGCCACGAGGTAAAGGAGGGAGGGCAAGACAAGCAAGGGCATCGGGGCTGGAGCCCGCTCCTTGTGACCGTCTGTCTCCAAGAGGCAGTGAGTACGTACAAACATCTCCTTTCATGACTCCTCCATGAATGCCCACTTCTAACCTCAGCCCCTGGCTCCAACAAAGCACTGACCCCCACTAGTGAGTCAGGGCAACCTGCGATAAGCTGTCCCCCCCACCTCATTCACACAAAACACCGCTGAGACGGGCTGCAGAACCTCCCTTCAGGGGTACGAGAGGTGTGAGGTGGTCACCACACTCAGCAGGTTTAAAGTTGTGCATCTCTACACAGAGGGTCAGTGTGCTCCTGGAGGACTCCCAGAAAGCTGTGCTCCTAGGGTGGACTTCTTCCCATGCAGGGAAATTTAGGGTTACCTTCTCTCTGAAGAGCTGATGGAAGCCCACTGAAGTTGATGGAAAAGTTACTGCCGAACCTTGTTAGTGTCTGGGATGGGGAAGGGCGAATCTGAGCACACTGGGTCTAACCTCAGTTCTTATCCACACTAGGCAGAGAGCTGCATTTGGGCTCTACATGGGATGCCACTGGCACTGTGTGTGCAAAGTGGGTGCACAGATGTCCAAAGCACCCAGACTCAGATGCCTGACTCCCTTGCACAGGTGAACAGGGATCCTGGGCTGCAAGGGTCCCGGTCAGAAGATGTGTGTTGAAGGCAAACACCAGATCTCCTAGGCCAGAATTACACCCTACAAAAGAGGGGCAGGAGAGTCAGACAAGCCCAAGGTAGCAAAGACCTAAGTCAGCATGGCCCCATGGTGGAATTGAGCACCGTCCAGGCTAACCAGGTTGGTTGGGGCAGTTCGGCCGCTTTAATCTGGAGCGAATGTGCAGAACTTGTGAGTGAAGCCAATGTGTTTAGACAGGACTGAGACCTGAGCTGACTCGTCCCCAGCTGGCTCAGGTGTCAGCATATTCCAGGTTAGGGCTTCGCAGAGGAAGATCAGATCCGTCTTGATCTGTCAGTGTAGACGTGCCCATAGTCTCCTGTCCTTTTTAAAGTACAAAAAAAGTCCTCCTCATGCCCAGCTTGTCTAAGTCCCTCTGCTCATTGCATTTTACCTTAAGCCACTTTTTCTATGATGCCACAAAAATCATTTATACTACATACGTGTATGTGCATGTGTGTATTAGATATGACATTTTATATATATATTAAACATATATAAATATCTATTTTATATATATATTATATATATATTAAACAATACATTCTATTCAATCACCCTCATTTCACATTCTTCCACTGAATCCCATCACTTCTCTCAAATTGCACAAGTTCTTTAGGACTTTAGTTCTTTTGGAGAACATATATAGCCAATGCTAGTGAATAGCGCTTTACTGGTACCGCATTTAGATGAGTGAGGGGGTTTTTATTATTAGTGATACTCCTCAGAATCTTTACAATACATCCTCAGACTTTGATGGTGTACCATCACTAAGGATCATGGTTGTGAATGGGTCATCTATGAATTAAGCTCATATGCATGATGAGAACTGTAGCTATTACTGAAAAATAGCACTGTATTAAACATTGACTTTTACTTTAAATGTATGTATAAATAAATAAATTAAGAAATCAAAGCATTTTGGAGAGTGGGAGAGAGATGCCATCATTTCCATTCCTACAATCTCTTACAATTGCATATACACGGGAAGAGCAATATTTTGGACTTCTCTCCTCACTCCAAAGGCCAATTTTTGGAGGTTCGCCAACAGGGATAAACAGTACACTGTTGTTCTATATGAGCTAACTAATATATTTCCCGGGGTTGCCTGGTTTTAGTAAAACAGGTGATAATTTCTGGGGTATATTCGTTGTCGTTCTTGCTGAAATACTGAACAAGGTCACCACCATACATGTTTAAAGTAAGAATTCTGATTTGTTAGATGATATTTTCCAATTAGTAACAAACAACAGATAAGTTGTCCTAAGACTTACCAGAATATGCAGCTAAGACGACTGAATTTCCACTATTAACAAAGTCTATGAGCATTAACAGGGAAGTGCATAACAAGTAACTTACCGCATATAAAACCCCTGAATAATACAGTATCAAACTATAAATTTAAATAACAGAGAGTAAACAAAAAAATTCACTATATAAATCACAGGAAAGGAAAAAAAAATAATCTCCAAAGCCCAAAGGAATTTCCCGATATGAATTACGGCTTCCATAGCCAGTGAGATTACTGCAATTTTATATATAAACAAAAAAGTCTATAGCAGGTATTTTAACTTGCGATTAGAAGAAAGTATCTGCGGATTGCATAAATGTGTTGTTGTGTCACATAATATCAAAGTTATTTGCAAAAATTATACAATCTGGAATGCTTTAATATGAGACACAACAATGTACTTAAACACACAGTAATAAGAAAATGAGAGCAATCATTATATAAAATGTATTTTTGGGATGCATTGAGTTAGCAGTGCTATCTAGATTAAATATGTAAAGTGAAAAGTCGTCATTTTAATAAGCTGCTCATTGATACCCCTTTTTGCCATCAGGACATTTTCTGTGCCCTACTTCTGCTGGATCTTTAAAGTCCCAAGGGCAAGTTAAAGCCAGTAGCGGCATTCAGAAATAACTCGGTTAAGATCTACACTGTGCATTTGTTACCACCATACATTTTTTCTTTTAAAAGAGAAGTGATTTCACAAAGGCAGGTTTCTTTCATTGACACAGTAAAATCCTTGGAGCAGGGACCATATTCTGGGCACTGCTAACCACATTGTTGGCACTCAACAAATAAATAATAACAACATTAATGATAATTTACTTTGCTTAACTCCTACTTATTTGTAGTGCTGATTCCCTTGGTTTAAGTGATGCTCCTTAGGAATTTTCAGATCCTTTTGGCCTAAGTCCCCTCTGTCTTTCGTGTTGTCTTTCTTCTCAATGTTGCTACTCTCCTCAGTCCAAAAGCCTCTTATTTTCGAGGTGTTGCTGTTTTATTTGCACTTATAGCAGAGGTGTTCGATAAAGCTACACTTCTTTCTGCATTTGGTAAATCTGGTGTATCATACTCCCAAGGGCAGACTTCAGCTCGAGACGCTAAAGGTTGCTGTAAGTAACTACTTGGCTTATGGGAGTCAGATGAAAGCACGTTTCCCTCGGAAGAGGCATTTTTTTTCTGTTCTGCCAATTTATTGAGGTTTTCCTTTTCTGCTGCTTTCTGGGGTAGCTCCTCCCGCTCCCCAGCACAGGTATTAGGTGCATATCTACTAACATTCTCACACTTCAGCCCAGGGGACACCTGAGACTTGGAATTTGACTGTTTTTTCTCATTTTCAAAGACCTGCTGCTCTTGTGTCTCCCGAGTGGCTGCCTCCACCTTCTCTGAGCTCTTTTGATTTGACTGTTGATACCCTTCAGGTGTCTTCAGCTTATGATGAGACTTCCCCTTTGACTGGGAAGGGTGGTTTTTCTCTGGCTCTGAGGAAGCAATAGACACATGTTTTTGAACTTTAGAGTCAGAAGGCACAGGACCAGGAGTTTGGTCATATATCTCCCAAGGACAAACTTCTCCTATGTCGAAATTGTCCTTGTGCAGTGACTTACCTGGGCCTGTGTCAGGATTTGCAGGTGTTTGACTAACCCTTTGCTGTTTCATAATTCCAGATTTATGGGTTTTCTTTGTTTCCTCGGACTGGGTAGAGTTCTTCCGGTGGGAATCCTTATGCTCCCCTTTATCGGAGGCTGAGTGCTTTTTGCTGGCCTCCTTCCCCTTCTGCTGAGATTTATGAGATTTAGCGCTTTCTTCTAGACTTTGTGTTTTACCCGTTAGTCCCAGAGTCTTTTCCTTGGCACTAGCAATAACACTGAGGGATTTTTGTAACACGGATGTTCTTGGATGCAGAGGCTTCTTGTCGGCACTTAAGTTATGTGCACTTACTGATTTGCAGACCAAAGGGACCGATTCAGTGGAGACAGCTTCAACTTTTTCTGGAGGATTTTTTGTTAATTTGTTACCATTCAAGGAATCCAGAAGCGAATTCTCAGCAGCTATAACTTCTGCGCTTTCTGTAGTTAAGCTATTTGGTTCTTCTGTTTGATCCCTAACATGATCATAAGTGCTGTGGGACTTTTTTAATGAAAAGACTCTGTTTTTCAAAGTCTCTTCTTTTGGCTTTGCAGAACTCGTGGAATCCTGTGGGTTTTTTCTCAGCGTGGCCGTGTTCTTCACGGCACTGTGCTCCATCAGGTCCTTCTCGTCCCTGGAGCACTGCCTGGTGACCGTCTCGGGGATTTCTGTAATACGTCGCATTATCGAGCGCCCCAAGCCCTTTTTAGAGCACCTTTTTTTCTGAAGATGTGGGTTATTAGCAATCATCTTTTTCCTTTTATAGATTTCAAGCTGGGCATATAGTTTCTTCAACTCATCCTGCAAAGCAAAGTGAATGGCAAAACTAGTATGTATGGTCAAACAAGCAGACTGATGAAAGCACTACCCATTGCTCTAAAAATGGCATTAAACTTATTTCACTGTCTTTTCTAATTCTTGAATATGCTGTTTCTCCATCAAATTGAATCCCACTTTTTTCCACTTTAAAAATAAGTTCAATGCTCGTGCACAAAGATGTTACCTTCCACAGCTGTGCATTATACAGCATGCACAATTCATGTACATTCATGCTGTATGTTTCAGATTTCACAATGCTGTGGTGTGTGCTTTCCTACCGAACTCTCTAGCTATCTTTTATTCTGGGAACATAAGCCCTTTTATCATGTAAGGAATAAAGTATTTTTTTTCTGTTAATCGTGTGTTTTTAAAATTTTATGTTATATAGTTATGTGTAGTTATGTATATGTTACGTACAAATGACTAATCACACTGACACCAAATCCTGTTTGCAGTTCAAGATAATTCAAAGAGCCTATGTAAACTGATAAACAGCTCTTGCTGCGGATGATTCTTCCTCTTTAGCCTTCAGTATGACTTTTACTATAACTAATAATGCAGCTTCTCTTCACACTAGTGAATATTTTCCATGAGATTTTGCATGACCTGATACCACAAAATTAGAGAGACCTAAACTGGCCTGTTTCAGCTAACAGCTGCAAAAAAGTCAAATGGATGCAATTCAGAGTTTACTTGTAGGAAAAAGTGTGGTTCTTGAAAATAAATGCTATTTAAATGAGTTATGTATACCCGAATATCTTCAGGATCCAAACTATGTTCACTCCATGCCGAATTGATACTGCTGTTCAGATAGGACCCAGATCGACCCATATCAAGCTCATCTTCATAAGCTTCTGTAGCTATATCATCTCTTGGGTTATTGCTTGAATGTGAAAACTGCAATAAGCATTCATAAAAAAGATGTTGCCATCAGTGCAAAAGTTTACTTCACGTCACTGTAAGAGTTTACATCAATAGTCTTTGCAACACAACGATCCTTCTATGGATTTCATGTGATTTTCTGAGCTCAAAATACTAGCTACAGGCATTGCTGGCATAAGTAGTGTCCTATACAATATCAGTACTGTATGGCAGGAACTCTTATTAATGATGGCTTAATTTGATAAATCTTAGAGATTTGCATAAGGAAAATAAACCCCACTTATTTTGATGCTTATTTGAACCTCTTCACATTGCATTTAAATTAAGCTAGTATGGAAACAGAATTTCAGCTGGTATTTCCAATTAGGCTGCTAAAACCAAAAGACTGTACTTTATATTCCATAGTGTTGAATAATCCTGCAGAAAGCAATTCTCCCATTTTAGATCCTAACCCTGAAAAGGAAAAGATGAAGTAGCAAAAAAAAAAAAAAAAGGAAAAAAAAAAGGAAACAAATAAAAAAGGAGACAAGTTAGTCTCTCTCTCCTAAGTTTTAGCAAATGCTTAGATCAAGAGTTGGAGAGAGGTTCTCTGCTATTTATTTATTCATACTGATTCACTCATCTGTAGTTACTATTGTCTACACAGTCATCTGGCCTCAGAACTTTATGAGTGGAACTAAACCTTGTGAATCTTCTCTTAATTGCTCGGATTCTTTGTCATGCTGGAAGAAAAGTCTGCGTAGCGTTACATAGATAATAAGCTAAAAATGGAAATGTTGATCAGTAGTTATGAGACAGCTTCAGGACGGTCAACAAATTTCCTAGGTTAGTCTAGAAAGACAACTTTGAAGACATACAATAAAGTGTATGAATATAAAATATAAAATAGTAAGATTATTGCTAAAGACCCAAAAAGTAATCAGTATTAAGGCTGCATGAATGTGTCCCCTTGTTATGACTGTTTAACTGTTTATGACTGTGTATTTGACAGTTATCAGCATACACTGCCCAGTTCTGACACCTGGGCAAAAGACAGGAATAGCAGCTTCATTAACCTGAGTTGCATCAACTGGAACTGCTTAGTGTCCTTCCTTCATATGGAGCTTTCACCTTTACTGTTCTCTTTGACTCTTGACTACTTGATTAATATTATTGGTAATTTCAAAAGCCATTATAAAATCATTTGCTTTGCTGGGGCACTGTCTAAGAAGAAATCTCCATTCAAATCCTGTGGACTGGCGCTAGAGACAGGTGGAGCTGCCTGCAGTTCTCCTGCCCCTGGTGAGACCGACATATTGTCGATTCGCTCCCAGCGCCTGACGGGAGGTGTGCTACAGTGCTCAGAGCTCTGTCTCTTCTCTTCCCTGCCTCCTGTCATCCTCCATCTTCTCATGTTCCACACACACTCATCTTCTTACCCAGCCTGGCTCCATATCATAGGCCACCTCTGTCTCTGTATACAGCATCTGTCCGTCCCAGGCTCTGACTCGCAAAGGTCTCTCCTTTTTCAGCCTGTAACAACTGCCCGGTTTAAGTCCCGACCTCTCTATCTCATGGCTAGTCCAGGCTCCTCGTTCCAGTTTTATTTAACAGTCCATCCTAGTCTTTCTACCCCTCACCTAAACTCTTTGTCTGATCTCAGCTAACTCTGGCAGCAGTGTGGTCCACCAAATACCTGAAATAAGCAGTTAGGCAGGATCCTTTCCTTCCTGTATTAATCACATCGAAATTTTAAGTACTTGAAAACCCATGAATTTTGAAAGCTGAAAGAAAGAATCTTTGAAAATGTCTAAGAATTTTCAAAAGAAAAAAATATACATTTATTTTAGGTAACAGAGCCATCTTCCTTTTCTATCAGATGCTTGCTAATTTTATAAAGCATTGCTTCTGCTTGACAACATTTATCTTCCTCAGTCTTGGCAAAAGAAAAGAGACAGAAGACTCAAATACCTTAGGGATCAGAAGTAGCCCAACAGTGACTGTCACAGTCAAGTGTGTGTGTGCAAAGAACAGCATCAGCATCCAGTCAGACTGAAGTCTTGAAGCAAGAATGAATCTGAAAACAGAATTCAGGGTTGCAATTCACTGCCTTTTCTCCAGTACATTAGATTTAACATTTTTAATATTCCTTAGGATTCTTTTCATTGAAAGGCCAAACACAACTTGGTTTGTTCTGTATTGCTTTCATACAGACTAAAAATTACGTCCACATGCTTTACTTATATACCACACTTTCAAAACAACTCAAAAAAAACCCCCAAAACAAAATACAAAAAGAAACAACAGGCCTTAAAGGATATTGCTTATTCCATCATTCTCACTCTATTTAGCTGTTTTTTGGGATCTTTATATTGTCACAGTGTCTTTGACCTGAACTGAGTTATGGCAGTTTACACACATTAAGGATCTGAATGGATGATTTTAGGTTAAGTAAGCACATGTACTATGATAAATTGCAGTGCACTTCAAAAATACAGGATGTCCATAGATCGCAGCTACAGAGTGCGGCTGATAAGCCATCAAAGAGGGAACTGAGCTGAAATGCATTTTAGCGGGGAGCAGAGAAATGGTCTTGATTGCAGGACGGCAGGGCCCAAGAGCCCTGCGAATGCTAGGGAATGAGTGGCTGAAGCCCCCAAATGAAGCAATTCCTTGCTGAGCTTTCTAAAAGAGTGGTAGAACAAGCGCTGCAGTTAAAGCTAGCTGGAGCATGCGTGGCTTATCTGCTTTTGTGAGCTCCCGAAGACAGAAATGGCAAGCAGTGCAGTGGATGAATGGATGTACCACTGGCTTGTAATTCGCAGGTTTACAAAAATCATTCAGATAGAGATGACATTTATCCAAGTCCACAGATGCACATTTTGCAAAAGCTTTTGTTAACAGAAATAGCCTGGCATGAAACACTGGCTTATATGCCATAATAATACAGTCACCATTTCTTGATTAGTACTTTGTAAATGAAATGTTTCATGAACACAATAAAATACTAGAATTATTTCTTACAGAGATGTTGCTGTTGAGGTGTGCAGGGATACAAAGAGGCTCGTGTCTGAGGTTTCGCTAACTGAACACAACATGAGAAATATTGAAGATGACATGAGAAACTGCTGGATATAACAAAAAACAGCGAAAAGTGAACAAAAGTTACAGACAGTGCTGTGAGGGATGGCAAGACATCACATGTGGTTAACGGGGAGTTCATTTGAGAGTTGGCCAAGATAATTCACAGGTAATTGAAGGGAGCACTGGGGTCCTTTGCAAGGTCAGCAATGTAACCATATCAGCAACAGCATATAAGGCTGTGATTACCTAGCTAATGATATCAGAAATACCAAATTTGAGTACAGATGGAGCAAAACGGCGACCAACAGGAAAAAAGTAATGAGGGGTGAGTTGTTTATTTGGGAAAAGACAAGGACAGAGACAGAGAGGGGTTAAGGTAGGTGGGGGAAGAACAAGCTTGTAAAGAAGGGGGGATAAAAGGGGCTAGTTGTATGTAAGCAAGTTGTCACCAACTGAGCCCTGAACCTGATCACTGCAATATCTCCTGTCTTCTCATTAAATCCTTCTCCCAACTTCCGTGTGATCTCACTCTGTACACTGTGCATGTGTGTATGTGCAGGTCATGAGCAAACTTCAGGCTGGACTAGCCAGCACATGGGAGACCCGCATCTGAGAAGACTCAAGGTCTCGGCCCATGACTGAGTATGGGGCCCCAAACCCTAAGATTAGATTGGCTTAAGGACTGTGCTCATATTTGAAGGACTGGTCACTGTAGTGTTCTTGTGAACCTACACAGGGTGCATGTTTCACTAGTGAACCTGATCAGCTGCAGAGGAGGAACAGGACCAGGCTGTACGTGTCGGACCTACGCTGGTCCATGTGGCCGGCCACATGTTGTACCCGTAGTGGATGTGCTCAGCCTGGCTAGGCCAGCAAACAGAAACAGCAGCAGCCACATCCATCCGACAGAGACGGGAGAAAGCTCCCAGGTCCTGATGCCCACCAGGTTCGGCAAACCCTTAACAGCCCCAATCCTCAAATTCTGTGAAGGCTTTTTGCTTATTTTATATGTGAAACCTTGACTAATTAAGGTATCCACACCATACCCCTGAAAGCAAAATAGCATTTGTAGTAGCCATTCAGACCTATCAGAGATGGGGTTTCTACTCAAATGAGATTTTTTTACACACAGATTTTGTTTTTCTCAGTAATACAAGAGAAGGAGCAATGCAAGAATTTAATGCTATGCTGATCTGAAGATAATCAAGAATCCTGTGTTTCTGAAATAGGAATAATAGTTTTAAAGGAAAACAAAATGCAAACAGTTCATGATTTTATTTAGCGCTCACATCAATCGTATATGAGCTTAGGGAGTTTTCAGACTGGATGGCTGCCTTGTAATAGTAGGTGTCCTTCAAGGCTCCAGTGCTTTCAACTTCATGACAGCTCAGATATGTCATATGAGTCTTACATTTCTAATTTTTCAGCTACATCCAGAACTTGGCAGGGAAGACAGAAGTGAAAAAAAAAGTAAGGAAATGTGAACTTCAAAGAGACGGGATTAAGACCTGTGTATACGGAAACGGACATAATCTCAGGAGGGATCATGTACTTCCAGTGCATTTTCCTCATTCCTATTCATAAACAGTACATGATATTTCTTCAACAAACCAGCACATATCAGACAGAGGGCAAAGAATCAATATAAAATCTACATTTTTTTTAAAAAAAGAAGGAAGAACAAAATCAGCAGACCTTAGGCTGAAGAAACGGGATCCTCACTAAGATAAACTGAAAGACCTAACCCTTTTGTGTCTCCTGCATAAGGCATGTATTAAAATGCCACATTTTCCCCTTTTCCCCTCTCTTTAATCAAAGATTACTTTCATTCTGTCCTATTGTTAAAAGAAACTTGCAGTCCACATAATAGCTCTCCTAATGCACTGACATGTGTCTTCTAACATGGCCCAAAATATAGTTTAGGAACATTAATCAATGGGGGAAAATTTTGACTGAGAAGCTGTCATATTAGTTATAATACACTCAAAAGTATTGTAATTGAATTTTATATCCATCAGTAATGAAAAGAAAAATGCTTCCATCAAATACAGATTTTAAATATTATTTTTATGGATGTTTGTGTTAAGGAGTAAAGAAGATTTTGAGAGTATGTGGACGTTGAGATAAGGGGTTAGGAAAAAGTGAAGGAAACAAAAAGCTGCAAGCCTGAAAAGTGCACCAAACTTCATAACAATGTTAGGGGAAAAGAGCACCTGGAAGGAGTAGAGATGAAAGATTTGCTTTGATGATGTTTACTCAGAAAACAACGATGCCTCATGGAAGCAAACATCAAGAAGGCAGAGAGAAATGTGAGTTCCAAGACAGACCAAGGGAGAGAGAAGAGTATTTGAAGACTGCCAATGAAGTGATGTGGAAAAAAAAAAAAAATCTTAGTAGGTAAGGTCTGCCTGGAGGCAAAGGAAGGTGTAAGAATGTCATAAGAAAGTCAAAAGAATCTTACAGCATGAGATGAAATTCATTCTATCTTGCTATTTTGAATTCTCTAGGACCAATTCATTTTTACAGTGTACTCTGTAGGAAAGGCATATATAGTAATTTTCATGTAGCTCTGGTAAAGACCCTTATTTATTTCTTACTACTTTCTTACTAATTTACAAGTATGAAATGTAGAGCTCATTATAAACTTTATCAGAAAACACGTGCTTTATATTACTGTTATAGCATCATATGCATAACAATTTTTTATGTCAGCATATAAAACACTATGTTTCATGCACAAAACAGTAAAATTATCTTAACATACAGCTGCACCTTGCCAATCTGTTACACACCAGGAAAAGTTCATATAAACCAACATTCTTACCTGCTGTTTTTCTAGGGATACAAACCAGTGAGCGGTATGCAGATGACTGAAGACAGACCGTAGTTTTGCTATATCTAATTTATCATATATACTGAACTTTGACCCAAACCCATATCAGTTAGCTAAACTGAAAAAAAAAATCCCTAATTATACAATTAACAAGTTGATTGTACATATTCTTGAATCCTATGGGAACAGTTTTAAGTTTAGTAATCACTTAATTTGCAGAATTAAATATTTATAAGACCTTCCATTATGCAACCTGTCCCATTCACCCATTTTAAGTTGCACCATATGAAACCTGAAAGATAAATAGTTAATTACTAGATCTACAGATCACTTGCCTAATTGTATGGAATATAGCAGAGATAATGAGCTCATTGTGAACTGCAACAGCCATATAACGTGGCTCATGAAATGCTGATGGGACTGTCCGCACTGCATAGCAGAGATAAACACCCCACAAGAGGAATAAAAATTCAGCTGTGAGAAGAACAAAAAGAAATAATTTGCAATTAGTTTTATATATGAAAAAGGAAGGAAATTTGAAGTACTATAGTATCTTCTGTATGTGTGACTATCTATGCAAAGACAGTATACACTCATACACAGATAAACGTACACACATAGGCATTCAAACTCTTTCAGATATTGTCACTGCACATGATATATTTGGTTTTCATTTTACACGCTTCTTTTTTCCAGATCAGGAACCTTTGCACTCATGGTGTTTCAGCTTTTCCATTGACAAACTTTAGACAATGCCTAATAACGTCTTGCTTGTTTTTCAAATTGGTACTACAGAAGTTTGACATAACTTAAAATATCAACTATTTTTATTTGTAGCTCTGGTTCTTGTTATAGAGGCAGATACCGCTGCTACTACTAGACTACAAGCTTTTTAAAACAACAGTTTCATTTCAAAGGTTTATAACTCAGATATAACAATATATTTTGGGTTAAAAAAGTTTCTGTGTTCATGATAGTTAATTCTGCCGGTGCCCATAATATGATGAGTCATTTCTGAGGGCCTAATGTAATTAAAACAAATGACGTGTTGTTAGAAGAAAAATGAGTATAGGAAGAAAGGAGAAGGAGTAAAGGGTCAGGATCAGCTTAAACTATCCTGTTAGAGCTAACTCATCCCAGCAGTACTCTGACTTCAGTTTCCAGTAGACAGTCTGCTGTGACATCATTTTGCTTTTGATACAAATGAAATAATTTTGAAAAACCTCTCCTTCCAGAAAAAAAACCCCACAGCTCTGCCATGTAACTATGAGTAGAGCTGGCGCCTGCGCCTCTTGCCTTGCAGTCTGGGTTGACGATGGTTGGAAGTGGTTGAGCCTATTCAGCAACGTGCAATTCCATGATAGACCCCTACCATGCTGGCACTGCTCCGGACCAGCTTCAGAAATTGAGTGTGATCCCACTGTTGCTCATACACTGCTTTTGCCTTGTTGAATATTTGCAGTAAAAACTGCAAATATAGTATAATAGAAAATTAGTTCTTTTTCATACTTATTTTTGCCCATACTTGTTATTATTCTGTAGCTAGAACTGCTGATCAGTAACATCACCCTATGGTAGTGATAAGCAAATCATCACAGGTCTGGTTTGGATAAGGACACAAATGGCCGTGAACCCTGCCATTAGCAACAGATTGAAATAAAACATGGGGAGGGACTCTATCGGGGAGTGTAGCGATAGGATGAGGGGTAATGGTTTTAAATTGAAAGAGGGTAGATTTAGATTAGATATTAGGAAGAAATTCTTTACTGTGAGGGTGGTGAGGCACTGGAACAGGTTGCTCAGGGAAGTTGTGGATTCCCCATCCCTGGACGTGTTCAAGGCTAAGTTGGATGGGGCTTTGAGCAACCTGGTCTAGTGGAAGATGTCCCTGCCCATGGCAGGGGGGTTGGAACTAGATGATCTTTAAGGTCCCTTTCAACCTAAACCATTGTATGATTCTATGATTCTACAGTCTGCACTGGATATGTCATGAGAACAGGTCCTCTGGTTCCTCCATTTTTAATAGTCCATAACTGCTGTAAATTACCTATATTGTATTATTATAGCATTTAAAAACTTGTAATTTTGCTATGAATCTCAGCTAAAATCAGTAAGAGGCAAGTTTGGATAAAATGAAGATGAATTCAGTTACATAGATCTCTGTGCTCTGGTAAGAGTTTAGTTTGAACTCTGAACAACACTTTACACGTTTCTTACTTTTATCAAAAATAGATTGCCTAGCTTTAAGACCATCATTTTTACTAGAACATATCCTACATAAACTCAGCAGTTTTATCAGTTACAGAAAAACAAACATCTGAAAAGGCATAATCCATACATGCTGCTATTTTCGTGTTCTTCCTCACCAAAATCCCAACAATAATAAACCTTTTGACTTTAATAGTTTGACTTGGGACCTTACTGAGTGTCAATATGAAAAAAGCATGGTATGAATCTTCTGAAACTATGTGTCCCAGCGTGGTTTTGAGCTCTACAAAAGCACGTATGCAGGTGTCTTTCCCACACGCCCCATACATGCACTGCTTGCGCAAACTGGCTGCTACTTCCATTTCATTCCTAAATAATTAGATATGCTAACACTGAAGTCTAATACTCTTGTTTTTTTAAAAACACCAACACAGGAATGACCTGCCAAGCCATCTTGCTACTGAAGTCTTCTCTGAGCAAGTGGAATACAAATTTTGCTTCAATTAAATAAGATTAAAGGCTCCTTTACAAATGTTAGCGATTTTGGTTTTCCTCTTTAAAGTACACTTGCTCTGCATATGCAGAATCATGGCACTGAAGTGTACTACTCTTCAAAGCACTGAAATGTATTGCTTTAATTGCTCCGTATTGATTTAGAAGAAATTGAAAAGGAGAAAATGGTTAGGATAAGGTTGATAAAGCCAAATCACTGTATCTTACTGTCCTGTGTTCTCTGGAAACACTTCTTATTAATACGGTTTAGCAGGTATTCCCCAGAACATGCCAGAGAGCTTATTTCCTCTCATTTTGCCTTTCATCCAAAGTCCCCCTGCAGTAAAAACCCCCAAATTAGCAGCAGAGCTGAACAGATCACCTTATTGTGAAATAACAGGTATACTCCACAAAACTACCCATGGTCCATTCTTCTTTCTCTTCCTCAACTGAAGTGAGAAGAGCCCCAAGTCTCTTACTGATTGAAAAGATCAGTTACAAGTGCTAAGAGAGGCTGAGAGTTTGAAAAAGTTTGGCTTGTAAAGTGATCAAAATACCTGCATAAAACTCCATGTGCTGAAGGTATTCCTACTTAAACTAAAACCTGTGGGCCAAGTTTTGCTTATATTCACAAGAAAAAGAATCAATCAAAAGAAAAAGTTTGAAGATTAACAAGAGTCACTTTTTTTTTTTTTTATAGAGATTTGCATACAGGTATCTCAGAGAGCAAATGAAGTGAAAAAGCCACACCTCCATAATAAAAACCAATTTCAATGAGATGGGGTAAGTGGGAATAAAGGTAGCATTTGATCTCCAGTTCCGATTAATTTTGAAAATTTCACAGTTTTCAGTTTCACAATCATAGATACAAGGAGCTCCTAAGACAACAAGAGGAGATTTCAAAGTATTAATATACTGGAGCATAACAGTAGTTTGCACCATTTAATGCATAATGCTTTTATAAAAGCTCTACATTTAGAGCAGAGCTGGCATTCCTGTCCGCAGCTAATAATTAGTGTGACATCTGGTATGCAACACAAATAGGGAATAGCTTTTAAAACATGAGGTAAAATAACAGAGTTCCTATACTTGCTAAGCCCAACGTTACAATAATTTCATTAGCAGTAACAAACAAAGCAGACTGATAGAAAACCAATTTATTATCTAAACCACTAATTACACAGCTTAAATGTATCATGTAGAAGCTGTGCTTCAGGGGGGAAATCAAGTTCATATAATTAGCTACAGACTATTAGTGGAATTTTTAATAAAAATCTGAAGGTGTTACACAATTTTGCTGTATGGCAAAATGGCCTTTTTGGTTTCTCAATATAAAATAAGGTGACATATTAATGTATTTATCACACTGATGAAAAACACAGACATAACTAACTTCAAGTAGATAGAAACATAAATAGACAGATAGATAATGGAGCACATCTGGCCACCATGCAGCAAGGTTCTAATGTACCACTCATCTCTGAGGTCTTATTAATTCTGTCTATGGCACACTAGTGACTGCTTTGCGCCAAATATCTGTAATGATTAGAATCTGTGAGATGTGATATGAAATTTCTGTTTGGCTTGCTGAATAATTTTCCATTAAAAGCCTGGTGTAGAAGAGTGACTTCCTGACCACTAAAGGACTGTCTTTGCATATTGCAAACCTGCCAAGACCAAACTCAAAGCTCAAAACATGCGATCTTGTTCCTTTAAGTATGATTTATCATAAGGCTTATAAATTATTCCATTTTACTTATTAAGCACAAGAACATGAAATACCTTCTTTCCCCCTTCTGAAGAAGTGATGGAAATTCCTAGGAGAGAGAGCTGTCAACAGCGCTCTGGACAGAAAATGTGAAATGTGTTACTCTGTAACAATCCAAACCAGGCATTCAGATTTTGGGTGCAAATCTCTGACAGATAAGAGAGTAAGAAAAGGAAAAATTGCTTTGAAGGCATACATTGGCTGAAGATACGAATGGAAGGTAAGACATGAAAACAAAATGTGGCCATGTGCACAAATGAATTAATCTTTAAATACCTCTCTCACTAGACATTATGTATTTCTTATACACGCAGGATTTTATCCAGTCTTTGCACTATCTAATCAACCTGCTTAGTTATATCCTTTGGTGTTTAAAAACCATGATTATTCCCTTTGTTTGCAGTGCCCATCATGTTTTCAGAAAACGGAACATTTTGGAACACTTAGCTTGGCCATCCAATACACTGGACCAGACTCATGCCCAATGCCACTGGCCTGTTATAATGAAGACGGTGCCATGTCTGCTCACCTGGGATTTGTTTAGGCCATTGTTCATATTCTGCATCTTCTGATAACGAAGGACAACGATATGTTCACAGTATGTGATACCTATCTGCTCTATAGAGGACAGACTCAGGGGTGGTATTATTAAGCTAATCAAACTTCCTCAGATCTGGGTTAATATATTTACTACATTTTGCTAAACATGCCGTTGTCTGTGTTGCAAATTAGTTTTTCATATTTAAAGCCAGTACAAGGCAAAGCTGTGTCCAGAGACAGTCTTCTGCGTCGTTTTCTTTCAGTGTCCATAACCAAGTTGTGTCATGCCTTGCACAGCACAGCAAATGCAGACCGACCTGCTCCCACGTGTCCAGTCCCCAGCACAAGGAAATTCCCACGTTAATCCATATCCTCTGTCATTGCCTGCTCTGCAGATGTCTGTACTTCGCCTGACTACACAGTACTGCAGAGCCAGATATGATGAACTGAAAGCCGTGATCAAAGTCACTTTTCTCTCTTTGAAGATTTGGAAGAGTCATTGAGAACCTCCTTACACTTGAGTGGGTCTGGAAAGCAAACACCCACAGATGAAGTATGGAGTAAAAGCAGTAAAGACATGACCTCAGGAGAGTTAAGAAAAAACAGATTCAGAAAAGCAAAGATCATATAACAAAATGTGGAAAATCAAGAAATACGAAGCCAGATTTTTGTACATGGCTTACACACCAACACTTCTTAGAGGCCTTAGGAAAGTACTTCATCCTTACTTCCACAGCTTTGCTGTCTCTAAGAATTGGACAGGACTAAAATAAAAATACCACACATGCAGCCTTAACTTACTCTCTTTTGCATATAGAATCTTGAGTTAACTATATAATTTCTTAAGAGAACAGACTCATTTAATGCATGTGACAGAGCAATTCCAGAGATAAATCAAGGCTGGCTAATGAAGAAAGCTCTGTAATTTGTTGCAAATGACATTTAGATGTCTAGTGACAGAGAAAAGACTGCAGGGGAGAAATAGCAGCTTTGTGCACATGCACAACTGAATTCTAAGTCTACACCTCAAGCTCCTATGCATATGCAAAAAGTCCCCACTCAAGCCCAGCTTCGCAGAGATGATTACAGAGATTTCTCTTGCTATTTGGGTGCCAGCCTAGGCATTTTTACTGCAATTTGCAGCAGAACTAAGCATACAGGGCTGTATTTGTAGCCAGTGAGATCATACATAAGATGTTATATATAGATTTGACTAAGCTCTCTAACTGAGCCAAAGGCATTGCAAAATGGGCACCCAGATTAAATGGACCATATAACCCTAATCTTACTCTGCCTGAGCTCTGGCTGTGTAAAATAGGGCTAATGCCACCCTGTCACTGCAAGATGACAGTGGAAATAAATTTAACCGTATTTGTGAACAGCTTAAATCCTAAACTGTGCATTTCCTTCCTGCCATGGTCGAGAAAGGAAAGCGACTTATTTCAGGCTGTCCTGGTTGCTTCTCAGCCCTGCTACCCTGCCAGAAATGCCTTTCTCTCGTACTTCTTCAGGCCAGCCTCTAGGTGGAGGTGGCCGTGGGCTAGAGCTGCTGAAAGGAGCTCCCTGGAGCCAGGATGCACAACCCCGTGCTTCTTTGCACTCTGCTGTCTAAAAGCTACCTGCAAAAAGAAGACACCCCTGAAGGATTAAAGCCCATTTTCATGACTCTATATCATGTTCTGTGTCTGACCACACTCATTTACTTACATAGCACCATCATATGCCAAGAACAGGCCATTGCTCTCCAGAGATGGTGACATGCTCTGTGTCCTTTCCTTACACTAACCAGAGAATCATAACATGGTTTAGGTTGGAAGGGACCTTAAAGATCATCTAGTTCCA
>RSEF01000002.1:19010303-19030931 GCA_003993805.1 Himantopus leucocephalus
GCTGCTCTCAATCCACTTTCTGCCCAGCCTGTATTTGTGCATGGGATTGCCCTGGCCCAGGTGTAGGACCTTGCACTTGGCCTTCATGAGGTTTGCACAGGCCCACCTTTCCAGACTGTCCAGGTCCCTCTGGATGGCAACCCTCCCCTCCAGCATGTCAACCGCTCCACACAGCTTGGTGTTGTCAGCAAACTTGCTGAGGGTGCACTCCATCCCAACATCCATGTGACCAACAAAGATGTTAAGTGACAGCCCATTACAGCGGTGATCTGACTAAGTTCATTTGTTATTCTGCACTTTGCACTGTTGGCAAAACAGCACCGTTACAACAGTTGCACCATTTTTTCCTCAGGTTTTGGACACAAATTACTGATTACAACTCTACTTGCATACCTAACACAGCTAAACCAACTCATCTACTTCTCCGTCACACTTGATTTTATCAGAATAATGTCTACATTTTAAATCCCCTCTACTGAAATCAAGTGAGCTATGGATCTGGAAGCACAGCTCTGCCATTCTTTCATTCACTCAGGGTGCTGGCTGGAGCTGAGCATGCACCATTTTAAAATGGGAAAAAAATTGTGTCCTCAATTGCTCCTGTGTTGTCAGCCAGCGCAGACTCTTTCTGCCTCACTGCGTCCAATCTCCCACCTGGAGAGTTGCACCGTGTTACAGCAGAAGTTTTTTTCTTCAACTGAAAGGATTTTTATATATTTCAATGAACTGTGATTACATGTATAAGTCTTTACTGTTGAGTTATACCTAGCAAATTATAAATTATTAGAGGTTTATCTGTCTCTCTCACCATATCTCAGCATCATTTCAATTAGCTAGGCACAGCAATACAGAGACCTATGTGTGGAGTAAGAACTAATGGTGCCAAAACCTGACTTTTTTTTCTACCATAATTCTGATGGCCTGTGGCTTTTCAAGGCTGAAAGAAGAGCAGGGGACCATGGGCTGGTGGGGGGCACAGCACGCTCCATCCCACACACAGCCACAAGTCTGCCTTGCAGGTCTACTCGAAGTAATGCAAGGGACTTGCTGACCCATGGTCTACAGGCCCCATGGCTTGAGGGTGACCTAGAGATGGCTTTTGCTGGCAATGGAGACATATCCACTGACTTGAGTGCAAGCAACGTGCCTAGGAGTCTCACTGCATGAAACATATGCCAGCACCCGGGTCTACAGTCTCCAGGAACTCTCCTTGTTTCTGCACTTCTCTTAGCTGTTATGCATTTTATTCCTTCCTCTACACAGATGTGCTGTCCCACCTCATTCCTTCCATAACCCACTGCTGTTATTAAAGCCAGCTGGCCACTCTTCTATCTCTGTGTGCCCCATCATCCTCTTCACTTGTGTGGATTAAAGGGGGAGAACAGAACCAGAAAGATCTACCACCAGCAGCTGACAGCAAGCTGAGTGTGGAACCTCTTCTCTCACATCTTAAAGAGGATGCAAGCAACTGCCAATGGTACTTGAAGGGCTGGAAAGACATGGGCAGTACAAGAAATGGATTCAAAAAAGGGTGGTGCAAAGCCAAGATCAAGTCAGAGCATCTTCCAGCCTATCCCAAAGCCACCACCTCCCGCACGTGGCTTGCAGAAGAATTGGAATATGGCATCTACCAATATATAAACGTGCAGCTAAAGTACCCCAAACACGGTTTCCTTAGCCTTCTCACTTCGTAGAAATGGTGCCTAAATAAAGGCTATGGGCTTTCATCTGTGATGTAGCAGATACCAAGATAAAGCAACATTACTGCAGGGGGTAATGCAACCCAAATTGCTCAACCTGTTCCAGCTATTTTTGAGAAAGGAAAACAGAAAAATGTTGGCTGGTCATTGTTAAAAAAAATAAAGTCTGTTTTTTTCAAAAGCTCCATTCTCCTTCATCCTTGAGCATGTTTTATTTTAAGTTAAATTGGAATGAACAGTTAATCTGAGATGAGTGAAGTGTCCCAGTTGATTTAGTCTCTTTTCATGGAGGCATTCCGCACTACTCATCATGTTTGTTGCTCTTCCCCATACATTTTCCAGATTTACCATATCCTAGAGGTAAGGGACATAAACCGCACACCGTGTTGGTGATGCAGACCGTGAAAGAAGTGTACGTGGTGGCTGGAGGCGTGGGTTACAAGCCGAAAAGGTACAGAGCTGAAGGCTCCTTTGTAAAACAGGATTCTTTTCCTATTTCTACTGCAAATATTTTATGCAGCCCTGGCCTTATCACTTAGAGTAAGCTTTTCACAAGTGATCACTATTTTTACATGATACATTTTCTGAGTATCTAATGTGAGAACTGAAGCCAGATCTTCGTCAGTGCTGAATTCTAACAAGTACCTCCTGGTTGTGCTTTCCACGTAGAGGAGGCTATAAACAGTACTCTGAAAAAAAACCAGTCCCTAGATGTCTCAAGACAGGCACTCAAAATGGATAGCTACTGTTGACAATTTTGGCTCTAATCTTTGTACACTGATGCTAAGGAGAACACAGCTTAAAAACGCCTATTTGGAAACGAACAGTTCTTTATTCATGGCGGGCTCTGAACAACACGCCCCGAATATGGCATAGGGCCACATCAAATGGGGATAACAAAAAGAAATAATAATCACTCATTCGCTGAATGCAGCAGAGGGCCTGTAGAAAATTTAATAAAGGGTCTCATAAGGCTGTATTACAATGCCTTAGCTCAAAACTGTACAGGCAGTCTTAACGCCCAATCTGTCAGAGCCTGTCCTGGCAACTCATACTCTCTTTAGATGCAAAGATTATATAGGTTAAATAGCAACAAATGAACAGTGGGAGGGAGGTCTTTTGGGAACAGCCTGAAATACTTTGTTCCTTTTCCTGGCTGAGGGCACACAGTAATCATGACACAGCCTCATGTTTGAAATCCTCTTGATGCCCAGGACCCAAGGCATGACCCCACCAACTAGCGGGCTATGGCAGCAGCTCAGGCCAGCTGTGCGGGAGCAGCACAGCTCCTGCCCACCGGGAATCAACCAGGTGCTGGGGAAAAATACCTCCCTGCACTTAGTTAATACCTGCCGTTCACTTCTGGTTTAAAAAAAACCCAAACAAACAACATTGAAAAACACATACAGAATGCATGGGGCGATTTTTAAAAACTACAGTTCAAATCCTATCTGCACTGGGTGAAACCCTGACCCTGGTGAAGTCAGGAACATCCACACCCCAAGATTTCACCTCTGCTTTTCATTTGTGTTTGTGCACGCACGTTTATCTCTCTGCCTGCTTTTCTCTCCTGCCTGGGGCTTTGTTCACTAAACTTACTATTTTGCATTTTTTTTCCAGTTCCAGTGGGAAGTTCTTTTTAATCATGTGCTGATACCTGTTTCACTTACAGGATTTTTTCCCTCAGGATAAAGAATAATAGTTTGATTTGTGACACTGTGAGCCCTGAGGTACGAAAAGTTTATTGCTTGGGTTTTTTTCTAACTTGGTATCTGGCTGTGACAGGTAGAGGTAGAGAATATACTCAGGCCATAGGAAAAAGGCTTTGTGGGTGAGCGCTTTCAAGCCCTCAGGTCTTTCTCTAAAATCTCAGATTGTCAACCATGCTATGGCTTGTCAATGAGACAGATGCCCCAACCCTGAAAGTGATGGAGAAACAAACAGAAAGGAAATAAAAGAATCTAGGCAAGTGACAAATAAGCTACCCACAAGTATCCAACCTCAAGGAAAATGCATACCAACTTAGATTGCATTATGTAGATAAAATAAGATTTACGGAATGCTAATTTTTCTCATCAACATATCACAGAGTACAGAGGCAATGCTAGAAACGGTGACAACCTTTGTGTCTAAGTCCCTACTTGTGTCACAGAGAGCACCCTCTTAAACTTAATGGAAATGTAAATATAAAACATTCACTGCAATAAAAGTCTCTGGAGACAGAGCCTAAGTAGCATGATTAGTATGGAAAATGCTTCATAAATCCTAACTCCAATAATCTCTGGTAGCATAAAGGATTCATCTCATTATGACTTTCTAACAGAGCCTTGTTAATTCTCACTTCACTAATCTGCGACCTTGAAAATTCCCTCTCCACATTTCAGTAAAGCACTGACAGCCCAGTGAAACAGGGAGGTGTTCCAGCAAGCGCTACAGGTGACGGAATATATTCCAAAACACTCACTAGTTTTATATAAAATACTGTGCCTGACTAAATTAAATGAAATAACAAGCCTTTGATAAGTTATCATCCAGCATTTTTATTTTAGCATTTAAAATCAAATATAATCTATCAATTAATTTATCACACAGGCTCTTTTGCAAGGCTGCTCCCAGTCAATTACAGGAATACAAAGGGGTCTGCCTTGTGGGTATTTCTCCTGACATATCTCTGAGATGAAGTACCTAATTTTGAAACTAGTTCTTACTAGTTGTAAGCTTTTCAGACTGCTATTAACAATAAAAATCTTGAAGTGCATATACACACACATATATACAAATATAGACAAACACACGTTAGCACAGACTTGTAGGCATACATCTGGTACCACGAATGTGGCTGTGTAGTTTACTAAAGACTTGCACAAACATAACTCTGGTTAAGAAGGCAAAATGACAGAACACAAGAAATTCTGCCCGATTTTGTTCAGGCTCGAGAGCTGGCTTTGCCTCTACTTCCCTTGAGTGTATTTTGAAAAACATTTAAAACCTCTCTAAATGTAAATATACCTTAAAAAATGATCCTTGTTTTTTCCAACACTAGGCAGACAGCAACTTCTGTAATTTCCTACCAAAAAGGGACTACCGATCATAAATAGGTATTAAGATTTGAGTTGTTAATCACTTCACTATCATAGCTACAAAGTACTTGTTTGTCATTATGCAACAACCATCACTATCAAATAAAACTACACTGTATTACTGGCTGTGAAATACAGTAAAGTTTTGATGCAAAATGGATTAGTGCAGATGACATCATCAAGTGTTCCACATTTAACTCTCTTTTGTTATTAATTTTACAACATCTCTGGCAATAGTACTATTTCGTTACTGCAAAATATAGTTATGTTTTATCAGTACAGCCCTCCAAAAGGGCTCAAATGGAGACACATTTCAAAACATACTCCTTTATCCTCCTCCCCGTGTGGTTTACCAGTGAGCACATTGACACATGGCATACCAGTGTGCCTGACCGCTTCTGAGATGTGACACGAAGGAGAGAGGAGCAGTGCACAGGGGCAGCTTAGAGCCACAGAAAGTCCTTGGTGAAGCTGGCAGCATTGGTTTGCCCTTTAAAACTGCTGTTCATTACCGTGTGCTGGCTTTCTGTATACCATGCTCAGAGAAAACACTCCTCATACCCTCAGGCTGCTTCTATCCATCTCCTCTGCACTCTCATGTGGAGGAGCCACCATTACCTCTCCCTAATCCTCAGCAGTGGAGCGCTGTCAGTGGGATGTCCACGGGGGAAGCAGGGAAAGGGCTCAAAGGTAAGAATTCATTTCAGATTTCAAAACCCTGATGTATTTGAGATAGTGGGTGGCACATCTGGGCTGTACTAGAAACAACAGCTCTAGGTGCAGAAGCACCGAAGCCATCCGGCCATCAGGAGGAAGCACATTATACTGTGTAACTGAACCCTGGCATGGGGAATCCACTGCTTGTTATAAAATTAAGGAAACAAAAATGTGTAATTTTTCTCATCGATATGAGTTCTGCAGGGTGTCATGTTTTAGCTCCTGCCTGTCCCATGCATTGAGAGCACTTCTAACAAATACATTAAGTTGGGACATTTGATGTGTATTTCCTGTTCCAATTACTTTGATACTAATCTCTGTGAGGTTATGAAAGAGTGGTCTTGCAAGTTCTTTCCCTCCTCACACACAAGAGCTCTCCCCATTTCTGTGGTGCAGAACCAAAAAGCTTCTGTCATTCTAGCAACAATTTCTCACTTTAATAGTGTAGAAGAGCAAGATATCTTCTGCCTTCAAAGATGAAATTTCTTGAGCACCCATCACTTTGTTATTACAATCCGAGTTACAAACCTTTGAAAGTCATAAAAGTCTCAGTATATTTCAGTTATGTTTTACTTCTCAGCCCATTTAAGAAACATATATGCCAATATTTCATTCCCCTAGAAGCTTTTCGCGTGATGTTATGCAGTCTGACAAAACTTTAAGATATTCTAAAAGAAGAAAAATGAAAACTCAATCAATTTTTTGTTATAAATTAAAAGATAAGATAGAAAATGAACATACCAACAGCCATCATGTAATCCCAGCGGTCTATGAGGCACATATTGAAGATCAGGTGGTCAGATGTTTGCCCTTGGCCAATGAGTGGAATGTTTCTCTCCAGATTTTGGGTTATTGCAGAAGTCCAGCCAACGAGAAACCAAAAGACTACCAGGAGAATAACAGCCAGCATCCTCATCACTCGCCCACCTGTCATGTATGGAATACGCTGAGCAGTTCGGGACAGGAATACCTTCAAAACCCTGAAAAATTCAGACAGTGCAGAATTAAAAAGAGCCCTAGTTGTGTTGCAGGAATTAGACTTTCATTTTATTTCACTATCAGATTATTGAAAAAAAATACCAACATTCTTTCCCCTGACAGTATGTACAAGAGTGAAATTTGAAACATTATTACTTTCATATTCATCGTATTTAAATGGAACTGATTGCTGCCCAGAGAGTGCTACACAGCAATAATGGAAAATATTAGCTATGTTTATGTTAGAGACATGCATTCACATGCTGTGTTGTCAAGCTGATTTGTACCTTCCAGCTCCCCATGGAAGACTTCCGTCTTTGGAAAAGGGAAGGTCATATCCATAAAATAGCAACCGCATGTGTGAGATTTCATTTGGTTTTGATGCTGCCTGTCTGCTCATCTCCAATCATACTATTTCCATAGAAAAAAACAGCACTTCTTGGATGTTTTTCCCATTGAGTTTGATGCTTCTGAGGCAATACTCTACTCTTCATAGAGATAACTGTGGAAGGCACTTTGCTCATTAAGAGTTTTCTGACTTGTTTAGAAGCAAAAACGTGTTTTTCGAGCTCGGACAGAACCATCGTAAGAAAAGCCACATATGTCAGGCACATATACCATGTAACATCCATTGAACATGTAGCACTCACTTTAAAATATTTGCACTTACTATTAGGATAGGTTTCCCCCTGCCAAGAACTATTCAAGGAAATATCACCTGCATTTTTTACCCATCACCATCTGCTAAAGCAGAAAAAGGTTCTGCTGGGAGCATGAGGGCAACCAAAATTTGAGGCAGTCAGCTCAGGAAGAGGGAGTAGTTTGACTCTTCGCACAGCACAGAATATCTCTTTGTGTTGCCTGCAGCGTGGGATCTGACAGAAGTATCTAACCTTCTCCTGGTGTTTCCTACGAGAAAAGGAGGCTGCAGGAGCTGCTGCTGCCATTGCAGTGCTCCTGCCTTGGCCCTGCCAAGCTACGCAGGCTGGGCAGTGAGGAAAGGCTGTCATGGAAGTTTTCGTGTACCCAAACCTTTAGAGGTGGATGGGTTGAGGTTTAAAGGCTTTTTTTGGAGATTGGGGTGAGGAGCCGTTCAAAGTGAAGAGGTAAGCTGTTTCAGCGATTTTGTCCTCAAAACCACAGTGGTTCCTGATTCTCGAGCACAGGCATGTCCAGTGAGTACTCTTGATGTCCACGAAGGGACAAATTATCACTGAGGTTTAGGGAACTTGAATTTTTTCAGAAAGTTGAGTTTTTAAATGCCCTTGTCAACTTTCAGGTCTTTTCAGTGTACCAAGCACCAAGCCACCTCCCAAGCCATTCCACAGCCAGGCCTGCCTTTTCAGAAAAAAAAAACAAACCCAAAAACAAAAACAAAAAAGCCCCCAAAACTCCAAATTAATATTTATGCTTATATTTGTCTAAGAGAAGGCAGAAGCAACGAGTGTTGCCTCTCAAACAAATAACAGAGCAGTGTCTTTTAAGACAGAAGCACAAAAGCTTTTCCACATCCACAAAAATGAATCATCGTTTGACTATAAACACAGCCTTCACAGTGTGCATTAGGTGAAGTCAGAGATCTGAATATGTTCAACATTATTCAGCTGTTTCCCTCCCAACAGTTACTCCGCAGGGAGTCACGGTTTTTGATCTTTCCATGTTTGATAGATGTTCCGCTCTCCCTTTACAGATGCTAAGTGTTTTATGTTGGAAGTAGCTTCCCAAAGACTTCAGGCAGGATAGACAGACAACTCCACAGAGGCAAGGCAGGCGACTTCCCTCTGCATTGCTCTGCCCCAGCACTACTGTTCCAGGGCAGCACTGGTAAATCCTCATTTTTAGAACACTAAAAATCAGTAAGCAAAGGGTTTCGTCCTCCCTGTTGTGAATGCCAATCAATGCTTAGCTTCTTTGAAGGGATGGAAAAGGTATTCTTTCTGTAGTGAACTGGAAAACACCATCTTTTCACAGCTATAGTTTGCCATTTGAGAAAAATCTCATCGTACATGTTTATGAAGGTTTAAGAATTACAGAAAACATACAAAACAGCTGAGAACTACTAGAAACTTTTCTTTTATTTGTATTTTGGCTCTCCAAAGTAAATTCTTGGTGATTCCACTGAAAGCCAACATGTGAGCCTTTTCTGGACGTAACAAGGCAGGACCCATTACATTTTTTCCAGTACTAAGTCATTAACTGCTGACTGTGAGACAGCTTTCCAAGGGAGATGGGTGGGCTGTTGTTACGTTATTGATCTAAGCACAGTGAAACAAGTAACATTTTGCAGTACAGCAGTGGAAACCCCTCCAATTTAGATCAAACCACATCCTTTTTGCTCATCTTTTTCACAAAAATAAGTATCCACCACCACCATTTCTAGCTTGGACATTTAGGCCTACGTGTAACTCAAACTTTACACTTTTTTTTTCCCAAAATTATTTTTCTGAGAAGTTGTAAGGAAAGCTGGGTTATATGTCTAGTGTTGAAAATCTCCTTTCCAGAGGATGCTGCACTGAAGTACTCAACCAGAACACGAGCTACAGAGTTGCAATTCCCTCATCTTCCTGCAGCGACATGAATCCAAACCGGCATTGCTCACCACCTCAACACTGGAAGACGTGCTCCATCTCCTCTCCTCTCCTATCTATTATTGAACACGTGTCAAAGCGAAGACAAGTGCCCAGGAGTTTCCCCTCCCAAGAGCATGACTACTCACCAGGCTGGAGGATCCTTCTCCCTCCTGTACCTCTGACTCACACACTATCAAAGTTCAGCATAAAAAAGTTGAGTCACTGCAATATGAGATCAAATTGCCTCAGCTAACATGTATTGTCTAGTGACTGGTAGCCTCCATCAGAAAACTGGGGAGTTCTTGATTCAAATCCCTGCCCTGATTTCTGGGTAGACAATGCTCAGTCCCCCTTTCTCGTGCTGTTCTGTATCTATATATTGGGTTGAAGTATCTAATGAACAAATGAGTGAGATTTCTCACAGGGAGGTGAGAAGTGGAGCTGGTGGGCTGCATCTACACTAGGAAGTTAAGTATGCCCAGGGTTGTCCCTGGCACTGGTGCCAACTGGTGCAGAGCAGCCAGCATCCATACTATACCTTCCAACACAGGGGGGCTGCATGCGACCTGCCCTCTGCAATGGCCTGTGCCAACTCCTGAACCACGCCAGGAAACGGCTGGGGAGCATTCATGTTAGCACGGGCCAAAGGCAGGCCAGGGATCACTAAAACAATTCAGCAGGACAGAGGATAGAGTTCCAGCACCCAAGAATGTTCCCTGATGCTACTTAATTTATGAATATAGATGTAGCCCTGGATTCAAATCCCTGAGCTAATCGGTGTTTAGTTATGGGTATCAAGTAAGGCAACGTCAACTAGAAAGACTCCTCCTCCTGTCCTATCTACCCCCAAAATGCCTGGTAGCGCCAGGCAGTGCCGCGGTAGAAGCTTAGGGCACTGTTTGAGACATACGGCCTCTGGTCTAAGGCAGAAGAAGAAACCTACCCATCTTCCTCAGCATCTTCTACCTCTTCTCCCAGCTAAAACCATTCAGCACATGCAATCCACTTTTATGTGCTGCTGTTGGATAATCAAACTGCCATTTTCAGTGACATGTCATCAGCTCTGTTTACAGGCAGATCAGACAGAAAACTGCAATGTGCTCTACCTGCTTTTCTGGAAGACACAGCTGCCTTCAAGCAAAACTTTGACCTACAGACAGCTGCAGGCAGCACTAAAGCTGATATGCAATTGCTATCCCTTTTACAGACTAAATAGAAGGCACAGTTCAGGCTGACTGAACTACCTGGACACCACTGCAGGTAAATCCCAACTCTGCTGGCCGTACCATCATGTCTGGATAGAATTAAGCTATATGGTCTGAGGGTTTTTCAGGGGGGCTGGCTCCATATAAATGGACAAGGGGAGGGCTTGGTTGCAAATGCTGAGAGCCAAGGCAAGCCCAGCAGCCAGGGAGAGAAGCGATGCCGCA
The DNA here is from genome assembly GCA_003993805.1 of Himantopus leucocephalus. NCBI lineage: Eukaryota > Metazoa > Chordata > Aves > Charadriiformes > Recurvirostridae > Himantopus > Himantopus leucocephalus. The sequence goes on from RSEF01000002.1 coordinate 19,020,779, forward strand.
AGTGGATCTGAAGCAGAGGGACAGGGTGTGCTGGTTCACGGGACTGGGTGGCATCACCAGCTTGGATACAGCAAGCGAAGCACATGGCTGCTGCTATAGAAGTTACAGCCTGAGATGTAATGTGTAATATTAGAAAATAAATAAAACCTTACTAAATTTTCATGTCATATCAATAACCTCTCCTGTGAGCAGAAAAACATGGCCCCCAAACTATTAGCTGACTGCATAAGTGGCAGGAATAACAGGTGAAGGATCCTGCTTTGACAGCAATGACCTGGCATGGTTTGTTTATTTTTTATTTCTAGCATCTGTCATTTTGTGGCTCTACTGAGTCATCCTGTCAAACTGTTCTGTTCCAGACTGATGATTTTTATTGTGATATGAAAGCTACATCAGAAAGATACGAGGTCAAGCTCTTATGAAGTATATTGCCCTCCTATGGTGCAGGGATTGCATCTTATCTGCTTTTTCTGGAGTAACAGTGAACATGCCACTAGTTTGTAAACTGATATGACTCTCCTGAAAACAGTGGAGAGGTATCGATGGCACATGTATGGCGCCATGTCAATACAAAAGAGTCTACATTTCACACTTGGCACATAGGCACACACACAAACACAAACACTGAGTACGGGTTTCATTTCCGTGTCAGGAAAGAGAACTGAAGAAAGAACGTCAACACTTAAGGCCCAAGACCTCACAAATCATATTTAGGTGCACTCATACCACCAGCTACTGGCTCTCAGCTGGAAAGGAGAGAGAGAAATGAACAGCTTTCTAAACCACATTCCAGCTCAAAGACCCCAAATTAGTCATTGCCTATTTCCTCAATGATTTCTCAAGACCTCAGCACAGAATAGATGTGAAGTCCAGCACTGAAGAATATTCTCACTGAAATCGGGATGATCTTTTGCTTTATTGAGTCTGATCATCTTGAACCGGAGCAAACCTGGGCTGAGAGCCATGCCACGTCAACAGCATGACAGTGACATGGCGAGACCTGCATCATACGCATCGTGTCTTGTTCAGTGAAAAGGTACAACAACTAGAAAAAGAAGTTCTGGCAATTACCTGGGGTGCATGAATACTTCTGAGAGTCCCCATCCTATGTGTAGCCAGCAAACATAGCCACGTATCACTGATAACCATCAAAATATCTCAACTTCACACCACACCTGACATAAATCAGGTGATGCCGTATCTCCCACATTTTCCATTTCAGGAAAGAATTTTGTAATAGCAAATACACTATCAAGAAGACCATTGCCATGAAAGGAAACAAATTCTTAGAAGAATTGACTAGCCCTTCCAAATGCACTGGGTTTTGTCACTGGTAACAGAGCACAAGCTGGCTGAAGGCTAGTCTGCAGAATGAGACAACTAATAGTATCACAAGCTTCCTAGATAGTTACAAGGTAAAGCCCAGGTACCAACGGTACTGGGAACACGGGGAGGAAGATTGTTCTTCAGGACTGTTTCCTCTGTACTGGAAGCGTGCCTGGCTTCAAATCCTCACCTGGGGGTCTGTGGTTAATAAATGGCAATATTCGTATCTGAGGATATCCTGATGGCAAATTAACAAATTACTGATCAGATAATCTTGTGTACTGAGTGATCAGGGAAACAGTGGTGTCCTTGTTCCTTAAAAAATTATATTTCCTTTCAAAAATGTGATTTTCAAAGTACAGTTTCCTTGATAACTTCCTTAGAGTTTTAAAGGGATTTCCTATTGTGGAAAAATAATGTAATACAAATTTATCAAATGTATGGCTAGAAAAGCAACCTGTGATGAGGAGTTTAAAAATGTAGTTTATCTCAGTGCCTGGTAAAAACCACCATTAGTAAGAAAAGACACACGGGTCATGGCTTAATGCTAACCTACTCCATACAGTAGTTTCCTAGATCAGCTTTAAAATGACATGTCTAAATGTAATTCTACAGTGCTTCTGTGAAAGTCCCCCTTCTGGATCAGTGTATAGGAGAGATAGACTGTGCTGCCATAATTTCCAAGAGTTTGAGCAGACTGAGGAAGGTGGGAAGGCTCCAGGTACTGGGAGGCAACAGGAGTCCAATAGGTCTCCCACTGCAATCAGAATCACTCACTCATTCTCATGTAAGCAGCATTGGACTCTCAATGTCATGCATATTTAATAACATGGAATAAGTCTAAAAATATGACTTGCTTTGATGGAAATGTATTGATTTGAAGTAGCTTTTGTCTGCCAATCTGTAGGTAAGCCTAGAATGAGCATACAAAATGATTTGTTATTTCTTTAAATGTAGCCTAGATTCTGACATTTTTCATGCTATACATATGCTTTATTTTCTTCTTTCACCTGCAAGTCAAAATTCCCACCTGGGGAAAGCTCAGTTTCCTGGTGGACAACAGATCAGAAAACCGTCTCCTCCTGCAGCCAATTCCAAGGGCGGTAGCTGGAGGCTTTTGACAGATCAGCTGCGGTTTGCTTTTCCCCAGTGCCTCCTCACTCCCCAGCTCACTGCCCTGCTGCCTGCATCTGTTCCGGCTGCCTGCTAGCTCCCATTGCAGGAGACACTGACACTGCGTGCGCGTGTGTTGCTTTTTGAAGTGCTTTTGTTCATATCACCATATCATCCAGGAAAGGCTCATCAGAAATGGCTGGATTTGCTCATCGTGGGTGTGTGCTGATGGTTGTACCAAGCACTGGGGACCTGAGAGGTAAGACGGTCCAACAAGGGGACTTGCCATGTCACGTAACTAGGTTTCAGTAGTGCAGACCAAGTCTCCTTATTTATGAAATCCTCATCTGCTTTGTGCTAATTATCTCTTGTAATAAACCACTTACTGCACTAATACCCCCACGAATCCTGCTGAGATTAGCAGAACTACAGAGTGTCAGTGAAACATCTGACCCTCCGCTGTCAAACTCTGACCAGGCAGAGCTCTTACAGAGCACACCGTGACTATGTAAACCATTAAATAAGAAGGCCGTGATCTGTCCTCAGACAACTAGCAGTCACATGTCTCCTGTCTGTCAACTCCTCGGGTTTAAGGTTACATCACAAGGTTGCTTCGGTGGCACCAAAATCAAGAGCTCATGACCACAGAATCCTGTGTGAAATTCCTAAAATTCTGAAAATCCTGGGTCCTTGGGATATGCACAATGCCATCGCTTTCTGAGTCTGCGACCAAATGGTTAACATAGCCATTTCAATAATTTCCTCCTGACAGATGCGTTTAAATAACTGCATCCCTCACTCGGTAAAAATGAGGTCAGCTCCTCAGACATTTTTCTCCACAAGCAAACCAATCTTGTTGAGTTCTTTTCTTCATTCAAATTTGAGGTAGTTTTGTGGCAGAAACCTTAATTCATAGATTCTTAAGACTCCTGCTGCTAGTAGTTTAGACTGAAGATCATAAATCCTTCAGCCTATACAAGCTTTGGCTAAGCTAATTATTTGCTTCTTAAAAATCATCAAGTGATTATTATCTTTTTGTAAATCTAAAACCATTCGGTTCTTTACCCTTACCAAGGGCTTTCAGAACAGGCAGTACAAAAGATCTCAAGGTCACTATTTACCAGGAAGCTTACGCTGTGAAAACAGATGCAAGAACTGCCTCCTGGTAATCCTTTCCTACAACAGGTCAAGAATATTTTCAAGTCTTTCATTATAAAATTGGCTTCACAAAGCGCTGTGGAGTTGAACGTACAAAAGCCAACTCCCCTCCCAATCCCGACTCACAGAGTTTCATTTAACAAGGGCTGATGAGTAAAACCAGCCGGGATGACACAAGTTCCTCTCCTTGTAGTGCTACTCCACACAAGCATCCTCTCCTGCTGAAAACATTCACGGACAATTTCAACAACCTTTTTGAGCGTCAGAGGCATTTTCTAGTGATCAGCAATAAGGCAGCTAGTCAAAACCTTATGCCAAAGCTTATATTTTTGTTCTTAAAATAGTCACTCTCCAGATAGGAAAAATCTTGCCTCAGATAAAGCCCCAAACCAGGCCAAAGTAAACTTGGAGGTGGTTATATATCTTGATCCAGAAAGATTTTCTTTCCTTTCTGCTCCTTCTTAGTTCACTGGCAAGCATTGCCCTTCTGATCAGAGAATAATAAGCCCCACTTAAAAAAGGATGGTACTTTTTCAGCATGTTTAATGTGGCCACAGAAACAAAATACTGCCTTCCTTTTAAGCTAAAGACAGTAGATATTCTGATCCACTTGCATGATGTGAAAAGTGGCAGCTTTAAGAAAAACAATACATAAGAGATTTTCAACAGGACTGTAAGATTTCGCAATTAGTAACAGCTGCACTACATGTTTCACCACTGTTACAAATTTATTAATTTATTAAGGTACTATATAAGAACAATGCAAAAAGCAGTGAACAAAAATTTAGTGAACTTTAGCAAATTACAGTTCACTCTGCTAGCAGTTTTTTATTGTGAAGACTTAACAATACGTCCATAACATATTTACAGATCATTATACTTTGCTTTTTAAGAAATGCACTAAATAGTAGTCAACAACAGAAGAAAAACAACATAACCATAATTTCACAGATACTTGTCTTAATGTTCAGATGGATGCTTCATTGTTTCCCCCTTTGTAGAGCATTACACATGTGGTTAATGTGATATTGTAACTGTTAGTTCATGTGTGCTACGTTGCGGATTCAACAAGATAAAAAAAAGATTTCAATAAAAAGATCTCATTAATTTACTGAGTTTTTATTTCTAATTACATAGCGAGTTTCTATACTAAAGCAGCGTAAATGCAATGTGCTTTTATGTGATCTCTTTTGTCTTATTAGCTGCTTTAACAACATTAAAAACTATTAACGGTGCTCTTATAATAACATCATACAATTCTGCTACTAAATTTTCTAGAGCAGGATTTGAGATCCTACAGCTTGAAGGCCAGATGTAGCTCGATACTTCATTTCACCCAGGATGGGCAATTAGTCGCTGACATCCCTAGAAAGCCATTAATGAGCAGACCAGTACAGGTGTTTGTAGGTCTCCCAGGCCCCAGCAACAAGAAGGCGCCCCATCCCTGCTCTAAAGGAACAAACTCTAATCACAGAGTTTGAGTTTGGGTTTGTTATCACAGGAGCTATAGTGACCAAGTGATTTCTCTGAACACTCCACTTGCAGGAGGAGATGAAAAGCAGAGTAAAATTAATTTCTCCTTAGGAGTTGAATTGTTTTCCTTAGACAGTTTCTCATGCCGATGAGATTTTCTCGAGGATCTTCAAACTTCATGTTTCTTCTTTATTTGTAAGATACTAAAGATACAACTCTTTAAGAAAAGATGGGCTCAGTAGACTTCTCTGACAGAAGCGATATTGCCCTGTCTGTCAAAGGACTACTGAGCAAGCTCTGGAAGAGATCTGGGAGATGGCAGCAGGTGACAGCAGGAGATCTGGAAGAGACCCACAAGCCCGGAAACAAAATTCCCAGGAACCAGAGAAGATTGTGCACAGCTTGATGCAACTTCAAAATTTATTAAGTTAGATCAAATCAATTCCTGCCTTGCACAGGCACGGTAAACAAGTAAAGAATTAGGCATACACACTGTTATTTCTAGCCTGATGTATCTAGTTGCCTTGATTTTTTTCCATTAAAAAAATCAGTTACCTTGGCTGGTGCCGTGGTTTGGGCTGGACTGGCCACTGAAACGAATGCCAGATCCCTATTTTTCTGAGTTTCTTCTTTGCTTTTTTTTGGATGAGGTTCCTGCAGAAGAAGGTGCATACAGCTCAAAGCTGTCGCTGACTGTGGGTCTAGCTGCATTATCAGAGAAGATTCAATAGAAGTATTTTCCAAAATAAACTGGTTTAAGTATATCGCCTCAAAAAAAATCCAGCAAAAAGAAAGAGACCAGGAGAAGTACTGTATCTGTGAAGCACTCACTAAAGCACAATGCGCAAAATCTTTTGGCACTAAAGTATCTCCTCACCAGTTTACTTGCAAGCACTTGTTTCCCTTTCTGCCGTGAAATTATGTTCCTACACACTACTTTAAAATGACAAATCATTATTAAAGATGCAGGAAGCAAACATCAGCAATTGAAAGGACAGGAACTTTCCCCAGCTTTATAAACTGTAACACATCACCATTTTTATGCCCTTCTATTTCTTCCGTATCTTTTGGAGTGTATTTTTTTCCTTTCACTTCTGTCAGAATGTTTCAGTGCTGGAAGTTACTGTGAACTGGTTGAACGGTTCATACAGCTGCTTCCATACCAGGTGACCAAGAGCATGTGCACCTTTACAGATCCAAATAAAGCCATATAAGTGTTCAGATTTCTTTATCATGTCATCCTCCCAATTTTATCAGCTAATCATACACAGATAGAGAAACCTGATTTTTAAAAAAAGGTAAAATCCTGAATTCCAGCTAACCCTGATAAGATTTACGTAAGTGGAATTTCCAAGATTCATGCTTTTCCCTCAAATTAATACAGTTAATACCTGGAAAAATCTTTTCCCAGTAGTCCACATAAATTAGCCATGCAGAGTTCTTATAGATTAGCACTCAAAGTTATCTGACTTTTCCTAACAAAATAAGAGTCAAGTAATCATGAACAAGAACAATGCAAATTTGCATTTCTTTTCAACCATGAGGACACTGAAGAAGAAGAATAAGGATACACCGAAAGGTCCAGTCTTTGATGTGTTCTGCTCTCGTTTCCATGCATTCATAACCACGGCAGATAATCAAACAGCGCAGATGTAACAGAAAGAACTTGTCCTACTATTTTACTTCCTTTAGGTGTAAGAAAGAGTAATCACACCCACTGGACACAACCCTCCTCTCAGATCCACAATGCAGACTTCCTTACTTCAGCAGAGCTCAAGAAGAGGTGCTGGGTTGCCTGTACCTTTATTATATGATGCAAAGCTGACAAGGGTTAATGAAGTGTGGTACAGAAAACTGCAGAAAGACACATAACTGTAATATTTAGTTATAATATTTGTTGAGCGGTTTGTGCCCACTTTAATAAAACAAATGTTAACCACTTTAGAATGTGATGGACAGGCAGCAGTGTTTTCTATCAACTCTACTGAAAAAGCCGCTCTTTATCATCGTGTTCTCCTTCCACTTGTGGAATAAATATTAACTTTATCTCGTGGTTGTGCATGCAGCTATCACAGCTGAGACCTTCACATGTATTTGAAAGGAAAGTTTATTCTTCGGCTTGTCTGCAAAAGATAAGATTCAAACCACTCTTAGAACAGATAAAATCAGGAACATCTCCACCTGTCACAAGATATAGCAGTGTTACCACCAACAGAAATTGAGACCATAAACAATGCTAACTTCTTTGGATAAAATTTCCATGTGATAAAATGTTATTATTATTAGCAATATTCCTCTGCAAATGCACACCTGGAGTAGATTACACTGAAGGGAATGAAAATCCTGGCAAGGGTATCAAAGCTCATCAGGCATCTGGGGAGTTATTGTGTCTCTGGTCAATTAATTCACAGAATGCCAGAACAGCCAAGGTTGGAAGGGAAAGATTAAGAAATCGCCTAATTCAACTCTCCTGATCGAAGCTAGATCAACAAAAGCAGGTTACTCAGGACCTTGTACAGTTGGGTTTTGAGTTACTTGTCTATGTCAAGCATCTACAGTGGGGAAAGGAAGAGGCCAGTTGCTGGCATGGAGGAGCAGTGACCCTCTTGTAGAGTAAAAAGTCCAACATGTAAGTTAAATACCAAAGGCTTCTGCAGCAGCTTCCTGTCCTTCTGTGCAACTTCCAGGCTCACAAGGGACACTTAAGATGCAGGAACAACATCACATATAAATACGCCTCTACTTTATCAATGTAGAGGTGCAGATATGGCTATTAAAGGTTGTAGCACCTTTACAGGGGAGCACCTGCAGACCTCCCCTGCTGCGGTGGTCTTCTTATTTTACATTTTTAAATTCTCCATTCTCAAAAGCAACAATGACAAAAGGTTCCAAGTCCTCATTATTTCCAACCCCTGTCTTTTCTTCTGAATGCAGATAATGCAGAGGACAAACAGACATTAGCTGGTAACCAAGCTGCTAGTCACATAAATTCCCTGACGTATAGCCCAACTTATTTATGTTTCCCTCTTAGCATGCACTAAGAACTTTAGAAAAAAGGAAATTCTACAGTAAAGCTAAAGAGACTGAAATAGAATTTTTAGGTCCAATTTCAGTCATACTCCAGTATGTCAAGCACCTCTCCTGATGGAAGAACAAGCAGAGCAACGACCATGTAAAAAAATGAACATCAGTATGTGCACAGCAGTTTCGCAGCTAAAGCAGAAAACCAATCCTGGCCAGAGAAAAGTCAAATACAGAAGAATGAGAAGAACGCGGAACAGAATCTCTTCTGTTTATAATACTATAGTAAAGGAAGAAATAACAAATCTAGCAACCAAAATTCCCCAGCTGTATAAAATCCACATCTGATAAACTGTTGAAGAGGGATGGATTCTTCTGCTCCGATTAGCCTCAGCTCGGCTCATGCAAGCAGCACGGTACGCAGCAGTGCAGACCAGCCCTGTGGTTTGCCGTGTGCTATTTCTGCATGAATCTGGCATGGTACTGACTGTTCTTATCGAAACAGATCAGTTACATTCATGTTCTGAAGGAGATAAATTGCATTCTGTATGTTCTTTTTCCAGTGTTTCATATAAAATTGTATTGGGTCTGTCTGAGATGGACTTAATTTTCCCCATAGCAGCCCTCATAGTGCTGTGCTTTGTACTGGGGGGTGGGCAAGATCTTGGGAGGGGACACAGCCAGGACAGCTGACCCAAACTGGCCAAAGGGATATTCCATACCATATGACGTCTCCTCAGCAGTAAAAGCTAAGAGAAAGGAGCGGGTGAGGGGGACGACACACATTCGTTATTATGATGTTTGTCTTCTGGAGCAACCACTACGTGTACTGAAGCCCCGCTTCCCGGCAAGTGGCTGGATATCACCTTCACCTGCTGATGGGAAACAGGGAATAAACGTTTTGCTTTCCTTTGCTTCCATGCGCAGCCTTTGCTTTTGTTTTATTAAATCGCCTTTATCTTGACCCCCAGAATTTTTTTCCATCTTATTTTCTCCCCCTCATTCTGTTGAGGAAGAGAGTGATAGGGTAGGTTGGTAGGGACCTGGCATCCAGCCAAGATCAACCCACCACAAAAATGCAACATAAAACTAAAGGAAATTTAAAGAATCTTAGTCAAGAATCATTCTACGTTGCCAGCAATATCTGAATAACATTAATCCTTTCATAAGCTTCCATGGTCTATTGACAGGTAAATGCTCATTCAACTATATTTACTCTCAGTATGTGTAAGCATGTGTAGCAATCAGAAAAAAATGCTAATTAGCTTAATCATGAGCACTTCTGAGGAAGCTACAGTTTCCTGGAAACTAGTTTCTGAATGTCTGTCGGAATTTAAATTTTGTGAAAATAATTAAAGTTGCATGTCTTGACAAATACTTGCTGTTCCCTCCCCAGTGCTGCAGAATACCACACTGCCAGGAATCTGCCTCAACAGCTAGGTCTACCCCCTTAAGCGACAGCACTAATGGTGTCCTTAAAAATCACTGCTGATCACAGGACTGGAGTGCTCCATGGATGGGTACAAGCACTTTGGGAAGGACAGACTGGAGAGGCAAGTTGCCCTGTTTGTGAGCGGGAAGCCGGGATGCATGGAGCTCTGCCTTGGGACACGAGCTCAGAGCTTATGGTGACACTGTGGTGGGTGTCTGCTACAGATTGTCTGATCAGGAATACAAAGACAGTAGGTCCTGAGGCTTTCCTCAGACAACTGGTAGAAGCCTCATGTTCATAGGTCCTCGTCCTCATGAGGGTTTTCAACAACCCCAGCATCTGCTGAAGTGCAATACAGCAGGGCACAGGCAGTCCAGGAGGATTCTGGAATGCACCAGTGATATCGTCTTGACTCAGCTGACTGAGGAGTTGAAGGGAGACACTTTGCTGGACCTCATGCTTACAAGGAAGGAAGAACAGCTGGGGCTGTGAAAGTCAGGGACAACCTTGGCTGCAGTGACCATGAATGGTGGAGTTCAGGATCCTGAGAGAAAGGGAGAAAGCTTCAAGCTCCTCCAAGCTCAGGAATCACAGAATCATAGAATCATAGAATAGTTTAGGTTGGAAGGG
>RSEF01000002.1:19031031-19091745 GCA_003993805.1 Himantopus leucocephalus
CTCATAAGGGAGATGCTCCAATCCCTCAATCATCTTAGTTGCAGCAGCATTTCAAAGCAGCTGGTGTGTCCCATTAAACAGTACAACTATAAATACATCATTCCAGTTTATAAATATGCTTAATTTCTCAATAGACCCATACTAACATGAATGCTATCATCTCTGTTGCATGTTCGTAAAATAAAGGTCAAATATAGGACCAAGCACTAAATTATATAGCTTGATGAGTTGCATAACACAGACTATTATATTTTTCTATAGAAACTCCTGTAATTTGTAGCAGTATTTAACTATAGAATAGCTTCCAAGAAGGGATTCAGTCTTGATCTGAAAGCAGCACAAAAAGTTCCTTATTTCTCTTGTTAGGTTTTTCTATAGCTAAGTACCCTTCTGAGAAGAATTTGTGCCAGATTGCTCATTGGAATTTCTCTGGCTTTGGCTTCCAGCTACCAGATCTTATTAAACCTCAGTCCAATAGATTAAAGAGACTTTTGTGACTACTTTTTCTCTCCCTGATTGTTTATACACCACACAAGAAGTCATCTCTCAGCCTTCTTGCTGATCTAAAAAACAGATTAGGTTTCACAGTATCAAGCGCTTTTCCCAGCCCTCAAATACTCTCTGCACCGCATCCATCTATTGCACACCTCCTTTAAAAATGCACCTCAGAAACAGGACATAATGCCTTAGTATTAGTCTCAAAGATGTCAACTCCTGCTGCAAAATCAATTCTCTACTGATAGCCTTTAAAACTCCTGTTCTCCTCAGTTTTGTGTCTTTAACTAAACCCTAACTATACTTTGCCTTTTGGCTGTATTCAAGTGTATCTTTCTGACCAAGCAATAAAGATTACTTTTCATTACTATCCCTTCTGCAACAAAATTTACCATTTCACCAAGCTTTGTGTTATCCACAAATTTTATGAGTAATCATTTTGTGCTTGGTTCTTCACTGCAACTGAAAATGCTAAATAGTATCAGGCTTACTCCTGATTCTTCACAGTAGCCCACGAGAAGCCTCCCCTCCAGTCATGATTTTTCACTGACAATCAGCATATGTGATCTGCAAATCTCTGCTTCCATTTAACTGTGATCAGGCCCTGTGCGTGGAGTGTGAGTCACACACTTAACTCCCTCTTCACACTCCTCCACAAATAGCCTACAACTCATGTATTGCAGTGCAACGCCTGGTTTCTCTTTCACGCCATAATCCCACCCAGCAGACAGCTGGGCAGCAGACACCTTGTTCCACCGACCAATTCTGTCCTTCCCATGGAATGAGAAAAACCAACAGTCTGTAGAGCTACATACTTGTATTACAAATGCATGCACAGATGCATGCCTACCTGGAAGAAAGATGCTGCTGTACTGCTCCACAGCACAACGTTTTGCCAGCTGATGGGGTCCTGGACTTGGAGGAGGCCTCTGAGAAGATTTCTTCCAGCTCCAGTTCTGAAGCCCTTCTGCTATCATGTAATGTGATGTGCAAAACCAGTCCTTTCTCCCATTACCTGCCACAGTGCCCTTGCATGGCATCAACACAAAAGAGATCTGAAAGGTCTTGTGCTACCTGTGGATCATTGCAGAGGGCCTTCCAACCCACCATTTTTTTTTTCTAATCACGATGGGAATATAATTTAGTATTAAAACACCAGGTACTTTATCTTCTCTTTGAACTTTCCTAGCCAAACTTGGTCTACTATCATAAAACAGAATGTGTGTTATATTAAAGTGGTTTTAAAAAAGCAGCCCATGGAACTGTACAGCTGTATCTACAATATTTTTATATAAATTAAATATTAATAGGAATACATATGAGAGTATTTTCAGGATCACAGTGCTTGAATAATCTTACGTACTTTATATGCCGCTGATTTTTTTCCTTAAAGATAATGTTTATTAGTCCTACTTCTACACTGTGCTCCATCAAGATTAATTCTACATTGAGTGTCTTTGTTAACAGTTGTGCTACATTTTATTAGTTTATACATATGAAAGTAGATATTTTATTCAGAACTATGAAACAGAACCATTATGCTGTCTAGTTAAGGCTAGTTATTGCTTGAGAATGGCAGGGATACAAAAAAGCTAAATAGGATTTTAATAATGCAGATTTTATTGGGAAAAAAGCCACAATAAAACAGAATGTGACTCTGTTATTTAATCTAGAAGAACTACCAAAATGAGAATTTCATCTTGAATGTGCATCATGCAGGAATGCTATATGGAATTTGCTAAACTCTCTAAGTTGATGTCTAAGGACCACAAAAATAAATAAACAAACTAGCAAACGTTTGAGAAATTAATTATACTCAGGAAGTGAATGAATTAGGTTAAGACATGCTAACAAGAGAACAGATTTTTCCATGACCAGCCTAATTAGTGAAACTTCATTCCTTATGAACTCCTATTGTATATGCATACATTTTTGCAGCAAGTCCAACCCCCTTCCTCCCTAAACTGCATCTCCAAGCCTTTCACTCTCCCCCAGACCTTAAAGCCCCCGTTTCCCTGCCATTTCCTCCAGCAGCCCGGCACGAGGCACAGTGTGGGAGCAGCCAGCAGCAGGTGCCCGCTGACCGCCCGGGGCACATCAGGCAGAGAGGGACCTGCTCACGCTGCGGGTTTCAGCCTTCGCACTGCGGGAACGTTTATAAGGTCTGTTCTCCGCCCCAACACCAGTTTCCACAAAGCTTTGTAGGACATAGTGCATACAACCTCTTCTTCACTGCTATCTTTGAACTATCTCTTCTCATAAAGGAGCATCAGTGATGTGAGCGTGATGTGAGCTTCAAATAACACAAATGACATAAGAATACACGTACATTTTCCATGTACTGCTTTACTTTTTTTTTTTAAAAATGATAGGTAAATGTGTATGGCAACAAACTGCTACATGGGGGGAAAGCAGTGGAAGAGGACAGAGATGTCCTGCTTTCACAGAAGATTTGCTTTTCCCTAATTAAATTAATTTCATAATTAATGCAAAAGGTATGTGAAGTCTCTCCTTTTTCTCCATGTCTCTCTTTTAGCTGAAACTAGGTACCTCTCTCTCAATCTGAGTGATCACTACGAGAAAATAATTCTAATAGTGAGGTGACAGTAATACAGGAAGGCTCTTTTTTAATCCTTACAGTTCCCGCACTGCTGCTGGCTCTGCTATTCAAAGCAGCATCATTTGAGTTCTAGCTTGAACACAAGTTAAAGAGAAGAAGCCGAACAGGGAGCTACGGCTGCAAGAGCATCAGAGAGGCGTGGAGCTCCAGCAGCCCACAGCAAAATGTATATGGCTGCGAGCCCTTCTCTGCCAAGCACTGGCAAATTTTGGAAGCTTCTTGAGTTAATTTTCCTTGTAGAATAGAAACTGGCAGTACAAAACAAGTATCTTCTCGGTGCAGGATGTTTATTTTCAGAAGTCCAGCTGCCTTTCGTCCTGAGGTTGGAACAATAACAAGCAGTGCTCAGGCAACTCTGTTCAGCCAAGGCTTCAGACCAAGTGTCTCCTGTCTCCAGAAAAATGCCTTCACGTCTTCATCTGCCTCTCTCCAGGGATCTGCACAAGACTTGTGTGGCAGAAACAGCACTTGCTGCATCTCTGCAGGAACAACTGATCCCAGCTTCATGTCTGACGACACACACCTTCCCTTTGCCCGCTTAAGACAATGTAGTCAGAGACCAGCAAACTCCACATTGAACCTCCTTCCATGAGGTTGCATGGAAGACACATGGTGTCACTGAGCTTTGTTTGCATTACCATGAATTAAAGTTAATAAGGAAACTTGAGATTATACCTTTGCTACGTAACTGCACAAAACTAACACGAGTTTTTATCTGTTTTATCTGTTAATTCACACCCAATTCCTATAAAAAGCCATCTCACCTAAGACAGGAGTACTTTAAAGTTCATGAGTCTTGGCATCAAATCTAACTCAAGTTGCAGCCTGCCTGCTTTCAGGAGGAGGAGAGGGGAAATCACTCATTCGTAGAGAGTTCCACAAATCCCTTGGAAGGAGAGGCAGACAAACTCTCCTTCCAGGGCCTGGGGGAGATTTATAGCAAATTTCAGCAAAAGAACCATGGAACAGATCCTCTAACATACACCTGTAGTGTTCACAGCAAGTTTGTCTCGGGATGGTTGGTCTTTAGAGGGGAGTTTACAGGGACAGGTCACTTGGCTTTCTTGCGACTGATACTGTGATGTATATTGTGGGAATATAACAAACGGGAATAGCTGCTCCCAAGCATTTACTGTAAGATCACAGGAACTGGATTTACAAAATGAATAGAGCTGTATAAATAGAACAAAGGTGCTAAAATATGCTTCTTCCAGGGAAAAGACAGACAAATAGTCAGAATGGTTATCATAAGCTTCTATGGTGCAACCAGATCTACAGCTTGCCTAAACCACCCCTTTTCCTGCCTTGCAAACAGGCTCAAACACCTAATCGTGCCAGTCAAGTTAAAGCAGTAAAAAACCAAATAATTCCACAAGGCAGTATCAGACCAGAGCTCAGGACACTGCATTTCTGCAACAGCAACATCTCTCTCCAAAACATTTTTCCCCCCTTTTGTTTCACATGGGATAACAACCACTACAGAACACATCCAGTGGCAAAATTCAAGAGTGAATGCATCTGCCTGAAGCCACTTCACACTCGCCTTCCATAACAAAAAACAGCAGTACACACTGCTGTACAGGCTCCAGCTGCCAAGGTACCTTCTGTACCTTGCTGCACCACATTCCCAACAGCTAATTCTAGAGGGGATCTTCTGCTCTTTCCCTCCCCTAGCTACAAGAGGAGGTTATGCCATGTCCGCCTCTTTCATGTTCTCACCATCAATGCAGCCCTACACCCAAGTGCTTCAAGAAGCAAACTGTTATCTTTGGTTTCTCTCCTTGCATGAGTTTCCTCTTTTCTAAGATACTGAACCATGACACGTGACACGCTGCACTGCACGCTACCCACGCTGCTCTTCTCCTCCTTTCTTTATCACCTACAAAGATGTACAGGAAGGGCCACCACTTGCTCCAACTGCACCAGATGGCAAGGCACAGCAATGTAATCTTAGCACAGCCTTTAAATGAAGTACAGAATTTCCTCATAGGGTTAACATCTTCTTGTCCCCCCACCAAAACACCCATCCCACCATCACTACTTACAAAAAAGCCATTGCATGTCATTGTCTTGTCTTCCATAACTGGGACATTACCTTCTCCATGCCTCCTCGTTCTCCTCAGTTCCCCACTCTCCTCTTTTTCTCTTAGTAACACAAGAAATTGAGACGCCCACAAACTACAGACCCCATTCCTGGGTTTCAATCTCCTAAAATGTCTGTAAGCAATCCTATGTGTATACACACAGACATACATATGTCTGTACGTATGTACCTATAGCTTTCTTCCATTCTTACGCTTTAATTCAGAATTAAGAATTAATCCTGACACCAAGATGGTAGAAGTTCACAAAATATTAAAAATAATGTGATAACCTGCTCATAAAATACAGGGCTTGAAAAAGGACACGGAGAGTATTCAGTCACAGAAATATACTGAAAGATGCAACATCAGCAGCTTTTTAAACCCAAAAGGTTAAATTAGAAACATCATTGTTTCTTGAGAGAATTATTTTGAAGAATTCATTGTTTTAGAAAGTACTGAGTTTTATGTTCATGGCTGTACAGCTAGATTTCTTAAATTAAGCTCATTTCTCTACCCCCATCCTTCCACCTCCATAAACATCAGCTCATTATTTTAAAAATGCACAATGAATAAGAAAGGCAATTTAAGATGAGGCACTGTAGAAATTGACTGTGACGGGTGTTCAAAGTATGAATCAGCACATGAATTTCCTTTTCTTTTACTCTTCCTTAAGCAGCTGCTTTTGACTACTTTTCTGATTTCTCCTTGATGCTTGACCCTAACAATACCTCAAAGACCTCATCGCGAAGTGGGGAGCTACAGGGAAAAAAAAAAAACAACACAAAAAACCCAAGCGTTTCCAGTGCCTCCTACCTGGCTTTGGATAACCTTCATGCTCCAGCGCTACTCAAAACACCCCATTTGTTGAGAAATACAGATTTAGACTTTCTGGCTATCATTAATAGCGGCTTTTACACAATATCGTTTTTCTCATTAAACTTAGAAAAATCACAAGTTCCTTGCTAGCAATCAGTTCTTCCCCCAGGCAAAACACAGACTACCTACAGGAGGGAACTAGTGCTTGTCGTGAGTACTTGCGGTGTCTGCAATAAGCCATTCTTCAACCCTGTAATGACTGTGGATTAAATTAGATCTGCCAAAAATTTACACCAAATTTCTATTAGCATCATATTATTCTTAATTAGCATAACTGTTGCAAATGTATATAATAAAACATATATCAAACTTGACCTGTCTTTTGCAAGGCACAGTCCCTGACTGAAATTTTCAGTACTACAAAAAGACCACAATATCATGAATGTAGGAAACGAATGGTCAGGAAACCTGGGTGGAAAACAAAGATCGATTCCTAGAGAGAGTAATTCTAGATTAATATACAAAATAAGGTGGGTTTTTTTCTCTTCATATTTCACATAGAAATACAGAATTATTCAGGTTGGAATTACGTCAGAAGGCCATCCAGTGCTCAAAGCAGGCTTTACACTGAATCTAGACCTGGTTGCTCAGGACTTTATCCAGTTGGGTCTTGAAAACCTTCAAGTATGGAAATTCACAACCTCATGGGCAACCAGGTCCACTGCTTAATTACCCTGAAAGTGAAAATGTTTTCCTTGTATAACATTGACCCTGATGCTAATTTATATTGTATAAAGTTGAAATCTCCCATATCAATTTGTCACTGTCTTTTGTTCTCCCAATAAAGAGACATGCGGTAAAGAGCACGTCGCCGCCTTTTCAGTAACCTCCTTGTAGGTGTTGGACAGCTGCTGTTAGGTCCCTCCAACACCATTTCCAGGCTGAACAAGCCCAGTTCCCTCAACCTCTCCTTGCAGGGCAAGTGCTCCAAGCCCTGACCATCCTGATGGCCTTTCACTGAACTCACTCAAGTCCACTGATGTCTTGGGAGAGTCCAAAACTGGACACAGCGCTGCAGATATGATCTAAGGTGTGCCAAGTAAAGGATCACTTCCCTCAACCTTCTGGCTGCTGTCCTGTTGATACGGTCCAGTCTGCTGCTAACCTTGATTGTTTTGTGATGATCAACGATGAGGATGTAGTTCATTCTTGGTTTCTTATTCAGTCTTTGTCCTGTTCCCTGACCATGTCAGCACAGGTGCCAAGTAACACCAAAGAGCTGAATGAGCAAAGCAGAAGCGCAAGATTATCTGCCCAATTTTGCAGCCTGTCCTCAATTCACATAAATGGAAGATCAACTGCTCTGTCAGGATATTGCTTCCTCACATCATGTAAAATCATATAAACAACCTCTTAGGGCAGCAGAACTGCAATGACAACTTGAGTCTTCCATAGTCTTCGGCTGTTTCTCTATGTATCTGAGCTACAGACAACAAACCATCCAAGCAAAGTCACCAGTTCTGTTATATCTTTTCTATAGTGCTCTAGTTGTTATTCTTTTTGCATCAGAAATTGTTCATCCCAGAAAATACCATAAGGATGTGGAATTTTCTGGATGAATTTCAATGCAAAGGTGTGGCCAGACACAGCATTATACAGTCAGAGTTTACCAGCCAAAGTGTACACTTGGAACCAGGGACACAAATAAAAGGGAGCTGCAAGAAGAGGCTCTATTTCAATGGGAGAGCAGGGTTTTCCACCTAAAATGCAACAAGCCAATAGTGCAACATGAAACACAGAATATTCTCAGTCCTCATTCAGTTTACGAGCATAATATCAATCCTCCTCTACACAACATGCCAACACAGTAATGAAACTAAGATAAAAATATGAGTAAGCCTACTTTGTCCAAGATGTCCAAGTACCAATATACACATACTGCATATCTCTTTGTTTCAATTAAAATACTTACAGAATGTATCAGTAATTTTTTTCACTAAAGTTTAAAGGGGAAAAAGCATTAGGATTTTATCCAGTATACCCAGAAAAGGCTTCAATTTTTAAAGGGACTGTAGAAGTGGGATTTGAAGTTGGGTCTCTGAATCTTAACCTCTGAATTGCATGTGAATGTGCTGCCAGCCCTGTGGTACCCAGAATTTCCCACACATTTTTGCCGGCAGGGACTGATGGTTGTGAGCGTGTAGCCAGTCTGCTGTGATTGCCTGAAGAAAGCCATAAGACTTATGAGCCATAAGAAAACATAGTAAGTATATACACCACAGTGTATTGTTTTACCCACCATTGCTGTATCTAAACACTTAGAAAGCACCTCTCTATGAACACTTTACAGGGAAACTTTTGAACACTTTTGAAGACTCTATGAACACTTCTGTATTTTCCTATATCCAAGGAAAATATATTCACCTTCTGTGAAAAGGGGTTCTCGCACAATTTTACAGCTGATGCATATATTTTTCATCAAATCCTGTCTGCATTCATAGCTCTCTACTGGGATTAGTAGCATGTAATTTGAGCAGGAATGGTGAGGAGAAATACACAGTGGTTTTAAAAATCAGAAACGGCGCTTGTTTATCATAATATTTGCAGCTCTTCCATCTAAGTACTCACACAGATTGCACATACTCCCACAGAGATGGAAATTAATAATATGTGAAATACCTGTGCAGCTTGAGCGTCACAGTTCCATAAACAGTAGCAAAGCCCAGAAGACGAACCCATCTTAGGAGAACACAGCGAAATACACTTGGCTCAAAATACAAAATGACAACCTATAGAACAGAAAGATAGAGAGAGCTTCAGTACCGCTTTAATGTGAAAGTATTTCTTCATTCAAATGCAGAATAGTCGCAAAACCGGACAGCAGACATATTTCAGCTCATACTGCTGTATATTTAGATTTTCTAGTAAAGTGATGGGATGATCAGATCAACCAGCTGGCACAGTTCTCGACACCAACTCCTTTTGAAGGGAGCTGGCAAAAGCCCTGTGACAGACTGTGAAGTGACAAGGCTTTTAAATGCAATTCCACTGACTTTTCTTAACCGAGTGAAAACATGTAACCAGAGAAGAGGATAGAACAGACAAGGACATTTTCCTTGAGCTATTCCAGTAATATGCAGCTGGCCCAATTCTAGTTTGATGGGCTGTATTTACTAGGTTACACTTCAAAGTCACTTTTTCTAATAAACCTAGCAAAATGATAGCTGCTCATTTTTCTCTGCCAACTATTCTGCCACACTAAAAATGATTGCACCAGCCTCCCTCTGTCCAAAACCCCAAAATCTTGATGTCATATTTGACTCTGTCTTATTCTTCCCCATATATTTTCCCTAAGCTATACCAAATCTCCCTATGCATCACCACTTTCTTAACAAAAATAACCTTTTTGTTCACTTACGGATTTCTCTAATCACAACAACAGAAGGGTTCTGCTGGCCTTTTGCTCTGTCAACCAAGTACCATGCATGAGGACAACACTCAATAAATGGTAACATAAAGCTAGTTCTGCAGGTATAGTGCGTATAAAAGCATCACTACCAAGTAAAGTGCCACCCCTATCTAAAACAGGGCTGCTCAAATGGTGGGCTCAGTCATGATCTCAACCAGGAGTCCACTTCCTCTCATTCCAACAGATGTCGTCCCTGGTGTCCTGAGGGATGATCCCATATTCCTTCCCACTCATGTGGCCCCACCAGAAGCCTGCTGTCCCAGGGATTTGGCTGCACACTGCCCTTACCCCAGCTGCAGACCATGCTTGGTCCAGCAAAGCTAGATCCAGTGCCTCCCACCCGTCTGACAAGCACCTGGTAAAACAACCCAATGCACCGTAGTACAAATTAATTGGGTAATCCTGGTCTAGAGAAAGAAAGCATTGAAACATTTCAGGCCATCTGCCACAGCTTCATTTAGAGTCGGTACATTCTGGCAGTAGAGGTAGTATTGTGCCTACCGGCTGCCACATGATATTATTTTCCTAAGTAAATGCCTTTCTATGTGGGAATTCAAGCCCAGGATATTGGCCAAAAGCCCAGGACTACGTCCTTTGGGTGACACAGACATGTTTAGGAGAGTGGGGGCAAAAATGGCAGACGTGTGGGCTGAAAGAGATTGAAGAAGCTGCTGTGCTTCACCAGCATTTTTTTTTACAGCAGAATCAAGCTATTTCTTTAAAAAATATGGTTTGTTGAATCAAACTATGCTGCAAAATTTAATCTGCTTTTTTCACTGTTATTGGACTGACATGTTTCAAGGTAGACATTTTCTGGGAATCTGAAAAATTCTGCATGTAGGGAAAGGAACAGCGTGCAGCAAAAGGCCCACTTCTCCTTGGAAAATTAGCTGGAAAAACAACATGCATCCACACATGCATGAACATGCTTGTGCAAATAGAGCATCCAGCAAGGAGTTTCTCAGAAAGACCTGAATGATAGAAATGACCTCTTATCCTAATATATAGTTCCACACATTAGGACAGTTGCAGAACCAGAGCAAAGTCTGTAGCAGTAATCTGCCTCCTGAGGTTTGCCAAGGGGTAGAAAACACCTTGTTTCATCTTTGGTTCTTCCAAACTAGAAAAACAATGCCAAAAAAGACTGGCATGCAGAGACTCCAAACATTTCAAAGTTGATCTGAAAGCAGAATTTTTCAGATGGTTGGAATGGGAAGGTCTGAAAACTTTCCAGGCGCAGAATTTTCTGAACAAGGGCAACAGTTCTCTTTGCCATGAAATCTGACACAGCAATTTTATATGCAGTTGCTTGTTGAAATATTAACTGCTTGTGTCTAGAAAATCTCATTGCTTTGCATTGAATGATTTGTATGAGCAGCTGAGGCATTTGGGCTAGCTATCAACCAAGAAAATGACATTTCCAATGCAGCATGGCGTGAGCTGGCATGTGGCAGCTCCCCGTGAAGGCTGCATAGGCAAGGCTCTGTTGGCAAAAACTCTTCTCATTTCCCCATTTGAATGGAGACACATTTGAACTACACCTTCGCCCAGTGGTCAAGTACATTGCGGAAGCTGTGAAAGACTTGATTCAAGTTCGATTCCCTTTTGGGTCCTTTGAAAATCTCTTCCTCTGTTTATGTGATGGAGAACGGGTGCAATGCCCTCCCAAGGGCCAACATCTATTTCTACCTATTCTTCCATAACTTTGCATGTGGTCTGGCATGGACCTAGGCTTTTAACAGCAAGAATTGCTCTACTCATGTTTTGCTTGCTTCTTAGGCTTTCCAGAAAGTTATTCTAAGAATATGTCCCTCCCATCAGGGCTCACCAGGATGTTCAGGCAACTGCCTTCTCTAAGCTTTTCTCTGCATTAAGTCTCTTATAAACACAGTGAATTTTAGGGGCACAATTTTTAAATTGAATAGTCCTTAATGGACTGGAGCCAAGGGGCTACAGAAACACTGCCCTGGAAGCCCAGTGCACCCAAAGCCACACTTAAGTTTTTCCTCTTAGTGGAATTATATTCTTGCAAGGAATATATATATCTGGTGAAAAGCATGACTGCTGCACTCCATCCCTCACTCTCCCTAGCTAAAACACAAACAAAAAAAGACATGTAACACAGAGAAATCTTGGTTTTGTTTCATATCAGCCTCTTCTGCCTTCTGGTTAGCAAAACCCCCATTCCCTACTGTCATTCCCAGAGATAAGCCTTCCTTGAAATGACAAACAATATGCAGCAAGGGGTTGCTGAGCTCCAAGCTAGGAGAGTAGGATGAGCACAGAATTCACCCACATACCCAGGCTGCTCTCAAGAGAACAAGGGAATCCCTCTGCAGTTCTAAAAGATTACTCTGCCCACCAAAAATCTGACAATAATTCGTTTTCCCTTTTTCGCTTTTATAATGCATTAGAGCATGACAGCAGTATAAATCTCATTAAAAATGCTTAGAGGTTTTGCTGATGAATGTCACTAAACCTATTTACTGTACATAAGGAAATGTGATATCCTCTGTTTCGCCTGCTCCTGAAATCCATTTAAATAATAGGCATCAGCTTCTGTTCCTTAACCAACAAAAATCTGGGGAAAAATACCTGGAAACCAGAAGAAAAGTCAGACAGTGCCTGTTCATGTACCAGTTACTTCAGCTGTGTGTGAGACCTTATAAACTGTGGCTCATCTTTGTCATTTGGACAAATGCATTTAGATGTTTGCTTTTAACCTCAATGTGTTTTAAGCTATTATTACCCATATGTCCCAATAGTCATGCTACCACTTGTGGAGTCAGAGATTGAAAGACTTTCTAAGGTCACCAGCTAACTGTTAAGTATGTTTAGAGCTGTAGAATTACGGGCATGGAAGAGAGACTTCGCTTGCTGACACAGCGATCAGCCAGCTCAGTTATTCAGCTGACATGATGAACAGACACACGCTCTCTAAAGACAATGGCTAAAGTCGATACAGGCACCTCGCCCACTACAGCAAATTTTTGTTAACAGGACAGGTAGGACAGTAAAAGTGCAAAGAGAACTAACATTGAACAATTTAATGTTCAAAAGCGTATCAGACATCGACCTCACAAAAAATGAGCAAATAATGAGTTTTACATCCTCAGTGCCATTGCTTCTTAAAAGATATACAGCATTTAGAAAGATTCTTTTAAAGAAAAAAACCCCACCTTATCAGAGCTCTATAATGTTAACAGTGAGTGATACTTCCATGCAACACCTAAAATGTTCTTTTGGTTTTCAGATTAACTTTACTATGTGCATTAGAAGATGATTAATTTTGCCCTTCACCTTGGGCACCAGATCCAGGCAAAAATATTTTAATTAATACTATGCAGTTTGCCAAAGTGCATTGACTGGGATTTAGTCGGCCTAAATCAGGCATATAATTTCTACCTACATTGTAGGGGTCTAGTAAATCTGCCTTACTATTGTGAGTTCCATACATAACCCACAGACAGAGGCAGGTACCTTGAAGAACCTTGAAGAAGTTCAGGACTTCAGCTACTTGGACAGAATTTTGGCCAAAAGGCTTCAAATACACATCTCTACTGACTAGAAAGGTACTTCAGCATTTATTTTAGGGAAGTTGCTTCACTAAATGTCAACTAATAATCTGCATTAGGAGGACCAAGCCAAACACTATGTAACCAGCTCTAACAATTTTGTAATGTATTTAAGACAAGTTGCTTTTTACTTTGATTCTTAAGCCATAAAAATCACATGAATAGATCAAAACCCCATTTTCCTTTTCAGTCACCAAATTTCTATACTCCACGTTGAGAGGGAATGGGCAATGCTATAATGTCGCAAGAGATCATAAGTCAAAGAAAAAATATTTTTAAAAATACATGGAATTGGCAGTGCTACAAATCTGAAACCTAAAGATGAAAAATTTTGAGCAGGACCTTAACTCAAAAAACCCCGGAGTTTTCACTTTTGAACTCTTCTTATTTTTGCCCTCAGCTGTAGAATCATAGAACAGTTTGGGTTGGAAAGGACCTTTAAAGATCATCTAGTTCGTAGTGCCATGGGCAGGGAAGTTATCCAGGTTAGATACATGGAAATGAGATACAGAGCTTAGAATCTGAGCATCAGCATCATCTGGTTATGGATCTGAGGTGAAAATCACCTACTTTAGATAAAAGCGATGCAAAAGTTTTGATTTTTTTCTCATTTTCAAATAAACAATTTTCTCTTAAAATTGTGCCCAGTTAATCCAAAAAGCTTTACGGGAAAACCACCTACTTTTTTACCTAACTTCATAATTTGCTGCAAGTACTTCTGCACAGTTCAATGCAGGACATGACGCAGCCATTTAAGATAATGCCTTCTGGGCTAATTTCATTAACGAGCATCTAGGAGATACTGTGGAGAGATCCATCCGATCTGTTCCACTGCCCAACACCATCTGCCCTTGCCTGACTGCAATAGCTGTCTTGGGCTGTCTCTAGGCAATTCAGCTACGGAACAAGCCATCAGACACTTCCTCTTGGTATCCTGCTGTGCTTTGAGATGGGCACTCTTCTTTCTTCTGCCATGTTTCAGTAGTTTCTTTCAACACATAAAATGTCCTCCAGGGTAACCTAGTACATCCAGTCACCTATTAATGCTTCAGTCCTAATACTGAGAAGGGATTTCCCGCAACAGAGATGCTGTTTGCGATGTTAGATAAGCTTGCCATCCAAACTCATAACAGTCTGGCACTATGCTTTCTAGAAAAGGGACCAATCCACTTGTATGTGGGCACGCTGCCACCTTAACAGATGGGCATGAATGAAGGCATTCATGAGCCTACGTACACTACGGGCACCACATACCCCTGTTCACAACATGACTCACAGCTCAGAGCATCTGCTTAAATATTAGGGAATGCACAACTCATTATCCAATCCCGTACCACCAACAAATATTTCCGGTGCAACTACACAAAACATTTTAGAGGTATGATAACAGCTGAATATATACTTAGGTTAATTATATAAGAACACTTTCTTCCATCTCGACCCCATTTTTTAAAACCACATGTGGTTTTTAAGCAATAAAATTTTATTCTAATAGGCCTATGGACACACAGTACCATCAAATCCTGTTATCCTCAGAAATCTCACAATTTTAAAGCAGAGTTGGGCTGGATCATTTGCTCAACGCCTCTATAAAGCACACAGTTGCTTCAGGAAACCACAGTCACTACTCAGTAGGTTTTATTTTTGCCTCTGAACTGGAACTGAATCAACTCCTCAGTACCCAGCATTGGAGACACTCTGTTGCTGGGGGCTATGCATTTCAGGTAATGTGTATGTCAAAGTCAAAATACTTACGGCCATTTAATATCTTCTGGGTTTCTTCATAAAAGAAGACAAGTTCTTCCTAGCTGCCTACACACAAAGTCTAGCTTGAAATTCTGCCTACTGAAATACACTTTTCCCTCCCACTGTACTTTCAACTGTAGATAGGTTTTCTCCATCGCCTGTCTTAAACCACTGTGTTATTGGATGCTTCTCCGGCATCCAGTACAAGACAGGGAGAAGGTCTGAAGCTCAGAAGTTGCCTTGAGACCATGACAGGGTGTAGCACAATGAATAAAATACCTAACACTAAAAAACCCAAGACTGAAAAAAAAATTAAAATCTATACAGTAGATCTAGTCACATTCCATCTTAAGAGAGAAGAGAGAATAAAGTCTGAATTGTATACTACTCTTTCCTTGTTCTCATTCAAACGTATTTCTGCTTCGCTACCACCATAAAGCAGAAGAACGACCAGTTTTCAGGGAGTCCAAACAGAAATGGGCTTGGTTGGCCCAATGGATCTTCTTATCCATCTGCTTTGATATGCCAGTTATTTCTGTGTCTTTGGTATGTCTGTCCCCCTCATACATATATTGCCTTACTTCTGACAGCCTCACATTCTTTAATACGGTTATCCTAACGGCAACCTGAACAGCCTCAGAAGTCAGTCCCTGCGGACTTGAGAGCTGGCTGATCTCAGCAGCTCAGACACTTCAAGCTGGCCAGATGTGGACTTGGCTGGACGTCAGAAGCTTCCACTGAAATCAACACATTACCACAGAAGGTTTAAAACCTGTTTAAACAAGATTTCTAAAAACAGAAACAACTGTTGTGTTTGAAAGTTTAAAGCCCACCAGAATCCATGTAGCTAACTCTGCACAGGGGAAAATTGGTTTTCCTGACTCGTGTAGTGACCAGCTGCAGCCTTGAAGCACAAAATTAATGTATACTCATTGATCTGATATCAAAGATACTTAGGAGCTAGCTAAGGAGTTAGGAGCCTTTCACTTCACTAAAAGGCAACTACCCAAATATTTAAAAAATATCTGGCTCCCTGTTTTCAAAAAGAGCTGCAAGAGTTAAGAGCAGCATAGATCACACTGACGCTCTGCACTCTTCCATTTGATGTCTCTTCTAAACACTCTTCTAAACTTATACACGAAGGCCTTGGATTACTTTCCAGCTAAATACTGAAATATATGTGAAAATGTGGGCTTCCTGATCAAGCAAATTGTCAAGTTTTGAGTGGAGATTATTAGACATGCCCTGCCAGCAGCAACACTAAAAGCAAAGGTGAGCAGGTGGGATAGTCAGGGCTCCAGCCACATGCACGTGAAGGACGAGAAAAGAAGCACAAGTGAAGTGCCAAGGAGAAGCTAAGCTTAACCGTTCAATACTTCTATTTTCATGGTTTGCATTACATTCAATAAATGTAATTCAAAATTAATAGAAGTACTTTTGTCAGAATATTTTATCGAGGCAACAGGTACATATGCATGGGCACATTTCAAAAATTGTTCACACCAATTTCCAACTATGAAAGTGGAAAATCAAAGGAAGTCATAAAGTCAAAATATCTTGTGAAGTATTTGCTTCCTCTACCAGTTAACTTTTCTAATCCAACTATTTCTTTCATCTGTTCATATACATTTTCCTCAGTGCGACATGCCACTTGGGTAGATGATGACAGTCAGCTGAACGCCCTGGTTTCCCTACTTCGTATGTGGAAGAACTATCTTACTGGATGCACTGCTATCATCTTTTCTTAACAAAGAAGTAGTCACTCAAGAAGCAGAAAGAGAAACATTTTAAGAAGCAGAAACATCTCTAATGAAAAAGATAGACATCTATTCAGCACAGTCATTTGCCAAATACTTGAGACATTTTAACACCAGGGTTAAGAATATGCTAGTTTCATATGATGAATAAAGAAGTGCACTATGCAATGCAATATTTTATTAAAAACAAGGAAAATCTAACAATTCATTTTAAGACCACATCTGCAATTTTAAGAAAAAGGAACCTTTTAAAAACATAATGGTGAAGCAGTCTATATTAAAATAAATCTTGCAAGAGCTGCAGCTAAATCAAGACATAATAGACTAAATTATTCACAGCAACTTGCCAAGTGTACTTAATGCAAGACACAGGTCATAAAACAGATTCAGAGAGACTTTTGCATTTCATTACAATAAGGCTGAAATCCCTATAAATATGCAGTGCAGAGAAGGTTTTTTATATGAGTATTTTCAAATAGTGACTTCTACCTGGGAAAAAGAAAACACGTAGCTAGTTAGAGTTCCAAAAATATCTTATTTCCTGGTCTTAATCTAACAAAGCCAGTGAAGTATTTAACACCAAGTTTGTGAGAAAAAACTACCCGATAGTTTAGGTTCTTCAGGAATACGTCCTTCCTGGCTGCACGGTCTCTCTGATCTACACGTTAGGCAGGTTCATGAGCCAAGGTAGGAATTTTATTGACACCAACTTTTAAGATGGTTACATGGGAAAGGCAATAGGGACAGAGCAGGTCTTTGAAATATCCTGTTAAACCACAGCAAAGAGTAGGACAGAACCGGCTGTTTCCCTCCACGGGAAAGTTTTCGTCATATTTATTTTGACAACCAGTACTTTAGAAAACCTCTCTTCACAAAATACCAGCCGGCCATCTCAATCCAGCCAGTGCTGATTAGTTTATTGCAGACATCACTGCTGGTACTATCGACTTTTCATTTTCAGCCTATGTACCTGTAGCAACAACAAGAGTGAGGAGAAGCCAAAGGCCACGGTGTAACAAACCTCCAGAGGAAGTGGTGGGAACACTCCACCTCTTAATGTTCCCAAATCAAGAGCGGATGCCCATCTGGGAAATCTGCTTTAGGTAAACTGAAGCTATTGGCTTCAATAGAGACATAATTGGGTGAATTGTGAAAAAGATTGACATACTCTGATGACACGATCTACGATCCCACTGGTCTTAAATCTACATTAACCATATTAAGCAAATTATGTCATTAACATAATAAATTAATTATTGGTAATCAAAAGAGTCCAGAAGAAACCAGCCACAGCTGCAAACTTAAAATTCACCCCATAGTAGAAACTATAGAAATATGAAATAAACACTATTTCTCTTCCTACTAACATTCTTATAGTTCTCATATCACATGGATATGAACATCGCTACCTTCCAGAAAAATTGTGGACAGTTTGCTTGGCTAAGAGGGCCAGAGAGCTCATGCTCTTTGGTTCTAGTCAAAAGGAAAAAAAAAATGTTTTATATAAATCCAGGCAGGAAAAAGATATATAGAGTGTTGAGCAGATATTGATAATTATGACTGAGAAATTAAGATAAATTTAGCAAAATAAATTTCTATATTCAAAACAATCAGGCTGTTCGGAGATTTTCTCTCAGTCACATATAACCTCTAGGTGATTTTTAAAGAACAGCATAAATCAGCTCCACTCCTCTCTGCAGCACGGGAGCAGAGCAGCCTGCAGAACCAGCCCTCCTCTGCGCAGAGCGCAGGCTCATGCACTATGGGTCCTCTATGTACTATGGGTCCGCTACTTACCTACGGATGGCTCAGGGATCCTGCAAAGCAGTACTTCAATAATGGCTTTATAAAGGTGAAGCAAATGTTGTAAATGTCTGAGTAGGATTACTACCATGGTTGCCTGGAAGAGCAGGGGACCAATCTCAGTGAAGGGGAAGACCTTTCTTCTTTTATGTTCCTAAGAAACTCTTTTCCTCCAGATTTTCATTAGCAACTTTTTCTTCACAGGACTTACATTTTGTGATGTATTTCTGCCATTCTGGTTCTTAAGCATGGACAGAAAAGAAAAACTCAATCACCTCTACAATTAGAGAACAGCTGAGATTGCTGGAAGGACTACAGACAAGGAAACAAGCCTCTTATTTCCTCACTGCATTTAGGCTCCAAGGTGCAGGCAAATGAAGAATACAGCTTAATTCCTCTCTTCTTATTTTCGTTGTCAGTCGGCCATTGAAAACAAAGTAGAAATAAATTTTACTACTGCACATTTATTGTCACAAAGGCTGCCATTTGTCTAGGCTTGTAAAGCATCCACCACATTTCTGACCACTGCTCTTGATACCTAAGGAGTGCTGACAGTTGAAGACTCTTTAGAAAATATCTCTTTCAGGTAGCAGCTCCCAGCTCTTGGCATCTAAATGTGAATTCAGAGGTAGCTGGGCCCTTACATTCCTTGCCGTGCATATGCAAGATACTGCCAGAGCAATCAATCAATAACATTTTTACTCTTTTAGAGACAGGACTTCCTACCTCTCATGGAATTTAACCGGAGAAGTTTGACTTACCAGCCTTTCAAGTCCTTGCATTAAAGTGAACAACTAGGTCTGAGACATATAGAAGTAGAACACACTTCTCCTGTCACAGAGCTTCAGAGGAGGAAAATATTCTTAAATAAAAAAGCAATACAGAACAGATACTTGGATGGCGCAAAAATTAATGCTTTCACAAAACTCTGAGATCCTATAGACTATTGACATATATTGACATTACGATGCTGCAGAATTTTATTCTGTGTTTATTGGGATATGTGTGCATATATGGGTATATGGTCCCCAACACGTGTAGGTGGCAACCAACTAAACAGAACAATAAATCAGAACAGACATCTCCCCTTGGAAACACTGCATCGAAGCGGAAAGTAGGAGGGACAGATCTTGGAGCAGACCTTCAGGAAATTGAGTGTGGACTTCACAAAACTTTAAAGAATCTCTGGAGGTCACTGAGCAGTTGGTAAGAAGTCTGAAGTACAACGGTGCAGGAAAGAGAAGAGTCGGGTAAAAGGGGACTTGTACACTGTGAAATCATTGACTGGGGGAAACGAAGGGTAATAAATTCTCCTCCTCTGGAAAAGAAAGTTTCATAACACCTCAATGATCTGTATTGCTGCTCATCACCTGAAAAATCAGAAACCATAAAATCCCTGAGGAATAATAAGCACATCTCATCTTCCAAATATTGCGTTTGCTAACCTTTGCATATTCTGGTTTTCCATAAAACTGCACTGGCAAATGGCAGAAGTAAACATATTGATGAATTCTTAATTGTCTGATGTGGGCAATTTCTTTTTAAAAAAAGAAACAGAAAAACCACAAAAACATTTGAGATGTAAGGTTGTATTGTCATTAAAAACTTCAATCCTCTCTCTCACATGATATGAAATGTTTTCAGGTCCTGAAGATTTGAACTCAAACACCCAGAACAACATTAGGGCTTGCTTTTGCTGAACTATGCTTTCTCTGTAACTTAGGGTTTGGGCTTTTGTGATTAAAATTGCCTCTTATTTCAAACATACAAAATAACTGTAGAGAAATAAATTGTGGATAAGGAACAAGAAACTCAGAGAAGCCAATTTTTTATTATTTTGAAAATTTAAAGGGATTAGACAAAAAAAACACACCTGTCCTTAGTGCAAAAATTAGCAGGTTTCTGAGGAAAGTTCTTGACAGTTAATGCTTTAACCTGGAAAACAACCAACTTCAAGCTATGTTTTTCCCGTGATAACAGTTGAGGTCCATATGCTACTCACACCTAAAAATAACTTGAGCATTCATAGGATCAGGTATTAGAAGCCAGGTCTCCCCCTTCTAACCAACAGGTAACCTAACCAATAGGTAAAATACCTTCCTTACTACACTGTAGAGTTAGATTGATATTTTTCGGTTATACCCATTCACCACTGCTTAACAAAGCAACATAAAATGGAACAACAGCAGCACAAGAGCCGAACGCTTCTCTTGCTACAGCATCTTAGAGCCAAAGCTCTAAAACTTTCTTCAAGGTGGTACAAGTTTGCATCTTCTGAGTCAGAGAGGTGAACTTAACCTGAGTGTCACATCCAGGATGAAAACATTAACAAGTGGGATATTAGATTAAAAAGCTATCTATGGGGTTTTTTTTACCACCTATACTCGGTAAGAAAGTAAGGCTCGCATGGTGCACCCGAAGAGGGGGTTCAAATCTGCAGCCCTTTGTGAAGGAAGGCATTTTCCCATGTGCAAAAACTAAGCAGATCATAAATCACAAATCCCTCTCTCTTCAGCACGTCCAGCTCCCT
Source organism: Himantopus leucocephalus (assembly GCA_003993805.1). Taxonomy (NCBI): domain Eukaryota; kingdom Metazoa; phylum Chordata; class Aves; order Charadriiformes; family Recurvirostridae; genus Himantopus; species Himantopus leucocephalus. The sequence continues at coordinate 19,051,927 of RSEF01000002.1, forward strand.
AAGCTGGCAAAGCAGGCGTGTTGGCTTCTGTGTCTCTGACTGTGAGCGCACAGCCCTCTCCTGTAAAGAGTAACTCACTTGACCGAGATTAGGCACTGCAATCTGGAGTTGCAGTGCCTAACCCAATGGTAGGTTGAGTCCTTAAAAGACTTGCCGTGATAAAAATTGAAGCTATGTTAGGAAACGCGTTCCCTGCTAATGGCTTAACTGTTCAACCATCTTTGGTCTCCTCCTTTCAGACCAAAATAACTATAACCAGTACCTGCCGATTCCCTCCTGTCACTGCAGCTGTAAAAATAAAGCATTAGAAATACAAGTCTTCCACAGGGCAAGATCTCTCATTTGCATTCCTGACGCATCTCACTTGCACAGTCCACAAATTGCGTTTATTAACAGATCAACAAAACAGCAGAAGGAGGCTTTCTTCAAATGTTCCACTCCTTTCTGAGCACAGGGGGAGTCCTCCAAACATTTCACTGATTTATCAAAGAAAAGGCCCACCCTCTACCAGGAGAGACATATTTTACTGCATTTTGTTGCTACCGCTTGGGGTGTTGGATAAACAACTGTACAATAAAAACCGCATAAAAGCAGAAGGACAAAATATTTAAGAGCAAAATGAACAGTTGTCACCAGAACTAAGAATGAGATGGTAAACAGAAACCAAAATAACCAAACTCCAGTGGGGCAGGGAGAAACACAGCATCTTTTTAAAAGAGAAGACAAGCTGGTAAGATAGAGAGACAGCGTGAGATAAAACACCCAAGCGGTGAGACCTCACATCTGAGACTGGCCAAAACAAACTTTTCAAGACCCACGTTTAGATGAGGAGCTGGGAGTACTCATAAGGCCATGACCTTCTTTTGCTTCAAGGTTCTTGAACACTTACTATATATATCACAACTATTTATGATTTAAAACAAACCCATTCAGGCAAATATTGACAGGATTGCTTGTGACATGTCTGAGAAAAATGCATTACTTCAGAGGGTCTAAGGAAATGAATCTAGCAGATTCAGTGTATCATGCTACAGAATTTCATCTACTTTAAGAAAGACACCCATGGAGGGAAAAAAAAGTCCATTCCTTTGAACTTGCTTAGGTAACTACAAAATCTCTGGAACGTCTGCCATGCTCTCTAGACCAACAGAGTACTCAGAGAGTATTTAGCAACAGGGACTTCTCTGTCCGCTATTTCTTTTTCTCTTTCACTCTGGGTGGTTTTAACTTCATTTTTTTCCTGTTCTCTAACCTATTTCTTCATCAGTTAAGACTAAACATTATTTGAAGTTAGATCAAGGTCCCAAACTTTTTTTGTCATTTGTTGAAAATAACAGAAAATAACTTTTCCCAACTTTCCTGTCTTCTCAATAATTCATCCCCTGTCACCTTGCTTGTTTGTTTCATCTGATCCATATATGGGGCCTTGTCATGAATATAAACAATAGCACATGCTAATTACAGTCAAAAATATGATTCGTTATCTGCTATGAAATTAATTTCATGTCTACAAGTTCTTGACCACCTCTGATATCTGCTACACGCACTGGAGAGTCAAAACAGAAGCGCGTGCCTTTCACAGCTACATTTGATGTGAAAGGCTTTTGATGTTTTCAGGTTAGCCCAGTTTATAGACCCTTGAGGGAAGCCTAACATACTAGAGCTTTCTTTTCCAAATGTAGTAAGCACTGATGGCACCCTAAGCAGAGAAGATATCCTGCCTGAGAAAAGAAGTGCTCCTTGTTATTTGTTAACTCCCACAACCAACAGCAGTAACTATAGCCGAAAGAAAGTCATCTCAGCCTGGGGTGAAAACAGATCAAGGTCCTTTTCTTGTCAATCTAGCAGTGTGGCATGTCTTTTGGTTCCAGAAAAGTTACATAAAGAGCAGGTAAAAATTAAATTTAGATTTTTTTAATATTCTTGATTACATCTGAAATTGGCAGATACCCTATTGTTACCAATAGTAAATGTGTTAATCTTGCTTAAGACTTACATCGTAGGTATTTAGGGTATGTTCTGATTCAGCTGTCTTCTAAAATTCCTTGGTCTTCATAAAATAGAGCATATGATTGTCTATCAGAGCCCTGTGTTGAATTCATAGTTAATATAGGTGTTCCTGAGGGTTTTAAAAGACTTGTTAGGCCAGCATTTTGCCTTCTTTTCTTGTAGGAACGACTGGTGATTACTTGAATGTAGAGGGCCTGCTACTATGGCAGTGACTTCTTTGGATTATGGTTTCAAAGATGTAAAAGTGCCTCGAGCTTGGAAAGTAGATACAAATTTAATAAATATGGATATAAATAGATGACTAAATAACCCAGCACACAGACTTTTACAGATTATTTCTTTACAGATTTCAAGGCAAAGCCATCAATAAAGACAGAAAAAAGGATGAGCTGACTCCATGGGCCAGGAAGCTCTGCCAGAGTTTCAAAACAACACTTCAATGGTTCAGTGTGCTGGTGATTTTGGATTAGGAGTTTAATAGGGAGTGAGCTGAACATTGAGAACACTTGCTCTATACCCCAATACATGCTGTATTTGAGAGGATTAGGCTAGTTAACAAATTAAGCAAGATTAGTAGATTTAATGACATACTATCGGAATATATAAAATTATTTTTGACTCGGGCTAATGTGACAATTTGCACACAGGGAAGAAGAGATCTGAAGATTAAATCATAGCCCCAAGGTGTCAAAGCACTGGTTATTTTAACTATTTCCTGTAGAAAATTCCCAAATTTATAAGGAAGATAAAACTCTGAACAAGATAAAATACTTGAAGGAAAAGTGAAAAGAACTTCCTTATGCCAAAAAAACTTCCTTTACTTTTCTTTCTAAATGTCATTATAGTCTGCATAAGTACCACCATACGCAATACAAAATATCTTTGTTGGACATACATGTAACGGGTTGAAACATTTCTTTCAGTGAAAATGACCAGAAAAGTTTTGATCATACAGGAAAAGCAGTATCAATATGCATTTAATAGAAAAAAAAGTTAAACTAAGAACTATTAAGATTTCCCTTTATCTAAAAATGTTTCTTCACCAAACTTTGTACACACACCACGAAGTAGAACCAAACCTCTCTCTATTATGCTTTCAGACAGCAAATGCCCGCAGCTGGTGGCCAGCCATGGTGGTGGCAGAGGGCACGCTTTCCTGTAAGAAATTCGTAACACAACTTTACTCCATCACAAAGCACCGAGATTTCAGCACACCCAAGGAACTGCTCTGCCTTCGCAGCAGATCTGCCTGTGTGCACCAGTCCAACACATTCAGGATACGTCAGAATTAATGTGTACGTACACCATGACTGTGCTTTGCATTTTCCAGTGGATTTAGCCCTTCAGATTACTTTTAAAACCAATGAACCCGACACCAATAAAGTTTCCAGGTATTACAAATGACTGCTTAGGCTTACTTTTGTCTGCTTTTCGGCTTACTGCCTTCCTCACTACCCTTGAGTAAATCTCACACCGGACATACAAAGCAAGGACTTTCTATTCTCTGCAATACATAAGAGGAGAAGACATGACAAGTAATCAGTAGTCCTTACTTGCCAAGGGGTCTAAGGCATCTAAAGAACTAAACTAACTTCAAGACTTACGCCCTGCTGTTGGTCACAAAGACCTTGCCTAATCTAGCATGCATCTGAACCCCCTCCACCCTACCACTCCACACAAGCCAACCCACCTAACTCATGCCGGTGCCGAACTATGCAAGGTCTAACTCCCTTCTGAGCCCTCTTCAGCTGGTAGCATGGCGGGGCCAGTCTTGCTGGCAAGGCCAGACTAGGGGACTGAGTAACCTCACTCAGGCCATGGAAAAGCAGTTTTAAATCCCTGATTAGTTTGAGAGAGTTCAAACACCCTTATCTGTAATAGCATGCCAACCGTGAGTGAGCTCGGTGATCTGAAGCTGGCCTGTTCTCAACCCAGGCTAGCAGAGCTGCTCCAGCTTACGTGGAATGCTTGAACGCATTCATAGGGACCTTATGAGCTCAGGTCACTCTCCTAAAACCACACAAATCTGAGTTACAAATTCATGGGTCCGTGACTACTCGGTAGAAGACTGAAATATTCGAGTAAAATTGGGACCTCTTCTTGCTCTTGCCCCTTGTCACTGGAAGCATTCCCACTGTTCTCCCTGTTATCTTAAATCCTGCAGATTGAGGCTTTCTAGTGGGGGCGATGGATTTTCTTCTTACTATTCCCCGCCGCTTTGTTTATCATCTAACGTCTTGTCATGCAAGCTGGGTGCAGCTCCATAGAAATTAGTAGAGTAGCTCTGAAATACAGTCCACATGGGACTGGAATCAGGCTTTTTCCTGTTAGTATTTTTATGGCTTAATCTTTTCAAGCCTAAATCAAATATTCTCAGATCATTCTCACAGAGTACCTATCATCTCTAGCAGCATAAAAACAGCTGCACGCTACCAGACCTTTGAGAAGATGAAAAATTCACCGTCAAATGTGTCCTTGCTCAAACCTTTAATAAAATATTTTTAAACACTTTCATTGTTATTATTAGTAACAGCCATTTGTAATGTGATTCTTACTCATTGATCAGGACCCTGCTGTGCACGGCACAGCTATGCCAAACATCCCTGTACCAAAGAGCTCATAATTTAAATATGAGATGAGAAACCACACGTCAATACAGAGAAAGCACAAGGAAAGAATAAAAGATTTATCTTCTGCAATTATGTAAGTGGTGGTTTACGAAAGGAGAAGGAAGCTTGCAAGGAGTACTGAGAAATAATCATATGCAAGCAAAGAACAAGCACTGAATGTACAATTTGTGGTTTTACAGATATCTTCTATAACATGTAATCGTGACAATGAGAGAAAAGTCAGCACTATATCAAGGTATAAGATGTCATTTCTGTGTTGTTTTTGTTTCTACACTGTTCGGTTGCTCAATTTTGGATTAATTTTCCTGTTGCTATATTAGACTTTTTGCTGAGTTTTAATTTTCAGGGGCAGTTCTCTATTCTTTTTTCTCACTATCATCCTTTCCTTTTTCTCTCTACATTGTTTTTACTAACTAAACAATATGCAATAAGGCTTTAGCATCCCAGCTTACTTAAAAGATTAATATCCAAGAATAACGACAATTGTGGATGATCTAAATAATTTAGTACAAGTTTGATAAATGATACACTGTAAGAGAACTGTATAAAAATGTTATTTTTTTCCATTTGCATCCTTTTGTGTGATGAAAGAAAGTCTCATTTCATCTTCTTATTTTCTATGGGTTTTGTCCATATATATTACCTTGGAATTGCTTAAAATTTTTTTTAGCTTTGAAATCCTCCCATCCATTTCTTTGTTTAAAGAATTTTTGTTTTGATTTTTTTTTGTTTTGATTAAATTGATTAAATTGACACACTTCTCTTTGCTCCTTTTTTTTTGTTGTTGTGGTTTGGGCTGTGCAGAACTTACTGAACTGTATCATGCCACTACAAGAAATCTACTTTGGATTCAGATTTCAAAGAGAGATCAGCACACGCTGGATATTGGCTACGAAGCACTCAATATTCCTTAACAGCTTCCTTAAAACTTTCATCTATTTGCAGATCCATGCTTAGTCCCACAAAGGCAGATGATCCAGAAATCAGTTTGTATAAAACACTGTTTGCTGAAAATACTGTTGCTTTTTCTATGTGGTCCTAATATACAGAGCTGTATGCAATAAATCAGAAGGTTTGTATCACATAGGAAAAAGCTGGGTTTTGTAAAGACTATTTACTTGCTCTAGTGAACATCCCCAGTGCTACTGTTACTTCTAAGAACAGAAATCTCATCTCTCCCTACTTGATGTGGTGTAGATTTAGACACAGGCACTACTCTTTTGAATGTCTCATTTTCAGAAATCAGTCTGGCTAGTTTCGTGGTGAACTTTTTACTTGCTGGCCCCTAACTCTTCATTTTTTAACCCTTGAAAACTAATATTCTGAATATTTCTGCCAGGTGACTCTATTATTATCAAGAATAGAGGAAATACAGCGTATCTTATATGCTAGTACTTGTTTATGTGTTTGGTTAATTTTATATCGCAACTTATATTTTATGTTGTAAGCTTGTCTCTGCTCTCGTAAGTATTTATGTTACTTTTTCCAGTTCCTCTCCACACGTAAAAAGCTAATTTCTTATTTACATCAGGTGGTAAGTGGTTTTGGGGTAAAAGCATTGATTTAAATGCCGCTAATCTCTTATCCCAGAGTTTAGAAATTCTAAGTTTAAAAGTGCTACACAGTAATGAAAACTTTCCACTATCACTATTATAATTCTATAAGATTTTTCCAGTGCAACGATTTCACTAGTTATCATATAACTTTGCCTGTAAACTGCAAACTGCTTAACAACACCTAGCAGTTGGTATTAAAAACCATAAAGATATCATCGCCTGCATCTTCTTGGTTCTCAGCACGTAGAATGACTGAATAAGGGCAATCTCATCTCTGATGGATGAAATCTCCTTTTTTAAGGATCTCTTCCAAAAACATCAACTTTTGACTTTCTCCATTGTAATGTACTGAATTTCTCATCTCTCCTAATTATTAACCATTAATCATCCTCCATGGTGTGACACTTAAATCTAAGTAGATGGTTAGAAAATACCTAATGCATTCATACATAAAATAAGAGGGACTGAGAAGAAAAACTGAGTGAGGGGAAAAAAGCATATTTCAGCTCCTCTATTATTCACAATGAACAGGCTTTGAGATGGAGATTTTGCCTTTCCCTTTTCCTCTGTGTTAACACAGAGTATTCTGTCAAGTGACATGGAAGTTGATAAGTAAGATACCACATTTTATCACTCAGCTGTACATATCATACCAGTCTGTGTCCTACCTTTAATATCTCAACCTCGTACTCCAAGGCATGGTGAGTTATCATACCGCCCATTTCAGTATGACACCATTGGTTTACAATTGCACTCAATTTCCTATCAGACACAGCTTGGTGGTATCTGATTATCTAAGTCAAGTGTTCCTTAGGCATGAACTGCCTCCCCTTTCATTTTGCTTTAGATTCTTGTTGATGCTGATCACAACAACCCTAAACTAAGGAAGCAGACAACAGCTGAGTCGAGCAAGTTCAGCCAAGATTTAACGACAAGCTACAGGCCTTTCACTTGACTGCAGTTGTTGCTCCTTGGGTCTCAGGTATGAAAGCATGAATAAACAATGAGAAAAGACATTTGGTAGAAAAATACGAACATGCCCCTAGCTTTCACTGAAAGACACTTGGGTAAGCGAAAAATAATGACTGAAATTTATCTCCCACCAACATGCAGTCTCTCAGGTGCTAAAATAATTAGCGAAGGTAAATTGTTGACGTCAGGACTATGCCCCACTGAGAATATGTCAAATGTTGACTACGACTTTTAATATTTTCCTTTCTGGCACAGTTCAATCCTGGCTCATCTATACTATCAAAACCTCTTGCCTTTAGTTTTACAGTTTAATAAAAATGTGGTATATAATTTTTCATTATCTTTTCTGTAAAGGTTCTATCACATTTATAGTTTGAACTAATACATGAGAGCGCCTTTTTTCATGTGTTGATCTTTTCATAAACTTAAGTCACTACAGTAAAATTCGAACATATTCTATAACATCATGCATATTGACTCAGTTCACTTGCCCAGTGGTCAATGTCATCATCAAAATATGTTTGGCCAAGAAAAATATTCCTATCCTTTCTAGCTTATATGCCACTCAGATCCAACAAGAGTTATATATAATAAAGTACATAATCATTCAATAAGACTTTTTTCCTGTTTTGTTACTCTAATTCAGCAGAAACAGGGAATCCAAGAGAAGACTTTCACTAATTAGGTTTTTTTCTGCCAGATATTGTTCAGTAATTCCTTGGCTTGCCTATGGCACTGCTGTGGTCTCCCGCCCAAGTGCCTTCCTATCCATCAGCCCCTAATGGTTTAGCTTTAGAGAGCAGAGGAAAGATGATGAATTATTATAGCATGGTTCCAGGCATTAGTAAGGAGCATAGCATGTTTCTCAGGATTGTGGTCTGTTTTTATAATACTGAAGAAGGAAGGGGGGGATGTTTGGAGTAATGGCATTTGTCTACTACTTTGAAAAGAAGACGTTAATGTAGGGTCTTCATCTATAAATTCTTATATATGCAAGCAAATGTATTCATGCGAGTTACTTCAGTGGGATTATGAGTAAAGACCACAAGATCTTGCCTTGCTCCCCTCACCACAAGATTAATTGCATGGAAGGAAGGGCTGACAAGACTGTACCACGTAAGTCCCTGCAAACCAGCAGTGCAAGACAGTCATTTAAAATAGAAAGGTCAATGAAAACCCAATGTGGCAGTTGGTTCAGGTCACCGACTGCTGTCCTTTTCTCTCCAGCTCCCAAGTCCCGCATGCACACATATACTTGGCTATTCAGTGAACCTAGATTCTGACAAATGTGCCCTTCAAGCTCAGTTCTCAAAAAAGCTTTCAGAGTAGCAAAAACAACACTGCCCTCCTACAATCCTCTACTGCACCTTCGGATCTGTGGAAGGAGGAAACCGGGTTTTGTCTTGGTGTCACGACTAGTGTCAGAAGTATGAGTGTGGGAGGCCAAGACATGAAAGAATAGTAACAACAGTACCTGCACCTTCACTGACTTATCTACAGCCTGTCATTTATAAACCACACTATATGTTCCAACAACATCACATATTTCATCACAAGATTAAAAAACTACAATCATGTGACTTTGTTATGTGCCTGCTCAATGCCTGGTTGGGTAGTCTCTGTCCTTGGAGGTTTTTAAGGCATATCTTAAAGCCCTTAGTAACCTTGTCTTATAGCTGACCCTACTTTGAGCAGGAGGTTGGACTAGAGGCCTCCTGAGGTCACCTTCAGCCTGAGGTACCCCATGAACACAGCACACAGACATACACAAATAGAGAAGAATCTCCTTACCAAATTCCACTTTTATAATTTCTTAGAATTTATGATGCCCTAGCTCTACTGAATTTTCAATATCCCAAACATCTACACAGAGATACCAGGAGCAAATCAAGGTCATGAGACATATAGCTGTGGCTAATCACAGTTCTAGGTGCGGATAATATTATATACAGCAGCTTCTAGTTATCGCCTTGATGGTAGCTACTAGATTTTTAGGACAGCTACGTAGATTAGTGAGAACAGAACCTTGAAGAACTAATACACTGTATACCTTGTGCTATTTCAAATACATTTATTCAAGAAGGAGAAATCCTGCTTCCTGTTAATAAAAACAGTCATAAACATTTTTCTTGGTAGGTTCAGGGCAAGGACACAAGTGCTGCCAGTGTCCGTGAGGTTTCTGTACTTTGAATCACAAGCTTGTAATGCATAGGCTACACCAGCTTAGTTTTGGCTTTTGCATTCAAAGCAGGCTGGCTCTCAAAAAAAGCTATTGGCTTAGTGGTTGCATGTTAACTTCAAAAAGTATGTTTATCTGACAAGGACATTGAGTGAGAGAGACAAACTATTGCATAATCTTCTGCCCAGTTCTGCCCACTTCTCTGTCCAAGCAAGACAATGCACATATAAAATCCCAGCAACATGGCATTTCAGATCTGCTTTTTCCATTGGCTGGACATCTAATCCATTATAATCCAAACAAAATGGAAAGACCCTTTTCTACAGTAAATCTGTAGTGATTATCTCAGAGCAGAAAGTTACACTGTGTCCTTGGACTTCAGAGACATGAACACTATACTGAAGACAGGTATGTTCTTCAGCTACTGTGAAACAAGAACAAGAAAATGACAGGTATTCATTGTAAGAGCTTTAAACACTATTTTATGAGTAAAGAAGATGTAGCTATATGCTGGAAAAGCTAAAACATCCAGGATATCAGAGCAGGCTTGCAGTGCTAAATATGTTAGAAAAAGCAAATCTTTCAGCTGGCCTCAGTGAACGTCAACATATAAGGAACAAACAGTGACCGAGCTCTTGTGATGCATCCCTTATAGGCATACTTGAGGAACAAATGCATAAAAGTATTATGCACCGTTCCATTTTCACATTCATTAATGCCAAAACCAGAGCTTTCCAGTGACCTTCTTGCTCTGCTCGTGGCTGCGATTAATGGAGCTACCACAGCCTAATGCTCCCAACACTCGTGGCTCACTTCTCCCATGCTAATGTACACACAGATCACTTGAGGGAAAAAAGCTCACATCCACATCTAAGCTCCACTACTCCCCTCTTTCTATTCCTTCTCGTAACACAAAAGGGTAGGTCATTCTAGCTTGAGTGTGAAAAAGGGAGTAACAGAGCCCTAGAAACAGATCCTAACACCTGCTACATGCAACAAGATGTCTGAGCACAAAGTTTATTCCAGGCTTCACTACTGAACTGCTTCATGAAGATTAGTAAGTCAATGCACTGCCACCGGGAGCTCCATTTCTCTAAAGTGATAGCAATATTGCCTCGCTATAATTAGAGGTTTGGAAAAACAAGGGATAGCAGTAAAGACAAATAATTTCGATTCTTTAGGCAAAAGAAGAGAAGACTGAAGGGAAAAATCCCAACAGTCTTCAAAAAGATAATCTGCAGCCTCCTAAGCTACTTCATCTTATGGTCTAACTGACCTCAATGTTATAAAGGTTCCCCTCAGCTGTCTAATACAACTTTCACTTGCTGTAATTTAAACCCAGTACTTCTTATCCGATATATCAAGAACATGGAGAAGATACTATTCCCTTCCTCTTTGCATCATGGTACTCACTAACTTTTATCACTGGCTGTAGAAATTATATCATAATATCGCATGGATTTTGGAGCGCATTTTAGAGTTTCAGTTAAAGTAGACTAGCAGTATGGAAAATGTTTATATATCAGCTAACCCACAGTTGCTTAGGGTGGAATTCATCACCATTTGAGGGAAGTACCCCAGGCTTCCTTTATAGTCAACGAAGCCTTGGCCATGATCTACCTCATCTTCAAGTTGAAGTCTAAAACGAGTCATGAAAGTCCCAGTTTCTCTTCACTAGGTATTTGGTGAGCATAGGATGACTGTTTCAGCTATGGATACATATATAAGAAACACAGATTCATGGAGTAATTTCATTTGCAAGGGAGCTCCAGAGGTCATCTAGTCCAGCCCCCTGCTCAAAGCAGGTCTAATCAGGTCAGGTTGCTCAGAGCTGGGTGCGGTCAAGTCCTGATACCTCCAAGGACAGATATTGCACAACCTCTCTGGGAAACCTGTTCCAGTATTTGACCACCCTCATGGCAAAAAATGTTTCCTGGTATCTAACCAGAATTTCCTATTTTCCAACTTGTGCCCATTACCGATGCCTAAAATCAGCTGAGATTTGACCTGTAATGCAATTAACAGCCTACTCTATTACAACACTGGGTTTGTGCCTGCTTTATTTGAAGGTCTTTGCATATATGCAAAGAGTTTTTAAACCTATGTTAATGCAAGATGTGTTCCAAAGCATTAGCAAGACAGGGAGTTAGGAAAGGTCTAAAAGCTCCATCACAGTCAGTATTTCTGGAAAAGGCAATGTAATGAGAATCCTCCCCTCAGATGCCAAGTATAGAAGTTAAGAGACTCCTCCATAAGACAATCAGGTTTTGGCCCTCTCTTCAAAAAATAAAACCAAAGAAATATAAGCAAAATCAACTGGAAAGACCAGTGTTCATTTGGAGGAGGTCCACCAATAACTGGAGAGACTAAGTAAAGGGAAATCAGAGATGTTACTGTGAGAATTAAGAGAAAATATAAGAAATGAGAACCTCAGAAATGAGAGCTGCCCAGCAACTGCTGGGTGAAATCTGTGCATTTGTAATAGACAAAGCTCATCTGCCTGCTTATAATTCAGGAAAGATCGGTGTGTTGTTATCAATATAGCAGAATTTGAATAATAAATTTTGGTGGAGACAATCATTTGCACTTCCCATTTGGTTAGAAGGGCACTGTAACAGCTGTTTTTCTCACCAAAAGCAGCTGGCTGCTGATATTATTTTTCAATTAATGATGCTACACTATGAATAGCTTACTGCATGTAGACATGAAAACAATGACAATTAGTGAAAGAAATAAAGCGATGCAACAAAGTAGGTTTTGGTTTCCATTTAATTGGAGGGTAGGGAAAGTCTGAGATGCAATAAAGGCCTTCTGGACACAGAGACATTTGTATGCTGAAGGCTCTCAAAACAATCCAAGACAGACTGGGTGAATGGTCTAGAAGACAGAATTAGGAAAGAGTAAAGGAGTGGAGAGTAAAGATGGAAAAGACTTAAAGCAGTGTTGAGAAGAATCTAAGCGGATTTTTAAATAAGAATGTAATTTTGCACTTAATCCTTAAACGAACAGAGATTTGAGTTATTTAGAACTGAAATGCTGTCATTTTATCTCTTTACATTGTACATGCATTAGGGCAAGCTGTGTAATTCTGCACTGAGTTGAATGTTAAAGTAAAGCTTTTTGGTTTTACCTTCCAAATCACAACAGAAGAGATGATACAAAAAGGAAAACAGCCTTATATTAAAGGAGAACACCTTACCGCAGTGACGCTTGTCAGGCCCAAACGGGTGAACTCCATTCCGTATTTTAACTTGCATTTCATGCTAGCTGTGCAAAACGTAGCCTAATTCGGGTGTATAAAAGGTGAGATCTATATTAATCAGTCTTAAAGCTCTAATGTACTCCTCTATTGTAAAACGAGGACCAAATCAAATAGCTGAAACAACTCTACCTCTGTGCATGTTACTAAGTCTTGAACCACATCACTAAGTTACAGAATATTCCCAATTCTTCTCAGAAACAAATAAAACCACCAAATAATAGGAAGTAGATAAACAATGGATATGAACCAGGAAAAAAAAGATGTATGTGCATGTATGTGACTTACAACCAATATGACAATTAATAATCTACACCCTACACCTTGTTATAAATGAACATGTACATGAATGTCAGCTGGTGCAAATGACACTCTTCTGTTTAGAGCTCGGGTTTTGTTTCTTTCTCACTCCATCCTGCTCTGCTTTGTGCTCCTTTTCCAGACAAGAAGCAGGTGAGCGCATTTAGATACTGTCCATGTACAGCAAAATGTCAAGAGTTCATATTCCAAGGACTCACACCCCATAATTCACACCTTGAAGAAACACAGGCTTCTCTTGCTTAAACATTACATAATAGACCTCTCTGGCTGTGCTTTACAGCCTTCACACATTTATTGTTCCACTGCCTTGCCCTGCATCAGAAATTGATGAAATCTTCCTTGCAGTGAATTGAGGGACAGGGATATTGAAATCCTGATCTTTCTGTATCAGTCCCAATCTTTGTCTTTTACAAAACCATATTCTTGTGGTTGGTAAAATCAGGATTAATTTCTCTGTCTGAACATTAATATGACCTCCCACTATCATACTCTCTATATCAGTCCCTTAAGACCTTGCAAATGATAAAATTTCTCTCTTTTTTTTTTTTGTTTCAGCCTGTAGGAGTAATAGCCTGATTAGTAATTACCTGTGTAAGAAAGAAAGAGAGCCCCAGCAAAGAGTGTGGGAGCATAACTGCTGCAAGAGAGAAGTCAGGTCATACACTTTGCATATTAGTTTCTAACAGAGTGTGTTCTCAGTGGACAGTTTTATGAGAATGAAATGTGCAGAGAAGGACAAGCTCTAGTCAAGTATCTACATCCCAACTGGGAGACAGGCTAATCAGGAATTTTCAGCAAAAGATTTTTCCTCAGAATACGCCAAATTGTCATTTTGTACTTGCTGTACATTTAACACTGTTAATGTCAGTGAAAAAAAAAGGGGGGAAATGTTTAAACATCAGTAAAAAGCTGAGGGGATGCTTTGCTTATCAGACCCTTTCCCTCCCACCTCCATTTCCTTTCCTCTCTTCTCCCTCTGCATTTAAAGGTTGTGGAGGGCCATCTCTTCCATCTAACACTACGGTTCTTCTTCAAGTCAACTGCTGAGAGAGAAGTCTTTTTCCACCACCAGTATCTCGGTATCCCTGGTGCTGAGCACCTGAAGCCTGAAGACAGACAGCCGCCAGAAGACATTAATCCTTTGTGAAATACAGTTAGATGATCAAGACAAGAACTGGGAAAGAAACTGAAGAATCAGTGACAGGTGAGCAGACTGCAGACACAGCAAGAGCTACGATGAGGCTTCTGGCATGCTTTGGATTTGAGGTTGTACAAACACTGACTGGTTCTTACGGAGCCTCTGCCTGGGGAAGCCACTACATGGCTCCAGGGTTCTCTGGGAAAGCAAAGAGGAGACAGCCACGGAAAGGAAACAACCCTCCGTGTTATGCTTTATGCTATGAATTTCCATAAATGCTTCACAGAATTTCTACACTGGCTGAGGAAGCAGTGCATGGGCTTTCTGTTCTGCTCACTGGAAAAGAATATGAAAGAAGCCCCGAAAATCCCAGAGAGAGGTATTGCAAATTGTAGAAAGCATTTGTACAATATGGAAAAAAACAAAACTTCTTTCTTCCTGACATCTGCAAAGTGAAAGATGAAAAAGCACATAAAACTATCCTAGAAATGCACACACTTTTTCTTTAGAACATGAAAGGCCTACATGATTCAAAAAATAATGTATAAAAATTCTATCAGGATTCGTGTTTATTATAGTATTCTTCACACCTCATTCTACTACAGTTTATTTGCTACCTGTCCTCCAACTACTAAGGAGTTTTGTTTTCCAGCTAGTCTTTCAGTAACTACATAGAATCACAGAATCGTCCACATGATGGTCTTTAAAGGCACAGAAGATTCTGACTACTGAGGAAAAGAGAATGTAAACATATTTTAAAACATATTTTAAAACAATCCACAACTCCATCTTTGTTTCTGTCTCCTGGTCTGCACACTTTCTGTCAACTTCATTCAATTTACACTTTGATGTCTTGCTTTATCTAGTCATTATATTGGCTTTATGTGGCAATTAACAAGCTCAGGTTTTCTGGGATTTTTGAAAAGAGAAAGGATCTATATTTCCATGAGTTTTGTGATATATTCCTCATGTGACTGTGAAATTACTTTTTTTTCCCCCCACTTATAGCTTAGGGATAATACCATCTCATTTTCCCAAATACATGGTATTGCAGATGTCACATAGCTTCAGAAACACCAAAACATATGCCAGTAATACACTGAAATAAATACTCTCCTTTAGACTACATTCCAGAGAAATACTTGGTATAATCAGTGTCTTCCTTTGACACACCTTGCATATTTTTCCCTTCGCGTAGTTTAGAGAGGTACTGTCTTTCAAAGCAAAAACTCAGCTTAAACCAGAACACCTAAAAACTTCCAAGCAAAAAAAACACTGGGAAGTTCCCTAAGCTGAAAATGAAGAATTATTACAAATACAGTAAAACATTCAAGTGTTCTTAAGAATATTTATAGAACACAGCACATTTATAGTCAGATTAAACTAATCATTACATAAAGAGCTTTGGCATTTATATTTTCACCAAGGTGATTCATACAATGTTTTAAAATGTTGGCAAGGATATAATTTTTCAAAAAAGTTACAGTTTGACTTACCGGGAAGTATAGAAGAAGTGATCCAAAAAGAATAGTTTCCAGCAGCACCAGCCCTGAAGCCCTGATACTCTAGAAGACAAAAAACAATACAAAATATTGGAAAATTCTCTCTGTGTGCCATTTAGATGCTGGGTTCTTCGCAGAAGGCACCTTCACTTTTTCAGTATAACGCTTCCACAGTAACGCTTATTAAAGCACAGTATTAAGCTGTCTACCATATTGGCATGCTCCGCATTCTTTAATTCACAGACTCATTACAATGGTTGTGTTTTACAAAATCCAATTTAAAAAATCCCTCTTTCCTATGTTAAATACTATTCAACACACATTACCTGGATACATTTTGAAACTGCTAAAATTGCTCTCAAGTGTGAAGAATTATGGATCATGGGAATTACAGCTATTGAATTTAACTGTAGAATTTGTTCTGTACTATTTAAATTTCAAGAAGACCTTCAAACATTTTGACTTATTTAATATTAATGACTTGGATTGTATAATATGTATGAATAAGCTACAATTTCACTGAATACAGAGTGTGCTCTTAGATTGAAAGCATCTTTATTTTTCCTGAAGTTTTGTACAAAGATGTTGATTCAGACATGAACTTATCAGGATTATAAAATATCACGCCATTTCCTCACTGATTCTAATGCAGTGTCTCCATCACAGTTTTCTTACATTTTAAAATAAATTAAAAAAAAATCAACTATTTTTCCTAATACAAAGTGTATTCCAGTAAGTTTGATGATTTATGTATAGTGCATCTTAGTGCCTTATCTTAAAGACAAAACATCAATGCTGTTTCCCATTTCTTTAACCATCTCCTTCCCCTGAGAATTTTTTCATCCAGGGTTCTGGAAGAATACAGTGCTTTCCCAACTGCAAGCAATGCAGGCAGATAGGACAGCTGAAGAGGCTTTGCCAAAAATCTGTTGAAAAATCCTTCTTTCGCATCATAAAATCCTCTTGTGGGCTGGAATCAATGGTTCGTGGTAATCTCTCTAATGGTTTTAGATGGGAGAAGTTTATCTTTCAGAAGACAATCATTTAAAAAAAAAATATCTCTAAATGGATTTACAGCCAAATTTCTGGTGCCCTGGGTCCAGTTTCTGCTTACAAAAGACTGGTGGAATTTTCTAGATAAAAATTCAGCTTTTCAGTGAATCTATAATCTTACTCAGATTTCCCATTTTTTCATCATTCATTTTTTTAACTGGTCACTTTTACAACATCTAATGTACTGAACATGGGTTGAAAGACACGAAGAAAATTTTCAGGAAGCCTTTTTAACATGAGACAATTACGGAGCTACTTAATTTCTAGCAATGGTGACATTTTGCAGCTAAGGTTGTCTGAAGTATGTATATCAGCAGAGAGGTCATCCTACACAAGTGTCCACCTCAAAAATTATCACGAGAAGTTACTTGCAATGGGTATTCACATCAAAGCTTCTGTTTTAAGGAAAACACTAATGTAACAGCTCCAGGGGCATCTTTGTGCTACTGATGCTATTTTAGTCACAGGTAAAGCTTGGAGTGAGGATTATGAATGGTTTTCCACAGGTCTGAAGATGATAATGGTGGCTGTTTTGTTCAACCACTGCAAGATTTTCTCAGGAAAATCTCGAGAGTACACTTTATTTCCTTATTTTTGGCCAGAACTTTTCATGTATTCAAGAATTGTTATGGCTCTTCTTTCCTAGACTTTTCTAAGTCTTTCACTTTTCCTCATGGATCTTAACCTTAGACTTTTATATTAAGAGTTTCATATTAAGGATTGCAAAACTGTTCTTTAGCTCTCTCTAAAATTGCACCCTGAAACTGCAACCGAAATTGCAGCAGCAAAATTTTCATGGAACTGATATGCTTCCAAGAAACGTTTCTTACAAAGCAAAGCAAAACACCACCACCAAGTAGCTAAAATACTGTAACTATCTTTCTGAATAGAATGCAATGCCCGCCTTAGCAATCGCTGAAACTTGAATATCGACTCACAAGTGCAGCTTATATTTACACTGGGTTCCCGCAATGCAAGGCATTTGTTTCAAGAACTCAAATTATTTTTTTTTTCTCTATTATTATGTTGGGTAAAGCATAAACACAACCCCAAAGGCAAAAAGCTGGGAAACTGGGAAGTGACATGCCAGTGTCAGTTGTTTTAGGCTCAAGCGATCCCCTTGTTCAATGACATACCAAATTCAACTGAGTCAGTGCTTTATATAATTTATGGCTGTCACTTGGATAGATGGGCAGCGTCACCCACTAGTCTGCTAATGTAAAGATGGTCCAGCATTTCCCTGTATAACAGCCCTGCCTCTCCTCATCTAGAAGTATGCTCCAGAGAGACATTCACAATGCGCATATATCTATATATCAACAGACAAAAAAATAGCCCAGAACACATTGATTCTGTATTTGTGAGACACTCATTTGTTATAAGCATCCCTAAAAAATAAACAAAGACCCGAAGGGATGATACTATCTTTTATGGCTGCTGTAATAAAACTGTTTATGTAGCCATATTTCTGTATTCAGATGGATTCAACTTTTTCAAATGGTACTATAAAAATCAATACATATAGACAACTTTTCAAGATTGCTTTCTGCAGACACTTCTGTTCTGATCTAATATAACAACAAAAAGCTGGAAGTAGAAGTTTAGATGCCAGTTATAAAGTCATAAAATGGAATCATTCCAGGTTATTTTAATTAAGAAGTGACTAGACTCCCAATTATTTTATAGCTTAAATGTTCGAAGCGATGGATCATGCACACTGCTTTGACATGTATAATAGAAAGTGCAAATATTTTTACAAACTATAAATGGCAGTATGAGTTAGTTCACATTTCTAATGAACACGTAGATTTAGCCTGAGCAAGATGTAAATCTTGTGCGCAGCAGGTGAAAAAGAAAAGCTTAAAAAAGGGTAAAATCTGCCTCAAAGAACACAGATTTCACAGTTTGTGATGCAAAGTTCCCAGCACTATATCATAAATTTTTAAAAAGCACTATAGGACCATGTCCACAGGATTCCTTGTGTGGCCCTGACTCTGCCATAACTGGGAGCTCCACACGTTTTGACGCAGTATTTCTTCACAACATCTTTGTAAGTCAACGACGCTTTATTCATTGGGAATTAATGTAGAGGCGCCTTGCCCAACATCATACAAGACACTGGCAGACGTCAGTGAACCCACGTCTCTCGTGATTGATCAATACTCAAACCGCTGAAGAAGTTTGCTGCTTCTTATTTTGTACAATGCATCTATGTATGACAGAATGGCCAAGAAAGTTGCTGAAATGTGTATCATACAGGCGAGATGGAAATGATCTAAAAAAGCTGGTCTCCAAACAGCTTCTGTGTGAACATCCTTCTCTAAACTAGTCTTTCACATCCTGATCAGTCTTTTCTCACTGAATGTTAGCGGCATCAGTGGATTTTTTTCTGGGCGGCATAATCAAAGATAACCTGCAGCAGGGGCAAAGAACTTCAGCATTTCCAGGTCTTCTTCCAAAACAATTAATTAACCCACAATTTTCTTCTCACATGTGTTCTAGTAGAAATAAATTCTCTCTGAATTCTGTCTATGCACTTCTGTTTCCTGCCCTAAACGAAGTGTGGCTTACAGAGAAACACTGGAATTCAAAACGAGCTTGAATCCAGGTTTTGACCGTGCTTTTACCTCAGTCTTTGATACCTGGAGAATGGAGGTTTTAACCCAACATTTACAGACACCACAGCTCTTTGTAACAGGATTGTTCAGCAAATGGAGTAGACATTCTGGCAGAGACGAATGCCATCCACGATGATGAAGAAAAGCACAAAACTTCAAATAAGAAATAGTACAATCAAATCACTATTTTTGCATAGGTGGAGAGAAAAGAAAAACATGGGATGGAAGCGGAAGCATTAGAATTCTCCTGAACTACATTTTTGAAACTCTAATTGTTAATTTTTTCTACTGCAAAGAAAAGGAGATATTTTAGTAACAAAAAAGTAACATGAAAGCTTTTGGTTTAGAAAAAACACATACATTGATTTAAAATACGACTTTTTTCTTTCAATAACCCCCATTGTAGCCCAAGAGGTAAGGTCCAGGAACTAAAGTCTTCATCCAGCACTGAAGCTTTAATAACAGGGAATAGCTAAAGAGGGGAATACCAAAACTAAACCAGGATGTTTTAAAATTAATTTATTAGATAAAGATATTCAGTATTTGATAGATGGTATTTCCACCAGTCTCTGAGCACCAGTTTTTCCACCAAAAGTTGAATCCTTCACTGTACAGACTTTGCAAATACAGGCCCCTAAGGCATGGCTGTGGGCAGCACCACTAATGCTCGACTTTATGGGAATCTGCAACATACACAGCAGTGAATGTACCCACGTACCTCAGGAAAAAAGCCTTTGCTTTTTTAAGAAAACAAATGGAAGAATGGAAACAAATGAAAACCCAAAGCCTCCAGCAACTGGTGTCCACCTATACTGTCTGTGCAACTAAAATTCTCCAATGGAATCCATAGAAATCAGGGCATTTTTAGGATATAGCCCTGAAATTCCATGCAGTGGGATTTTCTTCCACTTGAGTGTAACATTTGCTCAATTTCTTTTTCACTTCCTTAACAGCTGCTTGTGTTTTTGCATCTGCCTTGCTTGTTGGCATTTATTTTGTTTTTTGCTTATTTATTTCTCTGGCTGTTCATCTTGTGTACAGTTTGTTTATCGCCACTTTGTCTGTGTGCTCATTTCCCTTTCGGGGTTTTATTTCTATGTTTACTTATTTGTGTCAGTAAAACTGTCCTTTCTGGTTTTCCTTGTCTCACTTAATGGTTATACATTGCTGACACCTAAGTGATACTGTGATTTATTTTGCTTCTAGCTTCATACTAACTTTCATACTTAGCTTAGATACCTCTACCATAAATTTTCCACATTCTCTAGGTTTGTTTGCTTTTTAATTAACTGAGTTCTTGGTTAAATTATTATTATTATTGTTATTATTATATATTATATATTATTGCTGTTGTTGTTTTTATTATTATTATTATTACTATGAAGAAGAAGCAGCCAAAGGAGGAAAAATAATGACTGAACTAGGCATTAGCTTCAATCCAGCCTCCATCCAGAAATACAGGAATCAAACCAAAAGGAAGCAACTAAAATAGTATGGCATATATTACATTAAAGGTCAAGACCAGGTATGTACTGGTCTGTACCATCTTTCTCATCCTGAGCCAGAGTTTTTTTAGAGAGTAGCTACCATCCTTCAGTTCTGCAGTGAACAATAAAGTCCACCAAGACAATTCCATCAAATCTGACGCAAGTTGTCAGCCATGAGAGAAACTCCAGTGAATTGCAATCGGATGTTTCATAGGAAGCTATCAAAAGGGTCAGCTTGCAAAATGCAAGATAAGTTTAGGTACATGGTAGCAAATGCAAACAATGAAGTAGTGTGAGGACACAGGACATAAAGGCCCCTGTTTGGTTGGCTCAGTAACTTCTGAATCAGTGGGTATGTAATGTTACACCTACACAGAAAAATCAGCATGCTAGAGCAGTAAAATGTCTTGCATCTGTATGTAACGTACTTCGAGAGGCATTTATTGAACGAGTGAGTTCGGGTAAGCTAGTGTGACTGAGGCAGTGGCACAGCACTCATAGTAGTTATACAGCCACTATAGACTGGAGCAGCACTCCAACTCAAGGAAGAAGACGCTAGAAATATTCATGGCAACCCCTCATCTCAGCTGGGATGTAGCTACTAACAGTTGTGAGATGCTACTGGCCATTTTGCATTTCAGTGACTACTCAGAGTTAAGTGAGTGTTGGTGATCCAAAGGAAACTGATAAAACTACTCACAAAGTCAAGAAATATTCACGGACATTACTGGCTCAGAGGTTAGTTATCACCTCTGTGTGAGATTCAGGATTTGATTGCAACTTTGCACTCAGGTATAGAGTCAGAGTCATGGCACACGACATCACGCTACATGATGTAGCATGTCCCATCTATAAACAAGTTAAAGAGCAGCTACATGGAAATTGCCTTTGTAGGCTTCCCCTTGGAAGACAAGACATAATAGTTGGTGACAGTAACCCCATGGCAGATTCTTTTGGTTAGTCAAGCAAGATGTACTGATGGAGAGGAGATAGGGCCTTGAGGGCAAGGGCAAGGAAAGCAAAATCAGGGTGCTGGGGTCCGAGACAGCCCTGTGAGAAAGGAGACCTTGCCAAACCTTGGTGTGGTCTAAACACATAGACAGCCAGACGCATTTTTCTTATTAACTGTGTTTTCAATCTCAGTTCAGCACATACAAATACTCTGAGTTAGGAAGACAAGGAAGTAGAGGCTGGTTCATTACTTCTCCCCTGTGAAGAAAACATAGTGGTGTCTCTGGAGCAATTCCTTTATGGAAAGCCTCATTCACTGCTTATTAGAGAAATACAGCTGTTTTCTAACTTTCTCATTAATAACTTTTCTCATTAATAAAAACAACCTAAAACCACTATTACAGGAGGGAAGCCATTCACCATAGGTCTGTGCTGTTCTCTGAATGGCTCTCCAGCTGAGGCAGAAGCACCCTTTAACACAGAGTAACTCATGGGACTCCTCCAGACCAGCAGGACTGGGGCTAATGTCTGCTTTGGAAACTGAAGACTTGAAAAGAAGAAGGAACAATGAAAGAGAGAGTGCGTGCTCAAGTGGAATATGTTAGATTCTTTTTATATACCTTTACAAAAAAGGAATAAAACCCTCAACACACTACCGCAAAATACAGAAGACTGTGAGCCCTCATCAGTGCTCGAACAAAAGTAACATGACTGAGGTGCAGCTGCATCAATACGATGCAGGTGTTTAACATGTAGATCATCCTGATTCCATTATGAGTTTGATGTCTATAGCTTTTCTAGTCAAGGAGCAGAGAGAAAACACAAATTTATTAATCTGAAAAGAAAAAAAAAGAGTGAGATGGTATGGGCAGGTAAAGCTAGAAATAATACGGGACCTAGAGGTCACATCTGCAAACAAACATTCACTTGCAAAGTCTTGTGACAGGAAAAATGACCAGTGAAACTTCAGACTTACACAACTGTTCATAGTAACATCACCACCCTTTATTCTCTTGAATATATTAGAAAAGGAGATGTCTGGGTAGGGTGGAAGAGTAAAAATACTTACTAATCTACAGCATGGATTGGGAGAAACCAAAAGATGATGAAGTAACACTGCGCAGATAGTTAAAGCTGTGACTACTCGACAAAGCTAAAACATCGATTACCTGATTTAAAGCAGTATTATTCACTATGATAGATTAAAATATGTAAATTGCCAGAAAAATCCTTCTAAATAAAGATTTATTGTTCTGATCTACTTTATCCAAAGGAAAGTAAATAAGGAAAGTTCCAATTCTTGATGTTCTCCAGGATATCCTAATAAAGTGAGTATGAGCCTTACAAATAAATAATCCTCAGATGAAAGAAGACTGACATGTTCTTTTCTTTTCACAGTTTCCATTATCATGCATGCTTTGTATCTAATCAATAAACACTCTAATGTGCCACAATGCTCATAATAAAATCTAACTAGTCTCACAGAATCACTGACTCACAGAAATGTTTGTTGGAAGAGACTTCTACAGGTCATCTAGTTCCACCCCCAGTCAAAGCAGAAGTACTGCCAACACTAGCCAAGTCTTAAAAACCTCCAAGAATGGAGCTGGGTAACTGATGTGTTACCCAGCTAACTCTGGTCTGGCACTTCTCTCCTAGTGAGAAAGTTTTTCCTAATGTCCAGCTTAAACCTCCCAAGCCATAATTTGTTACTGTTGTCCCTTGTTACTTCCATTACTAAGGAGAGTTTGGATCTGTCTTCATAATCACGCTTCAAGTAGGCTGCTACTAGATTGCCCCTTACCTTCCTCTTTGTCATCCTATCCAAGCTTAGCTCCCTCAACCTCTACCAGTAGGTTATATGCTCTAGTTCCCACTAGTAGTCATCCTCAGAATCACAGAATGATGGGCGTTGGAAGGAACCTCTGGAGATCATCTAGTCCAACCTNCTACAGCAGGTTGCACAGGACGGTGTCCAGGCGGGTTTTGAATGTCTCCAGTGTGGGAGACTCCACAACCTCTCTGGGCAGCCTGTTCCAGTGCTCTGCCACCCTCAAAGTAAAGAAGTTCCTCAGCATGTTAAGATGGAACTTCCTGTGTTCAAGTTTGTACCCATTACCTCTTGTTCCATCATTGGGCACCACTGAAAAAAGACTGGACTCTCCCCAGTTTCTCCACACTCTTCTTGAACCACAGAGCTCAAAATTGCACCCAGTATTTCAGGAGCAGTCTCATTCTCTCTACTCTCACTGAGTAGAGAGGAATAACAGCTTTCCTTTGCTGCCCATCCTCCTGTTGCCTAGTATACAGTTTTCCTGAATTGTGGTGGAGCTCACTGTTGGCTGGCATTCAGCCTGATTCCACCGGAGTTTCCTGGTCTTCTTCAGCCAGGCTGCTACTCGAGACATTTGATTAATGAAAAGATCAGGATAAAATAAAGAGTTAGATGTACAGCATATAAGCAGAGGCCTTTGTTAGTATGATGGAATCAAGGCAAGGGGTTTTCATAGAGCTTCCTCATCCATCTCCTTCCAAGACTGCATTTCAGCCAGAGTTTTTAATCTATTTGACTACTGGTTCCAGTTTTGGATCTGAGGGAGCTGGAATTGGATGTGTCTGCAGCATAAAAATGGAATTTCATTCTCTATTCTTGATATTACCTTCAGCTACTTCATAAAGAAATTGACGAAAACAAGAGGGCAGCTCCTGGAGAAAAACTGAAATGGTGTCTACAAGAGCTGAGGAGCAAGCACATGTAGTCCAACTCCCAGATGTCACTGGAGAAGAACAGGTAAAGCCAGATCACATTCATGTCACAACACTTCAAAAGCAGGATTTCAGTGTTACTGCATTGTTTGTTTTGTTCCTGAGGCTTTCTCCATGGTAGGAAGGAACTATTCATCAGCTCCATGCACGCTATTGCCAGTCCACTTCTCAACTTAGAGCTTTACTGTACATTGACTGTGAAACTAATGAGGGGGTGGGGAGTTCCTAGGTAGCACAGACCAAGTATCCCCCATCTTATCTTCTGTTTCCCCCCACCAATTGCCCTAGTGGAGCACATTTACTTGACAAGGCGTGCAAAAAATACTGTCTGTGAAGGGCTGCTTTATGCCTTGGGATTTCTCAGTCTTCAGTCTATCCAAACTATCTAGCCCACATGACTAGCCTCTGAGATAAATAGCCCTTCCTTATCCCTGGATCTCAGAAAGTAACACCATTTCTGTGGCAAATCACATTAGGAAAGGAAAGTCATACGTGCCTCTTGGGCACTGCTAAAGGGTCATAAATAAATGCTTAACAATTATTTGCATGAGGGAAATTAAAAAAAATGAAGCCAGCCAAGTTGCATCAAGTGTAACAAAACAAAAAGCTAAAATGATGGATAAACAAGCATAGAAGATACTGCATTTCAATTCTCTGTGGTCCTAGAGCAACCCAGGAACTACAGCAGCATTAATTAGCATTGAATTTCTGAATGTCATCACACAAAGCCAGTGATATGAGTGTCCAAGTTTTTTCAGAGAGGAGAGAAAAGAAGAAATTAAAAGCCAAAATAAAATTAAAGTCATTCTATACCTGCTACATTGTATATTACTGAATTAGCAGAACTGTAGACTTTTGGTGTCAGTCCAGGAAGACTACAGATTTCTCCACGGCCACATGTCACTGTGTATTACATGAGTGTGGTACCATGGAAACCTAGTGAGGGGAAAAGGTTGGCACATTTTGATTTTTTTTCATTTTCATTAAACAGTTCTGCCACTTCTACAGTACAAAGAATGACTGAATGGGGCTGTGATTTGAAGAAAATTTCCTTTTGCAAAGGTGGCTTACCACCAGAATGTGAGCTTCCCTTACAGATAAACGAGGCCTACAAGAAATTATTAGGAAAAAGTGAAGACAGATTCCATCTTTGATCTCAACTTTGAATACAACACATTCATATTTATTAAACTGTAAAGGATATCTGCCACTCAATGTACAGCTAGAAAGCACATATGGATACATGACAGAATGGTACAGAAGCAAGGAAACATAGAGAACAGACACAGGTTTGCTCTGCTGGGCTAAGCTGATGTATTTGAAGTGACTAGATAAATTACTATGCAAAACTGTCTCAAAACAAGTGAAACAAAAAGCTTAGCTAAAGGTACATGTGATGGTAGTGTGCTCGCTCTCTGGTGCTCCCAGGAGCAGCTCTGGCGTGACCCTCATGGTGCAGGTCTGGCAGATCCATTCTACTCTACGCATGAGGACACAGGAGATGTGATGAGAAGTTATTGGATTGTATTCCCAAATCCGTCTCTTACTTCTCTGAAAACGCTTCATGTTCAAATTCTTGTTTCCTGGTATAGGTGGTTCTTCCATCAAATGACAGAAGGGAGAGGAGATTTTGTCAAGTTGAAAATATTTGGTCTGAAGTGGAGCTGGTTGAAATGTTTTATTACCAGTTCCTTTTCTTACTAAAATAAGCCTTCCCAGCAAATAATTTTTTTTCAGTACGACTATATTTCTGATTTGATTTCCATGTACTGTTTTTCTAAAGCCCATTGAACCTTTTTCCTGCCTCTTATCCCGTATGACTTTTCCCAGTTACAAACACATTGTTACCTTTTTCAGCGAAGAAGCTGTGTGGAAAAAACTAAAGTGCTAATTTTCAGAAATTTTACTTCACTTTAAATTTACCTTTAAGAAATAGAATATAGAGATCTTTCTTTCCGTTCCTGAGGTTGAGCTACAGCGAGCAAGATGTTTGCCTCCTCTGTAAAGAGACAAAAGCTGGACCTGCCAGTTCCCAGACAGCCACCAAGTGGAACTGCATTTCATTGTGATTATCTTAATACTATTCAAACCTGGACAAGGACTACTAGGGACTAAAAAAATGGGCACAAAAGCAAGTGGAAGGAGTCCCCTGAAGCCTCAGTTAGGTACTCTGAAATGGTGCTGTCATCATTTTTTCATTTTCTTGATAATAAATTCAGGGACTGATTAGGACTGCTACTCAGGAAAAGGGAAATTTCAAATGTCATAACAAGACTATGCTGTCGTTTTATTAGTGTTGGTTGACGTACAAAATTCAAGCAACTCATTCCCAGCTAACTGCAGGAAACACACTTCACTACAAGGGAGAAAGGGTTGTACCTCTTTTGAAAATTTTTTTGTAAAATAATCAAGATTAAATTCTGTCTCCTGTTCAACCTCTTACCACACGGATAAATACTTTTAATGATAATTGTTCTATTTGAATAATAGCCTCCTAACAGAATATGGATTGCAAATACAGTAAATTTCATGGCAAAGGCCAATTTTCCAAAGATAGACCTAGTTTTGTGCTGCCACTTAAGCTATATTGGCAAATTGTCAGAATTTTCTGGCATTTGCAGGTTTTGTGCAGTATTCCTAAACCAAATAAATATAATCCTCATGTTTTTTCATTTCCCTTAAAGAATACTTACACAAAGGTCAATTTTTTTTTTCTATTACTACTTATCGCAGAGCTCAAATAGAATATAATTATTAAATTTACTTTTTACTTGAAAAAAAATCAGGAAAAGCAAAGGTCAAGCAGCCATCAATCATGAATCAATTTCATTAAAAGCGCACAAGATGTCAGGGTTCCAAGAAATCCCCAAATACTTTCTTTCTCAATTCACGTGGCCCTTGATCCCTTCTGTTACACAAGTAACAAAACTCATTACGATATATCATGACGAAGATAAGCTGTTCTGCATTTTGAAACATGGGTTCTGCTGCATATAAGTAGTACTACACCACCTACAAGACAGATACTTGAGAAAACAGTATTTGTTGGTGAAGAACCCTGACAGTGAAAACAGTTAACGTCCCAGGGACATCTTTTCTTATATGAGCAGGAATTCCTTCTTTGGGGACATACTGCTTAGATCAAGATACCTGGTTCTCACCAAACAGTGATGAATATGTAGATTAAGGAAAATCAGTAATGAGGTAAATAACGCCTAAGTTCAGTTTCAGTCTATTCACATCCTTATGGTTAATTTAAAAGCTGAATATGTAAAATGATGACCATCCAAGTTCTTGATCACTTAAAGGGCCTTTTTCATTAGGTTATGCATTCAATTAATGCAGAAATGAAATGAAAGGAAGATGTAAAGGCATTACGGTCTTTGAGAATAACATGTACTTTAATATCAACAGTTGTTTAATCAGCAAGAGATCAAACAGAATATACAAAAAATCTGATGGAATACAAAACCAAATTTCGCAGGAGGTGGGGCTGAGTTAGCATGTTCCCCTGATTTAGTTTACAAATAGCTTCAGAACACCTGAACTGAATTTCAGCTTTTTTATTCAACATGGCATCACCTATTACAGAAGATAATACCACAGCTCACTAAAACAGTCTGTATAAATTGTGGTTCAGTCATGTAGAAAGAAATAGTTTATGGTAAATTACAGGAGAAAAAAAACCAACCTGACTGCAAAGCTCAAGATTTTTAATATCTCAGAGGAAACAAACTGAGAATGATGTAAGAAGAGAAGGCTTAGAATAAATCTGATAAAGATGAGAAAATCTCATTATTCAGATGACTGAGAAGGCAAATGAACTATAGATGAAGATCATTACACTAATTTCAAATCAAACAAAACCTCCTAATTCTGAAGATTTTAAATCCAACTCCAGTTTATTTTATTCACTTTTACTTTACGAGAGCCAAAAGGCTATACCACTCCAAACTAATAGCTTATTATTGGATCTGACAAATGCTGATGCCCAAAATGGTGAGATTTTTCAGCTCTTCAGAATTTATTACACTAAGTAATCTCTCATTACGTTTAGATCATGGATTGTATGTTTTACTGGAAATAAAAATTTGCCTTTGAAGGAAATATTGCTATGTATAACTTAATTATTCTTCCCACCACTGTATTGCTGAAAGCCCCAGCCCCAGGTCAGCCTCAAGTTATTGTGGACCCTGCAGAAGAAGAAAGTAGAAAAGACAGTCCTTCCTCCACAAAGTTAAGAGTTTAAGATAAGGGACAACAGGCGGATAAGGACAGATGGGAAGAACAATGGAACAACAAGGCAACATCACATATCATAACAAGCAATCAGTAGTCCCAGCCTATCAGTATCCCACCCGCAGTCACACACTTTGTCAGCACTTGAATCTGAAGACATGATATGGAGAGAAGGGGACGTTCTAAAAAGCCTCTAACAAGCATGAGGAAAGTATGAAGGGAACAAGGGGTGTTTTTTGAAAAACGTAACAAGATGATGATGATGGAGGCTGGTGTTGACACTTCTGCTTCAAAGAAATGGCATGAGGCAACAGAGAAAAGTTCATGTCGGAGTTCAAACACCAAGAGGTATAGGTCACGTATGGTGTCGACAGGGAGATGCAATGAGGCAGGACAGAAAACCGTTTGCAGCGTCATTTTGAATAAATAGGAGCAAGCCACCGCTGCATTTGCCAAGGCCAGCTGAAAGGACATTGCAGTAGTCAAGACACAAGATAAGCTGAGACAAGAATTTTAGGTCTGTGGACCAGCAGAAAACATGTATTAAAAGGGAACTCAGGAGGAGTTCAGTAAGGCTTAGACATAGCCAGCGGCAAAGTGAGCTCCAGAGTCTGAAATGATGTTAGATAACAAGCAGGTTGCTACAGTAACTTACGAAAGCAGTAGCCGGGATGTCTTAGAGGGAAGCAGGAGGAGATCAAGGTTTCTTTTCAGCTATATTGATATTGATGAGAAGATGTCAGAGAAAAATGTCAAGATTTTATTCCAGACAGAGGGAGGCATGTCTGGAACAGGGAAGGCAGAAAGCAATCTGACTGTGTTCACAGCACGAAGTCCTAAAGAGAAGCTGACAGCATACGGCTCCTGCTTGTGAGGTATAAACCTTCAACTTCCACCCAAAGAAATGAAGAAAAGAATGAAGAACGGGCATATGTTTTACTTTGAATGATCTGTGTTCAGCTTCCACCACATGATACAGCCTAAAAAACCCATAAAAAGCAGCACATAAAGTTTCTCTGAGGATGCTACCATTAAATTAAAGTTTAACAATAAAAAAAAAAATCAGTAAAAAATGCAAGACTTGTCCTAGAATAAGGTTTCCAATAGCTTTATTTCTGCTATTTGAAAGTTCTCATGCTACATTTTTTCTGATATTGTTTGTTTTCCCAGTTTCTTCATTTAAGCTGTTTCTTCCTTCTCTTTGAGTGAAACTTTTTAAAAAAATTATTTTCTCATCTTCAAGTGTGCTTCTCCTTAGTTATACCGGTTTTCAGTGTCAAAACAGGGTCCAGACACTGGCCCACTGGAATGCAAATCCCAGCTGCCACAAAAACCACGTTTCAATCTCCAAATCTTCGCCCTGTCTATTGGCCAAATGCTTTTCCCAGAGACGAAGAGCTCATCAAAGCAACTAACTGTCACTATGAAATTCTGCAAGCCTCCTGGTTGAAAAGTCTCTCCACTACAAGTTGGGCTCATGCTTGGAGTAATTCTTCTGAGCTTACACTTAGACCCTTAAAACAAAAAGAGAGGTCTACTTCAGACAGAAGTCTGCTCTTGGAAAGGTGGGCAAGACCTCCTGCAAGCCACCAGGGACTTTGCTATTGCTATTGATTGTACAAGGAAGGTTCACAGCAGCATACAAGCTCCAAGACAAATAGCAGGATAAATAAATAATGTCACTGTTATCCTGCTGGCGTGATAGGAAGTCCCTTCCCAGCAAATCTGTAAATGGCCATTCACAAACCCAAATGAAACTTCAGGTAAATGCAACTGTCCTGAAGTTATTGTGTCAAAGAATCAGTGGGGAAAGCTTATTATCACGTAACAGACCAATTGGTTTACTCAGCTTCCATACAAGGGCCACAAATACAAGATTCAGCAAGAATCAAAGACAGAGTAACAGACAACTAAAAATCTTAGCAGTTTGCTCAGTTTACTTTCTAACACTGAAACAGCTTTGGAAAAATTACTCTATGCTGTAATAGTTCTCATTGATGGACAATATATGTTGAAATTTAAGGATTCGATTACCTTCACTTTACATAATTTATTTTAAAAGTGAAATCATAGTGTAATAGAATTAAACCTACATATGCTTTCAAGGCTCCTACAGCCTTGTCTCTGGTGACGGCCATTTTCGTGGCCAGCACCCTACACTGAAAGTGCACTACTATCAGCTCCATTAATTTGAACTTTGGGGCTCTATATGGTAGAGTTTTGTGGAATATTGGCACAACAGAAGATGACAGTGATTCATAGACTAGGTCTTAAATAGCAAGACATTAAAGTTAAGAAAGTAAAGGCCAAGAATCAGTCTCAACGTCAAAGTGGAGCAAACGTGTCGTAGTCCACGGCTCATTCACATCACTTCAAGGGCAGCGTACTCCCTGATAAACCATGTGTGCTTTCCAGATGGGCCCTAAGGTGCTGTGTAATTCAACTTTCTGGAGACAAACATTGGTTTAATATAAAGATATACAGAGAAGACTGCAGCTTTTGAATCCCTAGAGCTACTGTTGAGTACCGATGAAAAGTCATTTTTGAGACCTACCTTTTCCATTAGGGGTAGACTCTGTCTAGTGAACAGTGGATATAGATTTTTTGTGCTTCCTACAGCCCTGCTCTTCTCATTATGTCTCTTCATGAGACTGAACTGAAATCAGCCAACATATTTTATATCTAGATCTTTATTTTCTTCACACTTCAGTTTTTCCTTAGGCCTAAAGTGTCTATAGTGGAACTAGGTTTATTTTTCTATTCACAAGTACTTAATTCATCTAAACAATGTACTAGAATACAAATATATACAGATGCGAAATCTTTGCGCTTATGGAGTGAATGCCACAACACCCTGTAAACACAGGGCAACACCACCGCTGCAGCCATGCCTACCGACGCCTGCTGTCTTTGGAACCTCCAGCAGCCACTCCGTCATCTCCGATTCTCAATGGCCGGCACAGGCTAACAGCCCCTGCACTTTTTATCTTTTCAATATGGCATTCTCCAATTATTTATGTGAGAGTTAAAAAAGTGCAGCATCCCTAAAGGCATATCTTAACTACGCAGAAAAATTGGAAAGGACATTTTATGAATAAAGGAAATGAGAATTCCACTAAAAACAACAACAGTTTTGAAAACAACATCGCCAACGTCTTTAAAGCTGCACATCTCAAGACTACAATAAACTTCCCTGAGAAATCACAAGAAACTAGCTTCTTACTCTAGGATACGATGAAGAAAGGGTGTATAAAGCACTGCACAGAATGTGTATGCGCTGAGTGAACTGTCAGGTATGCCCACCAGCACAGCATGTAAAGGCAGCTGCTCCATCTGCAGAAGATCTCTTCCCTCTATCAAGTTTCCACTTCAGCTGAAATGTCAGAAATTGGTGTCTAGGGAGAAAAAAGCAAAATGCACACCAAAGATGAAAGGCATCTAGGCATAAGCACATCAAGATGCCAGTGTAGACTTAAAGAAAAGAAAGGACTGGCTGATTTACATTAGCAAAAAAGGTATGTTTGCAAAGCCAGCATGCTTTAATATTTAAAGATGTATCACACATCAATAGCCTGTGATTATCTCCCTCTGAATTACTGCATCCTATCATGGCTGCAGTAAGGGAGAAAAGACATTCTTGATTTCTCAGTATTAGAAAGGGCAACTACAGCATTAATTTGCATGTTGCCTTTCCCTCTATGTGCAGTTTTGCGCAGTGTTTAAAATTGCATTGTTTAGGGACTATTTTCACACTTTCGAAATCATATTTAGCAGAACACTTAAATGTATTTACACTAAATGGAAAAATAGGGAAGTGGTGGCATAGAATGTCTAGCCATCCTGAACTCCAAACACTGGAAATCTGTATTCAATCGAGAGTAAAAACCATATAAAAACAGTCAGTTGCTGTTATTTGCCACGGTTCCCTCAGGAGAGTTAAAATGATTTATTCTTGTTGATGATTAGCCATGTGGTCTTTTTAACTTTAAGTTTTTTCCTTGATCAGTGTTCCAGATATATATTTTTCTCCTCTCATTAGAAGTATTTGCATTTTTGTATTTCCAACAGTTCTTGAGTGTTCATAAATGGGGAGAGGGGGAAAGACCAGTATAATAAAAGGTTGTTTAGTCACAAATTTCTAATATTTGGGATAGGAAATAGTCTTGAATGGGGCAAAGCCCTTCATTTCAATAGGTTTTATCACAGTCCTTCCTCACTGTTAATGCCATCTGACAACACCATTTTGAACTGCTGCTGTAAAGGCTCTCCTCTACGCATTTTTTCCATTCTTTTTCAGAGCTGAAAACAACCTTTTCCAAGTGTGCAGGCTGCTGTCAACTTTACCTGGATGTGCTGAATTTACCTCCAGGGATGCTGACCACAGATACGTTAGGAAGACAGAAAGACCATATGCCCCAAAGGTTTCCTCCCACGTGCCTGTGGTTCCCCTACCCGCTCAGAAGCTGGCAGCACCGCAGTGCACGGCAAGGAAAGATGATGGGAAAGTAGCTCAGCTTTAGTACAACTACTCTGAAGCCTTTAGCACTGACCTCAATGAGAACTCACAGCAAACAAGACCCTTCTGAATAGGTCTGGTGTGAGTCAAGGCTGGCGTCACATTCTCATCTCTCCTTCATCACCGCAGTAGCAATTAGCCTCTTCCACGCTACAGCTGAGATCAGCTTCTCTGGTCTCTTTGCCAGTAGTGGTTCTTAGTATTTCTTAAGGGCACTTACAATTCCTCACAGCAGTTGTATTCTACCTAATAGCTCCAAGCTGGAGTCGGTATGAGCGCTATGCAAAGGTCAGTTATTTTCAGCTCTTCTTTCTGATTTATTTGAAAAGGCAGCCTGATAACTGATGAGCTCTTTAGGTTCTTTGCAGGTGATGTCCTTGCAGAGACCGGTACTTTTATAAAAACTTGTTTACAACACAGCTTGTTTCCTCTTTAAGGCTCTGGTAGATCCTTAGCCCCTGAAATTCTATGTTAACTTTGAAATACAAAAAAAAGCCCTGTTTTTTATTTATATTTTATTTATATTTTATTTATATTTTTATTTATATTTTTATTTATATTTATTTATATTTAGCTCTGGTAGATCTTTAGCCCCTGAAATTCTATGTTAACTTTGAAATAAAAAAAAAAAAAAGCCCTGTTTTTTATTTATATTTAGTTAAACATTCTGTTTCTTTCCGGTGCCATATAGCTTTGCTACCCTTACACTGCCTGTAATCAATACTGAGGTTGGTCACTCCCTGGTTGAGCTCTCCATTGGTTCATATAACACTACTCACATAGATCAGTTCTACTTTGTTGATGCTTTTTCTTACAAAACGACTGTTCATATTTTTGAGAATATTTGTTTTAGCGTCAGTGATTTCTGTCCTTGCCTAGCCAGCTACTTTTGGTAGCTTAGCCTCATATTTTTTGGATGTGTTTTCAGTAGTAAAGTTTGTATTATCCAATCAATAATAATGCCACAACACACAAGGATGTTTGCTAGTGTTCACCTTGAGCTGGTTTGTTTCTTAGTTGCTCAACTTAGAGAACGTTTTGCACCCCTGTATACAGCCATGAAGATCTGACTCCGTAGGGCTGCAAGTTGTTCTGCAAGATCCTCTCATAGTCCATCAAAGCCTTTTGAAAACCAAAGAAATAAGAGCAGCCTACTGCGTTATACATTCCTCCACACTTGCTAGGATGCATATCTAGTCCATCCAAAGTGCTGAGAGCCTCACTTGAGCCTGTTCCTTGTTTTGCAGTGTCCCTTTACCTCTCTTACACCACAGAAGCCTCAACGTGTCCCCAGCTGCAGTATTCAGCAAGATCACCCTATCAGGACAGTCTAATAAAACTTCAACGTTTCCACCATTGAGGAAAAAATCTCGTTTTCCCAGGCTTCATTGGACCACTCCCTCAGTGTCATTAAACTGGTGCTGTCAGCTTTTCTGATGGGATTTCATCCATTTCCATCTCCCGGGAGTTTTTCAGCCTCTTGCAGCTTGTGTCAATGCCAGGCTCAAGCTTTCCAGCTTTCACTACTGCTTGGCATGAGGGTTGTCTAGAGTAGATAAAGATTTCTTTGAAGTGATCTGCACATCTGCTTTCTCTTCTGTATTAGCTGTGAATACTTTTTTCCTGTTTTCCTTTGTTTAGAACATTTCTTCCATTTACTCTCCTGCTGAAATGCTTTGTCTCTTCCCATTATAACAGCAGCATCTGCTTTATCTGTTACCTTTTTCATCTTTTTCTATCTTTCCCTACAACACTTTTCACTAGTGGTTTAGCTTCTGCTACTCCTTCTGTGCGTTCTTCCAATGTGTTTTTTTTTTATTCTTACCATTTTGGAGTTCTCTCTTCTCTCGGCAAAGAGCCACATTTTCTGCCTGTAATTTTCTCCAGTTATGACTCTTGCAGTTTAATAACATTGCTGCTGAGCTAATCTTGGGGCTGCTGAGTCACTTTCACCTGTTGTTTGACAAAGCCTCAAATGAATTCCTCAGCATCAATCTGAGCTTTCTCACAGTATCTTTCTGCAGTGCCATTTTGTACTGTTTACCAATGCTGACTGCTGCTTGAAGTCACTAATTTGCAGTTTCATTTACAGGTTGGCAATGCCAAGATTTTGGTCAGTGGTACCAGTGATGTACTGGTGGTACTGTGCCTTGGACAAATCAGTTGAATTTTGTTTTACCACCCATCCAACATGCAAGTCTATATGATAACTACAATGCTTTCAAGAACAGGCATGAAATCTAACTTAATGACTCTTTGCCAAGGGAACAAAAGAATGCCTTTTGGATTCAGACTCCAGTGTCCTACCTCAGGTCATGGCCTGTGTTGCTTTATTGCAGAAGCAGAACAGCAGAGAGTGATCCTTCCTGGTCTATCCTCCCAGTTTCCAACAACAAAAATTATGGACTTCCTGCACCAGATGTTTCACTAAAAACAGTGTGTTTAAACAGCCAATAATGGAAATATCCTTCATGATTCCTTCTAAACTCTATTTGAATTGATTTAGACTTTGGGATCCGTGATATTCTTTGCCAATTAGTGACATAAAGCAACTAAAAGTTGTGTATAACACCTACTTGATTTTTTTAACCACTTGAGAGATCCCTTGAACACCCTCTAGCGATATCTTAAGAGGAACCATGAATATTTGTTCACACGTCAACATCTCCCCGTCTTACATGATTTTATACCATATTTCCTGCACTGCCTTTTCCTCTTGGTTACCTATAAGATGTGTGGCTCACGTAGCCCCTTGAGGTCATAATTTTTAAGAGCTTTCGGTGGCGGACCTTGGAAAAAGTAGTCTCATATCCACATGCTCATAATCCACCTTCACAGAGCTATAAATACATTTTTAGGGCATCACATTCCCAAAAAGCCTACTTCCCACACTTATCCATGGACCCAGTAGTTCTATTTTTTTTTTTACCATTTCTACAAATTTGCAAGCATGTAAGTTGGAAGTACTGATCTCTAGTTCTTGTCACCATTACGGGAAGTCTTTATAAACACAGATGGCACATTTCCTGTGTTCCATTCCTCCACTACTGCTATTAATGTAAGCAGTAGCTTACTCCACAATAAATAATTCAGCAGGTTTGTAGAGGAGTTCTTTCAGAAGTCTGAGAAGGACTCTTTAGAGGGACCTCTAGAAGTTCTAAAAGAAGCCACTTAAAACTTCAGAGACTTCTAAAGTTTCCTCTAAAGAGAAGCCTGGCTTTTAGAAGCCAGTCATCTGGCTTGCTATAGGCTTTGCCTATTTATTACCACTCATTTTGTCAAGATCTTTCACTCATGGAACCACTTTGGTTGATATTTACCAGGTTTCCCTGTAGATCATTATTACTACATCCTTGGTCAGTAATAAAGATCATGTCAACATGAAAGTTCTATCTTCACATTCTGTCAATAACACTTTGGCAGTAATTGTTGAAAACATGTCTGTTCGCATTGCCATGCTCTTTGGGAGTGGAGCAGTAGATCTTTTACCAATGGTTGATCTTTTAATAACTGCCTTGGATCTAGCATATATTCCACACTGTTGATGAAACTAAGGTGAGGAGCGACTCTTCTACAGCGGTTTCCATTATAAGTACTGCTTGGTCATAATACGTGTAACCACTATGATCTGAACAGCTGAGATATTTCTTCTCTTCTCTAAAATACTTCTGATCTGCATCTGCTCTTAGTTATATGCTGATTTTTTTGAACGCTCTTCTCTGACACCCAATGGAAATGAGCAGTGTAACACAGTAACTTTAATCAGAGACAGATATACTAACCTAACTTAGGTTTGTTTCACTAATAGCTGGATATTCTCAAAATGCAAATATTTTGAATATATTTCAATATCTGCTCTTTCATTTTAATGACTTTCCCCCCTTGGCAGAGAGTATATGGTCAGTTACTAGTTTTCTTCCTTCAGTCCAAATTTCTGTCATTATCCAATGTAACCAGCCGTTGTCTTATCCAAATGCTCATTGTTCTCAGTATGTTTGCCCTTCCATACAGCTTCTCATTTCATGGTAATCACACAAGATCTTTTTCCTTTTAAAACATGCTGTACCAGCAAGATAAAGAACATAAAAGGAGTCCAAGAAAAAACTCAGCTGAATGACATGAAAAGCAATGGAACATCTATTTATTAATTTCTATTCCCTGAAAACATTGATCACACAGGAAATGATTGTTAATCACAATATTACTCTTTGGTCTCATTTTTCCTCCCCTTTTCCTTGTGAGATATACATTTAGAGCAAAGTCAACTCTTTTCTAAGGTAGCAAAATTATAATTGAATCCACCTCTGTCCAACTAAATGAAATGCAATGTCTCAAAGGCATCACTTCTCTTTGTGGAATAAAGAATGTTTTAGTTTATGACTGGTTATCACTCATTCAGATGTCATGATGTCTAATGGTAAGAGGTAATCTGGAAAAAAAATAAGCTCAAACTTTTTCATAAAGTCTGAAAAGTTCTTTAGAAACAAGGAAAGGCATACATATATCAGAACATAAGCAAGTGTACAAGTGCAAGTGTGTACACAATTTTACTCATCTCTGATCTCAAACTATGAGAAAATATAGAAATTCCTCAACAATCAATATTTCAGTGTGGAAAAAAAATCAAGCCAAACTTGCAATAGCCACATATGAAGTAATCTACTCTGTTCACTTTGTAGGTCTAGAAAGTAAAGTTTTCAGTCACAAGGAATGCTTCTTTCATGATGTTGTCTATGACATTAAAAGCGAGTAACATTACCATGCGGACTAAAACCTCATAAAACTGGAATGAAGTTCCTCTGCTAAGTTAATGTTAAGCAACTAAACAGATGCCTACAACAGACATTTCATAATGAAAAACTTTATAAATACAATTAAGTCTGTAATTTGAATCATTTTATGCAATATCATTAAATACAAAGAGTCTGTCAGAAACAGAAGAGGGGAAAAAAAAGAATGTTACTGCTCGTTCTGTGATTTCCTGCCAGGATATTAAAGTCTTTCAAAATGAGCCACACATTTGTAACACAGACACTGTAGGATTAGGAAGACTGTGAGATCAAGCGTTCCAAAAACCAAAATGGAAATGCTTATCTGGTTATGGAAAGTGGATGAAGCTATTAATTTCAACCGTGTAGCATACTGTGTGCACACCTACGTCTCCCAAATGTAGGTAGCGAGTATGTGCCAGCTTCAATTCTTTTTTTTGTTAGTAAATTGGAAGTTTCAGAGAATATTCTGCATTTACTGTGGCAACAGTGAGATTCCATGAGATATTACATGTTAAAAGAATTTGAGTGAGGTAAAAGCAGAAAGTTCATTAGGTTAGTACACAAAACAACTGTAGCCTGCATCAGCAATTTACAGACACTCCTTAATATATTCATACTTTAGATTTTAAAAAAAAATCTTTAACCATAGAATCAAGTTTAAATTTTCTAAGAACTCTTTTGAAAGATTTCCCTTTGATATAATTGTTTTCCAGCTAGTCTTTCAAATATGTTGAAACAAAACATTATTCCCAGCAGTGGTAAAACAGAGACCTTCAAGATCCCGAGACTATAAATACCCACATGCCTCCTTAGGTACCCACGGAATCGGCCTGATTTTCCAAAATTACTTCGAACATAACAGGTTTCCTTGATTTTTGCTGACCATCTATAAATTTAAGCAGATTTCACTGGGAGACAAAAATTGCTCAGCGTTTTTTTCCAAAACTATATAAACAATTTAAGTACCTCCATGCCTAAAGCAAAGCATTCCTGTTTGGAAATCACACCCTCTCCTTGAGTTGAGCTCCTTACCTGAGAAATTGACTGTCAAAATGAGAAGCTATACACTTAACATAAATGAGTCTGTACCACACAATGAGCAGGAATACCAAAGTAAAACATGTCTGCTTACCTTTGCCTTGCGAAAATGGTAGACTACCAGCATGCTTATGAAGTCCAGCAGCATACAGAGCGTTTGGAATGAGATGATAGCCAGCCGTAAGTACTTGTCCTCCTGTGCATAGCAGGGAGTATCATCTGTGCAGTAAGAACATCCTTCCCTGCAGGGTAGGCAGGTGTAGACCTCCTCTGACAATTCACCACCAGAAAAGCGATTTTCTGCATCCTTTCCTGAAAGTATCAAAAGGGTAAGGGGAGACACCTTCAGTTATACAGGATGGGCAGTTCATCCATACAGGAACAGTCCAGTCCTCTGCTGAATCCCTGTCCCACCCTGTTGGCCTCTCTCATTAAGTTACAAAATGGCTTGTCAGGGCTGCTTTTCTCATTTCACCCTCCTTTGTCACATTCGGCAAATGCAGACCAATTTAGACATGAGGGAAAGTGAGCTTATTAAATGCCGCATGCTTTCCCACTGTATTTAAAGTGGGCTAAATCTGCACAGGAAATTCTTTGAAGGAGGCTTCTGAATGGGAAAAAAATTACATCAAAGATTTGGGAATAAGGAAGACACATGAAGAGAAGACCCATTAACTACTTCATGTTCACAGTACGAGCTCTGATCCTATTTCAGATTTTTCTTCAATTTCATAAAGATGCTATCTAGTGAACTAATTAGCTTCAAATTAGATTGTCGTGGTTTAGGCCAAATCGGCCACTGGGGATGTTGG
>RSEF01000002.1:19091845-19112656 GCA_003993805.1 Himantopus leucocephalus
CTGACCAAAATACGTCCTGTTTTACCTCAAACCAGGACATAGATAAAACCCTTCTTAATTAACATTTGTTCAGCATGCTGTTGCACCACTGTGACCCCAAAACAGAACCAGGGCACTTACACTAAGTGTAATTTTCCATTGTTCACACAAGCAAACCAGGAAATCTGGAAAACCTATTGGCAAGTTAATATTTTGTCTATGAAAATCAATGATTCTTGAGCTGACGTCTTGTCCATCAAAGTGAACCCACCAACAGAGCACACAGGAGGGTTCCTGCTTCTTCTGATCCATGAACACTTGGCCTGTAACCCCCTGCAAGATTGCTTACCCTACAGGCAATTAATGGAATAAAAAAGTGAAAGAAAAAGCAGGCAAAAAAGAATATTGTTAAATAAGAAGGAAAACTGAATTTGGTGAAAATGTTTAATATAAGCAAGACAGGCTTAGGAGCTTCCAGAAACCAGAGAATGTGCATGAAGCCAAATCAATGCTGTGTTAAAATGTGTGATAACTTCTCTCACTTTTCACAAGACTACAGAATTGCTCCAGTATCTTTGATGAAAATTCTCCTCCTCTGTCAGTGAAAGTAGTAAATCATGCACTGTTTAGTCTTAATTCAAGAGACAGCCTATTCCACCAGTGTTGCACACGCATATTAGCTTATGAAACTCTCTTCAGACTTTTACCTTCAAACATTTGAAGCAGAAGGTTATCTACAAGGGTAATTATTTCTTGCTTTCTAAAATCTATATACGAATGCGCATGAGCACATAGCTGCTGACAGGCAAAGCCTGGGAAAGGGACAAAGAGGCTGGATACCCAAGTCTGTCTATTTGGCATGCTGTTCCAGCAGCCCTGTGCTCCTCATCTTCACTGTAGGATGCTTTGCTCCTGCATCCCACAGTGAGCAGAGAACAGGCTGGTATTCCTCATGAAAATTGTGGATTTCTCTTTGGAGCTTTATTCTAAACAAAGATGTTGGAAACCTGAATATAGCAGAGTAGTGCTGACTCATGCTAGTAACCAGATTTCTTAGATATAAGCAGACAGCAAGAAGACATCTTGCGTCTTTTTGACACAGACTGTGGGAGGCAGGAATGGAAATGTTGGAAAATAACCGTGCTTGGGCAACCCAAGAAGGTGGAGAACCTCTAAGGATCACTAATCCTGAATATATCCTGGGACTGGAACTTCTTTCCAGAGCAAACGCGCGTGGACCACAGCCCATTATCATTCCAAGAGTTTTGCCAGAAACCATCTTCTCCTTATCTAACATTATATCTCTGCTTTCTAAATTACAGCTAAAGCAACGGACCCACACCGTCCTCTGTCAGAGACAGAAGTCACAGCCTCCCACCTCCCATCTCCATATCCAAATCGAGGCACTACCTACTGTCAGTTTTCCACTTCGTTTCCTCAACATTTTCACTCATGTCAACCTGCTTTTCCACCACACACCTGTTCCTTTATCATTTCCGTAAAGAGTCGCCCTTCAATTAGCCCATTTCCAAAAAGATTATTTAATCTCTTTAAAACCTCACATTTCTGAGCCACACACGAGCCATTTGTTTTTATTGTGGTAATTAAATAAATTATTTTCAGTGTAAAAACTTAACCACTAAAAAACTATCATTTAAAACCTGAAGTTATGAGATTACTTAAGTCACAAATATTATATTAATAGGCTTGATAATTTTGCATGGTCCTAAACCTGGTATTTTTACTTTATTTCTAAAATGTTCCACCTGAAACTTGTTGCAAATACATTATAACCCATTTTATCAAGCATTTTCTTACAGAAGCTTCCTCATCCGTATGCTCGTCAAATACTACAGGGATAACAGCCAATAAACAGTTGCAAGTTGCAGTAAATATCCCAAGGATGTGAGTTCATAACACAACAGCAAGCCTTTGCTTAGATGTGTCTGCTGTCGTGCTGTCTCCTCTATACAAAGGAAGATCATCGATACACATCTCCTGCACTGCCGGCTATGACTGATTATCTGGAGATTCTCTTTTGACTTTGAAATGATTCTTCATTATAGCTAATAGAAGAAAGATCCAAAAAATTGGATCTACTTGAGATTTACACAATGTGATAAGGAATTATTAACAATCACCCTTTTTTTTTTTTCCTCCTTGATAAAAAGAAAGACCATTTTTCAGACACTTAAATAAGTTCTTGGGAAAGCACTGATCATTCTATTTGCCACTGACTGGGAGCTTGTTTGTCCACACTGCTGCCCACTGCATAGTTGAACATTTCTGCCCTTTACATCTGGCCCTGTCCCCTCACCAAAGTCAACGTAACATCAACTTAAACCACGGACAGTCCAAGCAAAGCATGAAGTTACTGCCTCTTACAGCACTGCTAGAGATTTCACTGAGCCGTGCCTTCTCCTATTTCAGCAGCTCTTTGGGATTACAAATGCCTTCTCCAGTCAAGAAAATCAGGTTTTCCTCCCCAAAAGATGGCAAAAGACTTTAGATGCCGGTAAGATAGATGGGCAAGAAGCCAATTCTGCTCCATGGAAGGCAGCAGCGGTTTTAGCACTGACACAAATGAGATGGAAGCAAACACTGAAAGACTGACTGCGCTGCAGAAGTTCAAACTGAGGATGAAGAAGATGTAAAAATGTACTGTCAACAAGGAAAAAAGAAAAAAATAGAATGCAGTAAGAAAAAAGGGGATAAAATGGAAGGAGAAAAGAACCAAGTAGGTGGAAAGTAGGAATAGGGACACAAACTAATATGAAGTATAATAACAAAAATGCTTGAGTACTGGAAAAATAAAACAAAAAGCTGAAATGCTTCAACTATGTCCCCTCTACTATATTTTTTTCCTAGTTATTCCCTCTTTTATCCTAGTCTTATTTTTCTGTCTGATGGGCCCATCTGTTTTTGAAATGGTCTCCTGAGGGTAACTCTTCATCAGCTTTGGTTCTCCCAAGCACACTCTGCTACGCAAGGGGTGCCTCAGCAGCCACATTACCAGCTGAAATCTTCCTGCAAAGTAAGAATGGCACCACAGACTGCTAAGTGCCAGAGCAGGGATTGTTACCATCCCAAACAAAATCATCCCAGACCCCAGGCAAAATTCAGCAGCAGAAGACAGACGTGCGAGTTCTGTTGAAGAAGCAAAGCCAAAGGGCAGCTGTAAAAATGGGAATTCCCACTGAACTGGAAACCCCTCTCGGGACCTTTTTATGTGATCATAGCACTGTCAGAGACAGTAAATCCAGACAAAAGAGCCACCTCTGATGCAAGCACTTTTTTGCACAGGACAGGTTCCACATCTGAACAGCAAGAGCTGAGCAGAACCTCTGCAATATACGGACGATGCATTGCTAAAGAATGAACTTTTAGGTTGAACAAAGCAAGATCCTTCTACTAAGGATCTTTCAATGCAAAGCTGATTACCCCACACGGCAGAGAACATAAGTGCTTTGGAGAAGGGTGTTACAAAATGTTAAAATATATGTAGTCAGCAGTTAGTTTGTTCTACCTATACTAATAGTGCTACCTAGAAACGAGCCATTAGGAGAAAGTGCATAATCATGTACTCAAGCACTTAGAGGTTAATGCAACCTGCATACATGAAATCAATTTCTGTCCTCAAAAGAGACACTGGAATATGGCAATAACTCTGTGCCTTACTAATGAGGACCCAGGGTCCTCATTAACTAATGCAGAAACAACAGAAATGTTTTACTAATTTTGGCACTGTCAGTTCTGAAGAACAAACTCAGCCTCGGAGGGGGAAACACTCTCCTACCTGCTTTCCTATTCAGTAAGAGAACAGCCTAAATTTCAACCGTGCCCCTGATCCACACACACTTCAGGAACCTGCCACGTGTGCGACCTCCGTG
Source organism: Himantopus leucocephalus (assembly GCA_003993805.1). Lineage (NCBI taxonomy): Eukaryota > Metazoa > Chordata > Aves > Charadriiformes > Recurvirostridae > Himantopus > Himantopus leucocephalus. The sequence continues at coordinate 19,095,715 of RSEF01000002.1, forward strand.
GGCGCAGCATCACTGTGCTGCTTTAAGTCAGAAAAGCAACTCATTTCCAGAATCTTTCCTACAGAGGCCACGGTTTATGCAACATTGCATCTTGGTGTTTGGGGCCCCAGCTGAGTTTGCAGAGGTGGCAGATAAGCAGTCTTTTAAGCCTTCCCACCAACAAACCATGTAGTGTCCAACACCCCTGCAAAGCCATTTTATACAGCTATCTTTCAGACTCAAACCAAAACATTCACCTAGATCTAAAGCAGAACCTTATCCCCACGTAAAACTCTGACACTTCAGGCACAATGTGCAACTGTAGTTAACCATATTTTGCTGTGGTGCAGAATCCCAGTATCATTGAGAAATTCTCCCATTTTAAGACACGACACACTCGATCCAATTTTTCAATCTACAGAAGTACAAAACCGGTCATTTTTTCTATCTATCTAGCTGCTTGCCTACATCTCATCTTGAGACCTGCAAATCTTACCTGCCTCTTTATTTTCTTCCACTAGGAATACTTTCTAAACGATTAACACTTCTACTCCGTTTCATCTCTTTTATCATCAGACTTCACCAACCTATCTCCACAAAGACATCTTCAGGTCAGACAGTTCCTGTCAAAACTGCTTGCCGGATTCATGTCTGGAAACCTTTATTAGCATCATCTTGAACCTCTAGATACATACCACACCCGTTTGAACCACATCCTCTTTTCCTTTTTTCTTTTTACAGAATGCAGCTGGGTGACAGGGCTAAGTTCCCTTGAACCACTGTTTTTTCCCCATTACATCCCAGCCATTTCCAGTCTCACACTAGCTGTCTCATGTTCACTTTCTGAAATTACCCACAGAGCTTGGCAGATTGAGCTGTGTCCGGATGAGTTAAAACAGTTTTTTCTTACTGACTGTTTCAAAACTCACGTTTATGTTAGCTCACAGTAACACACGCTCAAGTCAAAGTGTCCCCAGATCATGTAATTACACACCCTAGAATATCAGCACATGCAAACACTTTCATGAGACAAACTTCATTCTATGTTAGCTATCTAGAACTTAAATATCCAATCTAAGGTAGTTATATGGGCTCCCCCTTCTATAGTAAATGGAGAAAAAAGGTAACTGAAAGCAAAAAGTAACTGAAGAGTTACTTTTCCCATCTGAAGACAAATTCTGCCTTTGTGAAGCAGCAGAATTACCCTCCAGGGGAGCCACACTCTCGATGCTGACTGCAGTTGAAACCTAGGTGACGAGTACATACCAAGCATATACATTTGAGACAGTTCATATGAGAGAAAATGAATGTCATCCCTAATCACCAATGCTGTTACAATCTCTAGCCACACTATTTTTGTGTGTTCTGTGGCATTTGGTATGACACAAATCTAAGAATGACTTTTTTTATATGCTCATTCAAGGAGTTAAATCCCAACTCCACCGTAACTCACTGCACTGCAGGAGCACCCGAACATCATCCTCACTCTGTATCAAAAGATTCACACAGCCCAGAGAAAAAGCACTATCACAAGGCTGCCTTCTGTGACACTCCGCAAAATGAAGAGAAGGGAAAGAAACACTCATCAAGTAAAGTGTTGGACAAACACACTGTGCTATTTAGGCTACATATATATTCGGGAGACCTGATGTATATATCTCTTACATATATATATATATATGAGATATACTGAGTTAGGGGTAAGATATTTTGGCCAATCTATATGCAAACCAGATCAAATCAATAAAAAACAAGCCAACCCATGACAAGGGTAAAGGATTTAATATCCGGAACTCAGGGATATGAACAAATAGGGAATTCTAAAGTCTTCCTAATATTAAAAGTTACTCACCTTTCACCTATAATCCCCGTCACTTTTTACGTAAGAAAGCAGAGCTCAAGAGTAGCTAATACAGGAAGGAACCTGAAAGTTTTATCTGCAGCCCTGCAGTGTTGGGGCGTGCTTTTACAAGTACCGTGTCATACAATCATGCACATGATTTACCAGTACAAAACACCTGAATCTGTATCTGTGAGTATCACAGAGGTGCATGTTAAGTGTTGAATACTACTGAAGGTACTTCTATAGCGGAACAGGAATGGCTGTGTTCACACAAGGCAGGAGACAATACACCCAGTCCTGGACCAAGCTTGGTGAAAGCTACTCATCGCCATTCCCCGGGCATCTCATACAAACAGCTCCCGCAGCAGGGAGCTGACGACACGAACCTTTGGCTACAGGATGGTGCGGAGAAGCTGGGGATGGTCATTCACTCGAAAGCAGGAGGCAGAGAAAGATGCCCTGTTACACCTTCAAGCAACAGCTTTACACCTGTGAGTGTAGCATGAGCTCTACTAGTGTAACTGCAACATTCCGCTTTGGTCATATGACATCAACAGACTTCAACTTTGGGCATGCAGTTTATATATTTTCCCTGCTGAGTACCAACCGAGTTGTTTCTCTTACGGTGGGCAACATACCGTGTGTGTCCTGGGCAAGTGTAAGCTACGTGTCATCCATATCATACAGCCAACCAGACTCTCTGACCCATCTCTAATACCTCATTAGCAAGTATTAAGAGTTTGGATGCTCCTTTGGATTCTCCTTTGCAACTGAAGTAAAATGAAAACAATTAAAGCCCGCACAAAGCCAGAGGCGAGGGCATTCTAGTTTGCCCTGACCAAAGAGAAAATGACTAGATTAATTTCCTCAATACTTGCGCTTGAGCACAGATGCCAGAAATCTCTGCTTCCTCATAGCAAGACTTCTTTTTATGTTTTAAAATTTATTTACAAATCAAATATTCTTCAAGCGGGTATGTTTTACAGGATCCTCAAGAGTATCGTGAATGACAAACCAAAGAGCTAGAACCCCTTAAGTGATTGTATAATCCGAGAGTTGCAAACCACGGGGATTTTACTGTATAACCCTGACGAGGATAAAAAGGAGCCCTGCATTATTAATGCTAGCTCTGTTTTCATTTTTCTTTTTTTTTTTACACTCAAGCAAAGGCACTTACTCTGAAAGCTGTTCACTGAGAAGATGTTGGGATGATAGAATCCAGCTTTGCAAATACATTTGTAGGCTCCGAGCACAAATCCAAGGCCTTTAATTGGCAAGCACTGTGAGAAAGGAAAAAAGAAAAGTCATGCAGATGATCATACAACTGTATACTCAGATGTACATTCAAGCATAAAAACATTACAAGATACCGCAAGCAGACTTCTAAGAATAACTAGGCACCTCTTCCAGTCTGACAGTATTTTCTCAGCACCTTTCCCCACAGTCATATTATTTTCTTGTTGTTCACCACCAGCAAACAGTAAAGACAGTTATAAACAAGCCTGTCCCACTGATAAACCGACCAAGGGCCATATTTGACTCTCATACTTTGGCTCTAGATGAGACATCATTATTACAGTGACAGAACATCTACTGTCAGACCATTTCTGTACAACAAATAGACTCCGCGTAGTACAGAGGGAAGAAACAGTTCAGCAACATAAAAGTAGAAACACTGGTAAAATGATTTTCCCCCAGTATAGCTTATTTCACTTTATCAGACCAAAGTAGGATACTGTACTAGATGCCTTTCCCATCAGTGTAGGTGTACCTTAGTATAGGTGTACCTGTACCAACGTCCCTCCATGAATAGGAACTAGACACTAGCAGTTCCTCAGCGAAAAATTGAACAATTTAACTGAAACACCCTCTGTCCTCTCACTTCCTTATGTTTCACTTGTTTGTGACTGTCTGTGACTTTAGAATATGCTTCAATCTCTAACTGCCTGCAACTGGGAGGAAGATGCAGAGGACAGAGTTTAGTAAGAAAGATCTGAGTTTCAAAAATCAAATGCAAACCAAGAGATGACAGTCTGCTCTGATACTTAAGAAACACTATTTTTTTTTTATCTCAAATTTCAGCTTTGTGACATAATTCTGCCTGACATTGGGAAAGCCACTTTGCTTTTCTTTCCTTCAGTTCCCCAGATGGCATTGTCTTTTCTTGCTCTCGTTGCCAATCAGATGTCCGTGCACGCAGTGCCGGCCTGCGGGTGCTACTGGAAAACAACTAATAAGCAGGAAACTGGCATGCGAGAACACTGAAAAATCATTCAGCCTTTATATAAACATGAAAGCAAGAAAAAATGGAAAAAGAAGGCACAAATAATTTTTCTTCACACTTCGTCTTCACCCTACAGAAATGGGACTGTTGACGAGGTGGAGGACAGGAGAAATCAAAGTGGGATGAATGTGTGTGCAAGTCCAATGACAGCAAAACCTCTTCAAACAAGCACAAAAAAGCAGTTAAAGTAGTAAAAAGAATTTTTCAGGGGAAAATTCTGTTCTGCCTTTCTGGCTTCTTGCTTTGTAACGGAAAGTTACATGCTGCTATAGAGACTGCATTCTCTTTTTGATGTCAAGGAAGAAAAGAAGTAGCTTCTACTGAATTCTGCGAACACTGCAGCACCCCAGTACCATATCCATAATCCATTGCCATGGAACATATTCTTCACATAAAATGTGTCACAGGCTCATGAATGTGTTCTGCATTAAAATGCTTTACCGATGACCCTTTCACACATATCCAATACTCACACCAAATAAAAGTCTTTTATTTTATTGTCACTGAGCAGCCTAGAACTTGAAAATAAACTAAGTATTTCAAATGCTGTTCTCTTTCCTTGGTCTAGGATATTATCCTTGTTTCCAGCCTTTGGCAGCTGTAATGCACACCTTAAAAACCATCGGTCAAATTTTGTTTCTTGCAGTCCATATAATCCGATGCAAAGGTGTAATAGGGATCAGAACATCAGTCTGTTGAAAGGAAGGAAGGACAGAAGGACAGAAAGCAAACCTGGATCCCTCTAGATGCAGTTTCAAACTCTGAAATTCCACCATTCAACACTGAATTCCATTCAACATTGCATGGAAACAGAACTATTTACAGCCTGACTTTTTTACAGAAATTGCAGCAGCTAGGCAGGGAAGAACACTAAATAGCATGTGGCCAAAAATAAGGGAAATACTTTTCCTGGAAATAAAAAATTCCCTCTTTTTCCAAATGATTTAACAGTTAGTATTATATTAACCAATGGTGGTAAATATTATGGTGAAAAAGGTAATAAATAAACTGAGTAAGAGTTTGCTGGTGCACAGAAGGAGTTTAACAAACAAAGTCCAGATTCATTGAATCAGGGTTCTTTTGTCAGATACAGAAGCTTTTCCTGGCTGGCTGTGGGTGACTCTGCACAACACCCGGCAGGCACATGCAAACAACTTTTGTCCTTGCCCTGGCAAGTGGCACCCTGGTTCCAGCGACCCCAGAGGCAGCCCCAGAGCCGGAGACCCTGTGGCTGCACTCGCTCAGCCACGGCAGCCCACAGGATCCATCGTGGGCTTCAGACCGCCAGGAGCACAGAGACTCAGCAGCCCACAACAGACTGTGCAGCCACAGCCAGTAAAATATTAATCTGCTGCGAAGTTACTTAAGATTTGATCCATATAGAACTTAGCATTGAAAAACGCAGATGTGTGAAAAATATCCGCCTGCACATAAGCAAAAAAAAGGAAGCATAAAACTGACCTGGTTTCAGATTTCAATTATAAATGTGAAAGAAAATCTCTGGGAATAAACCAACCATATTCCTGAGTATTTTTTTTCTTCATTAGTGGCCATGAGCTTTTTAAAAACCATGCTTTATTCAATCCATAAGAGCAACTACCTTAGGTTAGAGCAGAAGCTCCATTTAGGCTTGTATCGTGTCTCTTACGTGCCCGGCAAACAGTGAAAGCTGCAGGGTGGCTATTGAGTGAGCCTTCCCCGCATACGCCCTTCAGGACATCACACTCCTAAATGGAATTTGTATTGCTTTAACTTCCAGACATTAGTACTTATAGATGGCTTGGTTACAACTCAAAACAGCTTTATCATCATCTTTGCTAAAAAGAGAATAATCGGCGCCTGTACAATTCACAAAGCACGTTTACTCCAGCTGTCTGTTCCCTGGTTTGCAAGTTTATACTTTCAGCTTTACAGTATTTGTATAACGTAACAAGTCCCAGGTTTAACATAGTATGCTTTAAATTATACAGTCAGCTCAACAAATAAGATATTCAATGAATATCTATTTTGAAATTATTTATAAATAAACAGGCCCTGAATAAACACAAACACATCATCTAAACCAGTTTAAAAAGGTTGTATTGCTTTCGTTTTTGTGTTGCCTGTTGTAAAGGACAAATTTGGAAACACCTATTGTGATAAAGAATATAACTGTTGGAAAGAAAATAAATCCTTTGGATAATGTGTGCAATTGCTTTGGAAGCCTGAGCCAAATCTTCTGGCATAAGAGAGGCAAAGCCCTTCATCAGATCTGATTAGCCAGAAACCAAGTGAGAAAGTATTCAGCAGATACACAAAGCAGGTGTTACAGCCACACCAGAAAACAGAAGGGAAAAACATAGCAAAAAGAAACTAATAGTTTAAAAGAAAGCGTGTGGCATCATGTCCTACATGTAATTTAGAAACATAGATAAACCATCAAATAAATCTGGCCGGTGGCATTCTGGAGCACATGGGTTAAAACAGTAATTGTAGAATTTAAAAAAAAAAAAAAGAAAAGAAAAGAAAAAAGACTAAAAATGCAGCCATCCTTGCCTTGGGTATTTCAAGTTTTTCAAAGAGCATCCTTCAAAATCTGTATTGCCACATGCATACAGCAATGGGGATGTCTCCCTTTTCTAAAGTTGGCCCCTTGTTCAAAGGATGTAGTAAGAGCAAAGTCATAATCAAAAAAGCTTAGCAAAAATCATACTAATAAGCCCACGTTTCTTTGCTCTGGTTTGGGGCAGTGCACAGGGAATTTCTAGAAAATACTACGTATGGAAGAGTCATTGTGTGCCTGGCACGTGATGGCAGCTGACGCAGGCTGGCATCCCGCGAGACCCTGAGAGCTCCTTTCTGATCCCGTTTACCACGTTGTCAAGCACTCTCACTTATAAAAATAAATGAAAGAAGATAAAGGTGAGAGTAAAATTCTGCCTGCCGAAATCAGAGAGTGCTCGGTCATTGAAAAGACTTCTCACTCCATTTACCCTTCAAGAGCAGAGTTTCGTGTTAAAGTGCGTTTGCAGCCTGCTCAGAAGCGAACAGTGAGCACATCCACGCATCCAGGGGCCTGGTGCATCACCTGGGAGCCCCCCGCTTGCCTCCGGACAGCTCGGGAGGCAGCCAGACCGCCAACAGTGCTACTCGTGAGCTGCTTCTCTTCAAACACAACATTTTGTTTCGGAAGGACAGGACAGGGCTGGCCACTCCATAATTTACACTGCAGGGTTAGCTGGTAGGCCCCCGTAGTTTTCTCCTACATCCTCAGTGCATCAGTGGAGTCGATTCTTTTTTAAACTCAAGTTTAAAAACGTGTTTTCCAACAACAACGGACTTACAATGACAGTGAGTTGTTTAAACGCTGAGTCAGACAAAGCACAGCAGTAGCTGCTCTGATTCAGCTGAGAGCAAAGGCGGCCGTCAGGACAACATTTGCCTTGAGAGTCTGAAGCTTCGCTAAAAACTCCTTGCTGCTTTTTAATGTGGTTTTTCATTATTCTGGTCTTGTTAAGCCATGGGACCAGAGCAAATACTGATGGCAAGGAGTCTCAGCTCAGTCACACAGATAATTATAAATTACATGCGATCGTTAAAGTTATAATGTCTGATTTTTTATTAACCTTGGCTGTCACTCTAAACCTTCAGAAAATTAAATACGTTGTTCATGTTACGTTTTTTTCTTAGGATACTTTGGTTACTACTGACAAACCATGAACAGAAAAGTTAATGTCAAATCATCCACAATTCAAGCAGGAAGACACACACTAAATATAAGAGACTCAGAGTCTTTTACTTCTAATTAACCCTTTCTGCAATGTGAACCAGTTTGGTGACCGGGCTGTATGTCTGAGGACATAGAGGATTCCCTTCTGGTTCTCACCGCCATCACTCCCAAGATGCCAATGTTATCAGCCCATTGGTGGACAAACGTGACAAAAATTCAAATGCTAGTGAAAAAAAACATGGTGGAAACGGAGCATTTTGCAAAGAAATGGAAGAGAGGCGGTCAGAAATATACACAAATCAAGGTTCTTGCTCAGAAGACAGTGAGAGATGGAGAAAGGTGAATTTAGCAGTGCTTGAAAGCAGGTTACTTGGCAGCAGGGGGGGGGATAAGCAGCAGAAAACTCAAACAACAAAATTACAATTTCTCCTCTCCTAGAAAACCGTGCAGCAATTACAGGGGAACCTGTTAACAGACACCAAAGGGACTGATAATTTTATAGCCATTAAATAATGCAGTGTGATTAATTTGAAGGTGCTTTCTCAGGGCCAGATTTCCTTGGCTTTGAGGATAAATTAAGACATTTTTTACTATTAGCACCAGTTAAACTGTATTAAGAGCAAAGTCTAATTCACTTCCTTAGTGTCTTACCTGCATTAGAGCAAATTCTCTTCATACTGAATCTCTACCCTTTATTTCCTACCACTAGGATAATTTTGTGCTTTACCCATGGGCAATACTGAAAATACCAAACATTATGTGCAAGAAGACCTTCCAGAAGCTGTCAAGGAATATGTCAAAATACACAGAGGTCCTTCACCTCTGGACATCTGGTTCTGCCAACTACTTCTGCATTCAACTGTGACTTGGCAGCAAGTGCTGCACAGGTTTGCCCGGAAGATGGGGCACACAGGGGATTAAGAAAGCTTGCCAAAAGCTGCAAGAATGTGAGGCATTTCCAAAAACATTCGGTGGGGGGGAAAAGCTGGATCTGCTCCTGATCCCCATGAAGGTGCAGTTCTGAGCAGTGAAGTACTCTTTCTCATGTATTCATGTTTCCCTTAATTACTAACCAACTAGCAGAATTTTGCAATGTTTTAAAAAAATTTTTAAAACCTCAGTTTTGTATTACTTATTGATGTTAATTTGTTTAAACGAAATTTTCACAGTTGGCCTACCTCTGCCAATAAATGCTATTATCTGCACTGTGACAACACAAATTACTTCCATTCTGAAATCCATTTTGCACATTTATAAACTTTATTAAAAATACGTATTTATAATACTAAGAACAACCACTCACATTTTCTTCTGAAGGCCAACAGGAAATACTAGAATAGCCAGTCACTCATCAAGAGAATTGTGGAGTTTAAGCAAAGAAAACTCGTTCAGAATAGGAAAGAGTAATAGAGGGTGCACAGGAATTGCACAGCTCATCTCACAGAAGGGCATGGCTGAACATCTTGTAGACTGCACCATTCTTTAGAAAGAGCCTGACTGTTAAAGTACCATCAGCATGGATAGCCTGCTGGCCCTGCTGTTTGGAAAGGGAAACATTTTCCTATGGTTCATCCATAAGCTAACAAATAGCTGCTATAATCAATGGGTAATTTAGATGCATACTTGAAAGAGGGGAATAAAATGGTGGGAAACAATGGACAATATTTTAATCAGTTAACATGGACAACATTGCTAAACCAACATTTTCTAGCCAGCTGCTATATCTGCAATTTCTATTGCATTTCCCAGCAACCACTAATGTAATAACTTCTTGACTCTTAAACATTTTTTAGGCTGATTGCACACACTAGCAAGACACATGTGATCACACCAGAAAAGGTGTGTAACAGTTTGTGTCTGTTTTCCCAAGCCAGGGGAACTTTTTAGACCTACTGGCTGGTTCCAGGCAGTGCAGCAGGGGTGAGAAACTTGCTAATTTCCCACAAGCTTCATGAAAATAGCATCCCGGTAGAGAGGAGATACCTTATCGGCATCCCTGCTGAGGGACAGACTACATCATGAGGACATACCTTTTGTTAGGCACTAGAGAATGCTCTTTGAAATGCCACAGTCGTAAGAAAAGCTTTAGCTGGCACTGGTGCCTTCTTGGAGGTCACGTAACAGCATAAGGAAATGCATTAGGAAACCAGGCTACAATAATCTGATATTCCTGTTCCTTGGCATTCAGTCCATCTTTAGGACAAGTTGGCCCATTTTTCCAGAGGTTTTTACTACTCAGGACTGCCAGGAGTCTTGAGTTGAGTCCAACTATGCGAACTTGGATAAATGATGCTCCAGGTCACAAAATAATTTCTTACTGAAATCCTACTTGGGTATTTTGTGTGAAACATGATTGAGAAGACGGCTGCATAAAGGATGTGAATTTTAATATCTTTGCTCAATTTTGAAGCATTCTTTCCTTTTATATTAGTGCAACATTAGACAGCAATTGAAGGAAAATATCCCTCACTGGTACTTGAATGATGACACATATTTTTTATCACAAAACAGAGTCTGACATAGTCTATTAAATTAATCTTTCTGTTTACTTGGTGGTCATTGGTAAAACAAAACTCCCAGCTAGGTTCTGTCCGTCAGCAGCACGCATTTTATAAGTATCTTTCATGCAAGAAGACAGTCAAGTCCTGCAGCAGAGTGACTGCTCTGTCCACAGCTTGATCAATGTCCTTTTATTAATTTTGCTTTATTCTGGATTGTAGCCTCTACAGTTTGACAATGTGCCAACACATTAAGAAAGTTAACCTTGCTTACAAGACAGTATTAGATTTTGAGGTTTTTGACTTCTCAAACATATCTCCATGTTTCAGCCACAAGTCTCCCACCTTCAAGGTTGGGATTTCTCTCAGAACTGAAGTTCAGAGCACAGTTTCTAGGTTTAACCTATGATCTGAGCTCCGTTAAACTACAGATTCTTGATTGCTTTCAGTCTCACCACCTGGTGTCTTTCATAATTTCATCGATCAACCGATTTTGTGACAAAGCCATCGTTCCTCCTCTTGCCCACGAACACTGCATACCATGGTCTGTCAGACCGCTGTTCAAGCACCATCATAAGGGTCATATTATAATCAGAAGCAGCACCATATTATTGCCGTCAGAAAAAATTCCCCCCAAAAATTTCCCCCAAACTCACATCACTTGACAGTACCAGCCTCACACTGATCTTCACAGCTTGGAGCTGTATACTCACTCACTCATTACAAGGCACAAGTCCCACAGAGGTTCTGCGTGTCCCGCTAGCACCATGAAAATACAGCACCCACTATTTGTCAGCTATTTGCTCGCTCATTCAGCCTCTTCTTTAGCACTAGGCAAGCATGAGGGTTTTAAAAAATGCATCTGGGCAAGACATACAGTTATACTTTTGGGTAACAAATCAGAAACAACAGGTTATAACTAAAATGAATATGAAACAGCAATATATTTAATAAATTAATACCTGTCCTGCTGCTTACTCTTTCTCATCCAGGATACCAAAGAGAGACCAGCCATGAGGGTACACCACGAAATCCTGTTTTTTGCTCCGAACACGTGCTTTCTTCTTGCAACCTTTATCACCTTTGAGGAAAAATGCCCTAATTTTGAGTAGTGACTGTCCCATAGGTAAGCCCTCACTTCTAGGTCTAAGGCTAGCCAGGGGGCTGGTGATCCAGCTCCCTATATGGAGCCACCATAATATAGACAGACACCTTGAAAATCTTTCCTCTGTCCTTCTGCTTCCCTTATCGCAAATCTAGATTCTTACTTTTTATCCAAAGCTAATGATGACTCCTATCTCACTCCTCTATTGCCTTCTGGAGCCAGAGGGTTTGGCCATGAATGTAAATTCCTTGGAAGGCTCTAAATGACCGCTTTTGATACTTAATGATTCTTCTCTCTGCCCATCATTATTTTTCCCTCAGGTTTGCACTTAATCCAACAAGGGTATTCCTGTGCCCTGGTGATTAAAAGCCACTTTTCCCTGTTCCGCTTAACTGCTATTTCCTGCCCAGGCTGAACTCCTCCTTTATACAAAGCTACAGCCGCCTCCATTTAACTTCACAAAAGCCACCCGTTATAAAGATGTTCTCTGAATCTCACGGTATAACACCAGCTGTGATACAGACCTATAAGAAGCATTCTTATGTTAACAGACTGATTGTGTCCACACACGTATATGAAAGCAAATATTCCCTTGTCCTGTCTCCAATCCTGTGTTACAGAGTCCTCTTGTGTCCACAGAAATTTTAGGTGGGTGTCAGCTGGAGCACATCGCCCATAGCTTAACGGGTCCCAGAGCCCTGCTGGGACTCTGTGCCAGTGTTATGCCAGGGACCTCCACGGAGCAACCCAGACTCACAAGCGTGCCAAGGTGGCTTAATATCTTGGTAACAGCCCTCTGCCATTGTGAGAGCTCCAAGCAGGACAGCTTTCTTCTTGTATCAGTACGAAGTATAACTAATCTTTACCACAGAAGTATATTTAAGAAGAATATTTAATTAATCCTCTAAGTTTTATAACAAAACACACACAAAAATGAAGGCTAAATTCAAATGTAAACTGGAAGGATGAAGTACACTTTTAGTTTTAATTTGTTCAGTAGTCTGCTTTCCCTCAGTTCAGCAATGCAGCATTTCTGAGTCAAGGTCCCAAACCAGCAGCCGGCTTAACCAATTCTAAAATGAGTTCCCTGCTAACCCCAATGGCAGATGGCAACACCACAGAGACAGAAGAAAGATGAAGTTGTTCCAGCTTGCAGCGGGAAGCCAAAGCAAAGCATCAAACAATCTCTGGAACCAGAAACTCTAGAACTTTGTATTCCTTCTCCTGGCAGGGTAGCTACTGATAACACTGTTTGAAAAGCATGCGACTGCAAATTTAGAAGCCAATTTCATAGGGATCGTTAAGAAAGTCAGAAAATTCAGCAAGTTTATCTGCACTGTAATTATTTCTTCCTCAAGTACTTGCAAGTACACAGCGGCAGAAGGGTAACACTAAAACACAGGAATCAAAGTGGCCTTCAGGCAGTAACATACCTATCACCCACCAATTCTATTTAATGAATTGCATGAAAACAGGGACTAATGAATAACCAGTAACATGATATATCCACTGGAGAGACAGCAAGCAGGAGTTTTCTATTATTCAGCAGCTGCCAGGAGCTGGTTCACAAAGCATGATGGATTGGATCTTTTCTGACATCATTAAAATTAAAAAGGAAATTGTTTTCTATTATTAATTATGGAAGTGTACCTCTTGTTCTCAGAGCTCCCAGAAATGGTGAAGCAGCATCCGGTCACAGTACACTGTAGACATATAAACCTCAGCAGACAATAAGATGCTCGGAATAGTTTGCCTCAGACTCAACAAAATGTCAAGTTTACTTTCCATCTGACAGAGCAAACCCATTTTATTGGAAGCCACTACAGAAATAGCACCAAAGACCTGCCAGCCTTAATGTGACACAGGCATGCACGCACAAAAGCCAGCTGCGCTCCACACCATTCACTCGTTAACTCTCACTTTGAAATCACTTGAAGAGGTTGCAGCACAGTTACCACTTCTATCGAGTGGCAAAATCCCTGAGGCCAGCGAAGCTAGCGCCAGGAGAAATGAAAGCAAAACCAGGTCCTGTCACACATGCACAGATTTTATTCGGTAACATGTAGGTATTATAATGGCGACAATGGAAAAGGAAACAACTTTCAGGTGAAGAGAGAAAGTATTTGGTTAGTAACTTCATTAACCTTCAGTTAATGGCATCAGATTTTGTTTCATATTTGTAAATAAAAAATGCTCACCTGTCTTCCTGGCTTAACAATTCCACAGGAATGACAACATTATAGGACGCAGGCTTGTAAAATTAACTTACTGTTATGTTTTGTGGTACTGCTCTCCCCTCTCTGTCCTTTCTACTCCTATTCTGCTGCAAAACGCAACACGTCACCAAGGACATGAGACTTGTGGCCCACCTCCCCAGAAAAGTCTCCCATCTCACGCCTAGGAACGACACAGACTCTCCATTCACCTCACTCCAATGGTCTCTTATTCCCAAAGTTTGGGAGGCAAGAGGCAAATCCAGGCACCAGCCTATACAGTAGTCTGAACAGCCTTCCCAGTTCAAATACATCAACCAGCCGTTTTCCAAATCTTCTAAGAGCATAAATGGGACACAGATTGGGTCTTCCAATTTTCTATTCTGAGACTTCTAAAATTCCATCTCGACCGGTGACTTCATTAAAACAAAAAAAAACCTCCTGAAGGTAAATTGTATTAACATGGTTCTGTATGGTAAGTGAATTATAAACCAGCCAAGTTGGAAGACAAGGGTTTCTATTGAGTTTTCTTGAGTCTGAGGCAAACTCTCGCAAGTACTGTCATTGCTTCATAGTTTCCAGGAAGTTTCTGGATTTTATATCCAGAAAGTTGTAATTCTATAATATCGTGAATGCAATCCTATAATATGATAACTTTATCCAAAAGTTTTTTTTATATAGTTATCATATTATAGAATTGCATTCACAATATTACAGAATTATAAAGCCTCACGAACGGACCACGGCAGAAGCTTATGGTGAAATCCTACTCCCAGTCACATCACCATTCCAGAGAGTCAGCTGCAGGAAACGTAACGAAAAGCCTAAAACCCAGAAGCAATGTTTTGAAACCTCAAAAAAGTCAGAAACACATGAAAAAGCAAAGCACTCTCAATTAGCAGCATGAGAGCCTTCCCAACCTGCAGAGCCTGCACGCTTCCAGGTCAAGTTTGGAGGTTCTTGATAAGGTTCGAAATGCTCAGAAGTTCATAGGCATCTGCATGGTCACTCCAGGACAAACACTCCAACAGACTGTCAATGTGACTCACCTCCTAACAATTCTTACCTATCTCTCACTAGGAAGATGTTTCCTTTACTTATCTACAGGTTCCTTTTTTGCTTGCCTTGCAAATGATACATCTTCTTTTTCTTATCTGTGGACTTCTTGGGGGTGAGGGACTTTCTTTTTTGATCCCACTTGCAAATCCTCAAAGCATCTCAAGATTAGGCATTTCGTACAGCTTTGTACCATGAGAAGTGTTTTGGTGAACTAGTATAAATACCAGGATATTTAGTTAGTATCATACCCATAAGGAAACACAGAGAAAAAAAGAAAAAAAATAAGAAAAGAAAGGATCCTTGCTCTAAACAGTAATAACTTTCTCGCTATAATGTAAATACTATTATAGTATTCCAGGGACATAGAGAAGGTTACCTGACAACCTACATTGTACATAGCTTTGCTGTAGCGCTTTGCTATCCTTATTAGGTCATTTGAGACTGGTATACTGCTTTAATTACCCTGACCTGTAGAAAAACCCTGTTAATATTGGCAGTGATGCTGGTACTGGCAGAGCATGTTATAGACACTGAAGTTAATTATATTCAAAATAAAGTAGATTTGGGAAATGTGTTTGCGCGCACTCAGCATTTGGCTACCTTTCAAATTACAATCTACTGTAAACGCAGAACTTCATTTCCCTAATGAACTTTTATAGGCTTCTGTTACAACACTTAGCAGTTTTGTGAAGGAAAAGTTCCCTGGGTAGGGACCAAACGTAAAGAAAGAAGTGAGCGGGCAATTCAAGACCTCCGCCTACAGAAAGCATCCTTCCACCAGCAGCCTGGTGAGCGCCAGCGCCCCTTCATCTGCCTCCAGCTGTCACACGTGAGAGAGGGGGAGGACCGGCATTGATATACTGCACCCATCATGCTTTTTCTCATTACAGTTTCCACAGCAGCGAGACGCATGAACGAACACAGGAACACTCCTTTCAATAGCACCCTTTAGCACCTTGCAAAATTTTGCCCAGGTATTCCTAGAAACTACTACTGTCCTAAAAACTGTCTCCCTCCCTAGAGATACATTACAGACTCCCCAGCCACGTCTCATAACTAACTCCTATTATAAGACTCCAAAATAAATACACAGAGAGTGAAAAAAATAGACATCTCACCTTGCACTAATCTCTTAGTAATAAACTTAAATCCTATTGTTAATTCAGAATAAAATATGAATTATATAAATTTACATAAATACCAACCATATAAAGTTAATATTAAAAAAGAATACAACTAACACTTAGCCACCAAAGCAGCATGTTTGCACATAAACCTGCACTGAAAATGACAGAAATAACAACTTGAGTGGATATTTAAGGTCACCATCAGTTAGCTATAGCTAAAGCAACAATGTGTCTCTGTTTGAACTACATGGAATTTAAAATACTTCACAGTAGAAGTTATGAGCTCTATTAATTACATTAATAACTAACACATTTTTTAGAAAATTTCATTTTTATTTTAGTAATAACTCTATACCGCAATGTACTACAGCAGCCACTTTGCAGCATTATGTCCTCACTGAATCACATCTTAGTGCATATAGTCTATTTTTCAATTAATATCTCCAGGTTATAAATCAGCAAATTTCAAAATGTTGTTCTAATCAGTAACTGCTGACTTGCTCAGTCAGTACCCTCAGGGATTACTTCTTATACTCAAGTTAGAATTTGTATTAAAGGATGTTCTGGCACTGAGAAATTTCTGAGTGTAATAGAGAACAATATCAAGCAAAATTCCAACAAAATGTAGATACAATCTACTATAAACATGTAATCTGGGGGGCAGAAGACGGCAACAAGTCTATCCAGAAGGCAGCCCGCTGGAGGAGCAGACAGGGGCTGCAGCCCAGCCGTGTACCGCGGTGGTCTCTGTGCCAAGTTGAACAGAGCTGATACGTGCCTTTAGAAAAATCACGTCAGTCGAACTAGCACTTTTATGAAAACTGCTTTCCATCAGAAAAATGTAGCTCTGCTCCTCTTATTTTAGTTTCTCTCACATCAATATTAACAATGCCTTCCTTCAGTCTTTNCCAGACTTTGCAGGTAACAGAGAAGGTCTGGAGGAAGGAAGATTTTCCCTGGGTTGAAGAGGATCAAGTTAGAGATCAATTAAGTAAACTGGATACCCATAAGTCCACGGGACCTGACAGGATGCACTTGCAATGCTGAGGGAGATGGCAGAAGTCATTGCTGGGCCACTCTCTATCATCTTTGAAAGGTCCTGGAGAACAGGTGAGGTGCCTGAGG
>RSEF01000002.1:19112756-19174180 GCA_003993805.1 Himantopus leucocephalus
TTTACTTTGAGGGTGGCAGAGCAGTGGAACAGGCTGCCCAGAGCAGTGGTGGATTCTCCTTCTCTGGAAACATTCAAAACCTGCCTGAACGCTGTCCTGTGCAACCTGCTCTAGGTGACCATGCTCTGGCAGGGGGGTTGGACTAGGTGATCTCCAGGGGTCCCTTCCAACCCCCATCATTCTGTGATTCTGTGATCATTCTGTAATAGAGAGGAAGGGGGGAAAATTTAGTATATCTTATTATCCCAAGGACCCCATCTAGTATCTTCCTCCTCATATTCCTTCCCCAACCTTGTAATCTCTAAATCTTCCAGACAAAGTCATTTATCCTCAGAGGCAATTGTGCTGCTGAACCTCAAACTACAGCTAAAGAAACACATTTGAAAGGCAAACCAGCTTTTAGTGGCATAATGTCAAAAGCAGCTGAAAATACACGTGGTTCATCAAAAAGGACAATTCTTCAGGAAATGATTAGTGGTTATTTTCAGAATCACAATAACGTGCTCAGAGCTGCACAGAACAAAAGACGTATACGGTCTCTGTCACATGAAGTTTATTGTAACAGACACTTGAAAGACAAAATGAGAAGGATCCAATTCTGTTCTCATTTGCCCTTATCTTAAATAAAACAAAATCCCAGTGTCTCCAGTGCTTCCAGTCACCTCATTGAAATGACTGTTTGCTTCATTCTGCTTTTATACTTTAATTTATACTTAAATGCTTTAATATAAATTAATTTGTTGAGACTACTAAGTTATAAAACCTAAAGAACGAAGAACGCCATACCCTCAAGTGCCACCCATGACACCAGCTTCCAGCAGATTCTAGAAGGACCAGAAGGTAGGGCAGACTTGCTGCTATTGCCAGTTAGCAAATAACACTCATTAAGCCACATGATTCCCCAGGTCCTCATCAAATTCCAGCTTTATCAGTGAATGCTTTCCTAAAACTGTTTAATGCTCAAATCCTGTTGGTTCAATCCACAGTTTCGGCAAGCCCCTCTCCTTGCTGTGAAGCGTAGAGTAAACTTGCCTTGAGATGCCAACCAAATGCCAGTTTTTACCACTGAAACACCTGGATTTCAGTGTTAGCAGGTGGAAAAAAATCCCTGAGCTATTCTTGAAGCCAATGAAGTGGACTGTGGCACCTTTGAGAGAGGAAGATTGTATGATTGTTAACAGGACTTGAATTATTTTTGCTGAACACCCTACTCACCATAATCAATGCCAGAGGGATTATGGACACAGCCTGAACTTCACCAGCAGGACTAACAAAGACAGGCTTTTTCCAAGAAAACTGAAGTTTGGAATATCTATTTGTAGCATCACTTGAGATTACAGAAAAAGCTGGCTCAGAACATAACGCTGTGCTATGGCCTAACTGATTCACATCTTCATTAGACAACCGAAATAGCTATTAGGTTACAAAAAGCCCCTGGCTCAAAAGAGCAGTTCCACTGGCAGAACTTCTTACAGCCCAGAGACACCTTTTCACTTTGAGTAAATTAGCCGATTTTTCCGCAGCAGTAACCCATAGCAGAGCTATGAGAATTTCACTCTTTCAATAATCACCCAAAATCTCTTTACAGACAGTATCCTCTCCTTTTATCATGCAAACCCACCATACTTTTCATGTCCTAACTCATCTTTCACGTGAACTGCCCAGTGGATCCCCCAGTGCACATGTTGGGTTTGCCCTTTTTCCCCTCCTGCCTGCGGCCCCGTTTGCTTCCTCGGGAGGTTTCTCTACCTGCGCAGCCTGAAATGGTGCCAGTTAAAGCTGTCTCTTCTCTGCCCTGCTTCACATATTCCTTTATTCTACTCTTCTTTCTGGTCTAAGACATGCTTCTTAATTTATAGAAAAAAAGAAGCAAAGTTGCTAAATGTTTTTAGGCCGTCATCCTGGTGTTCACATTCATTTCACACATCTCCTTAACTGAACGTGTCAGCAGCTCCTTAGAAATGAAAATCGTTACAATATTATTCCTATTAAGATCACGCCGATTTAAATCAGGATGTTTATTATGAAATTTCATCCTTTAAAATAACTTTGCAAAATCCTATTCCACTTATTGTTGAAACAAATTACCTCTTTCACAGAGGGCAGCGGCACTCCCCACTTGAAGGCACTAACTTCAGGTCTATTTTCTCCTCACTTGCTCTCAGAAAAGTAGGCATCGTAGCTGCATGTGTCTTAAAGCTACAACAGAAATTCCTTTGCATGGGAGATTCTGTCACCATCTCTGTACTGGTTTGCTTTTTACTCTGAAACAGCCCCTTGGATTTTCACGGTTGCTTTGCTGGAGTAAGAAACTACCAAAATGAGCAAGACAATCAAAATATAGCCCTAAAATAAGGTGGGTAACAAAGCTGTTATCCTGTTATCTGTGGAGATGTCAAGCGTTCCTCAGCTTTTGGAAGAATCATTTATACAAATATTTAAGCCCTCAAAGCCAACACATTTACCAATCATTTAGACATAATCATCCTGTCACTTACATACAGCTCAACAAACATGTCATTGGGGAAACCCTACAGTGTAATTAACGTTGGGTTGAATGACAACTGAAGAAAAACAGTGTAAGCGCTTTCATTCAAACCTGAAAGGCAATATCTACTGTGTCAACACTCACTTCACCAGGAAGATTGATTTTCCCCATTATTATTCTTAATTGTACACATGTAGCTTTCAATTTAATTTCACTGAGGCTTTTAATCGTGGCTTGGCTTTAAGGTTTTCTGTTTAGCGGTGCGGTCCAAACTTTTATTCTCAGGAACGCAGGAGATCAAGCCATGTCGCCTGACAGTACAGTTAAGCAATCTGATAGTCAGAGAGAGGAGAGAAAACAAAGAGAAAAATTTACTGTAATTTTTATGAACCTTCAATTTTGTAGGTAAAATTTTAAAAAAAAGAGTAAGCGCCAGTTCCACTCCAATAATCATGATATTTCCCTAAATATACTGTCCAGTCTTCCGAAGGGACCGTGGCCTCAAAAGGTCTTATTGTGCTGTCAGTGTTGTTAAATTTCATAGAGTGAAACAACTTGCGGTCATGTTTACCTGTGTTATAATATATTTCCTCTACATTGACTGCAGAGATGTAAGCAGAGCTATGTGTCCGTGTATCATTTTAAAATACACACACACCCGTTCTCTAAGCAGCACAACAGCCCGAAGCTCCGAGAGAGGCAGCAAGGTCTCACCAGCACATCTGAATTCTGCATAAAGTGCTATTAGTGTCTGATTAAATATTAATTACAAGAATGTAGTTGTACAGCATTTAACTGGGGAAAGGCCATTAGCGAATCGCAATTTTTCTGCCAAAAAATACCTAGCACAGCACAATGTTACTTTCTGCCCTACTTAATATGGATCACAGGGAGGTAGTAAGTGGCCTGAAAGCATCAGTCCCACCCAGCGGCAAAGGCTGTGGTCCCCTGTCCTCCCCACTTTAAACCAGACAAAATCCTGGCTAAAAAGCATGCCTGGGAGACATGAGTAGTATTTGTTTCAACAGGAGCAAGAGGAAAATGTTCCATTTCAAAGAGAAGCCAAGTCTGTACATGGGGAGCCAAAGCCACGGCTGCTCCCGACCTCTCCTCCGCTCCCCCCTCCCCCTCCTGCCTGACGGGGTTTCGGGCGCCTGCCCTCACACCCCGGCTGCTAGTCATGCGGGGGTCCCCGCTGATCACACACGGACCACAGCCATCCTTCTCCAAGAGGGAAGGACCATCTCCAGCTACCCACACATATTTTCTGCAGTCACCTTAACCAGCAGATGGAACTGAGGACCCTTCCCACGCCTCTTGCCTCGCTCAGCTGCCGCCTGCCCCATCCTGGGGAAGTGCATCAGCTCTGCCCGCAAGTGCTGCCAGCAGCTACACAGCTGTGACACTGCTTTTTCCCCTAACAAACTTATGTCATGTGTGGACACAAAGACCTGAATTCTACCAACTGAGGAGAGCAGATATAGTGCTTCTGTTGAAAAACTGAAGTCCTTGCTATTTTGCTAACTTACAGCAATGAGATGCGGCCGAAGGAAAGCTCTAGCAATACCCCAGGCAGGGCTAAGCAAATACTTTTTAACTATTATTTGCAAAATAAGAATTGTTTGGGTCATATTTAAACTACTTTACCATCTGAATCCACTCCAGTGAAGAATAATGGTGAGGACAGGGACAGCCTAAATTCTGTATGATTAAAACACGGATTCAATAATGGTTGCAGAAACAGTAGTCTCCCACTGGGCACTGAAAAAACAGGAGTACCACCTACCATGGTGCAGTAGGCATAACAGGTCCAGGTCCTTCCCTTGTGTTGAAGGACCCATCTCGCATCCCCAGAGACTGCTCTAGCACTCAAAATTGTTCTGGGAGTGGTTTCTCTCAGACTGTGCCAGAACAGTGCAAGATAACTGATCTCTGGGCATTTTAGTTCAAGCCTCTGAATGTGCCTTAGAGAAAGCATCTCACCTCTTAGATGCACCCTTTAGCTACCAGGCTGCTGATCCATTCACACCTCCTCTGTGCTTCCTTGCCTCATGGCAGCGCTTTATTTAAATGATTTATTAAGTGACACTAAGTGGGGTAGAGTCGAAGTGTAAAATTTACTCCCATTTCCTCACACCAAAAGACCTCCCTTACATTTTTTTTCACACACTTCTCTCCTGCTCAAGGTGCCCTCTAGGTTTTCACATGTTTCACTAGAGCACTGAAATATATTATAGCACTCACGAGAGTGCCGGATGGCAGAGACACATGATACCTGCCCAAAGAACTCAGATCGCAGAGAAGCAGGCAAGGGCGAGGCAGTTCAGTGTCGCAGTTATTGAGGTCTGGGAGATGCTCTTCCTGGGCTTTCCCACTTAGTGCTGGCTCCTCTCCTATCTGTCCTCCACAGCCCTCACCCTCCAGCAGGCGTCTTTACAGCCCTGAGCTGTGCCTGCAGGAACTGTTCTGCTGTTTTGTCGAGGCTTTTTGTTTCAAATTTCTTTCAGTGTCTTTTTCTGCTTCTTGCTTTTCTCTCCTTTTCCCATTCCTTTGTTAGCTCAGTTTGATATGACTAAAATCGAACCTATTATCATTTCTGATATGAATGACAAACCCAAACACACTATTCTTCCCTGTAACACAGGACACATGAAATGCTTAGGAATTAAGAATTTATCAAACAGGTCTATGTGAGTTCACTATTTTTTCAGAGAAACCTATGCAATCAAAAAAGGACACCAACTCAGAAGCACCTTTAGGTTGGCTGGAGAAGCTGGGTATCCTCAGTCAGGATGAACCCGCTCCCTACAACCCTGTACCAATTCTGTCAGCTTCCCAAGGCACTTCCTCTCAAGCGATCTGTATTACCACATTTTCAGTACTTTTTGTGTCTGCAGAGCAGTTGCTAATGGAAAGCTGGTAACCTCCAAGAGGATTAGAAACAAGGCACGCAACCTGGTGGAGCACCATCACATTAAGAGCTCCCAAGAGCTCTGTGGGAAGCGCATTTCCCACGTGGGACCCATGAGAAACAGTACTGCAAATAGCACCACGTGCAGAAGTATGAAACTGCACTTGGGGACAGAATTTGGGAATGTTTTTTCCCTCCGCTCATTCTTTGCCTGCAGCTGCCTTAAATACACATGAAATTGCTCCACATGATCCAACTTCCTCAGTTCCTACATTGGGTTTTAGAGTAACAGAACAAGCTGAGCTTGTGATTTTTTTGCTTTAGTTGTTGCCTCTGTATTAAATAGGTTATGCTGAATGCTGAGGGAGAATGGAGAAAAAAGATTTCTCCTTCTTAAGTGTTGTCAGCATAGGATTAGCCTACTAGGAGATGAATGCCAAGGAACCTCTCACTGGGCAGCCCGGATTCAGGCACTCTCAAGCTGCAGACGCCCTGGGAGAGCACAGGCTTTTATTTGCAGATACACTTGATCCAAGCTTACACTTGTAATTATTTGTCACTGCTCATCTCCATAGAAATGAAAGGATTTACATCTTTTTAAATAACTGGTTTAGAATAATAGGTAAGGGTTTGATGAATTTTCAAATGTATCTTACAAAGACAATTAAAAGCGTTCAGTCTGCGTTATCTAAAAAGCTGCTAGAGCAGAGAAGCAAACAAACCAGTATTATTCCCTCTTCTTTTACTAATGCATTTTTATGTTCTGCATACTTAGATACTCAGCTATACACTTTTAAAATTGATAAATGGAGAGCTGTAAGCACTATCTGAATGTTATACCTAGGATTACTGTGCCATTTCTCAGGAGTCACAGGGAAGATTTTTAATATGTATTTTTTTCTGTAGTGTTGCTCTCCTTTCCTATGCCTTTCAACCTTCTACTGCAGTACTGGAAAACAAAAATGACCAAGAAAGCCCAACAATTAATTCCAGAAGCAGTGACTGCAACAAAAAGTTGGTATAATAGATTTAAAATAGGCTAGTGCTCCAAAGCCCCTGCCGTCAACAGTCGTAAATCCTAACTCATTTTTTGAAATCAGAAGCAGGTTGCTGATGCAGACAGCTCCAGTTTCACCTGGGAGGTAATGAGGTGAAGTCATTGCATAGGAGAAGAGGAAAATACAGCCAGCTGACTATGCACCATTGCACTCAACAGCTCCCTAATGGGAAGCATCAACAGCAGGGGTGCAGCTGACAAGTGAAATGCTGCTTTGTATAACGCTTTGCTACCCATTTGTGTGCTATCGGAGGAGCAAATAGTTAAAAGGCCACAGAGGAACAGAGCTCTATCAAAGCAATCTGCAGAGGTACCCTTTGTGGTTAGCAGGCAAGAATTCAGCAAGCTCGTGGGTTGGTGCAAGGCTTTGTCCCTTGAATTGTGGTAGAAATTAGTTTTCTCAAAAATGCCTGCCCAGACTGTGCAGTGCTTTATAGTGTTGACAGAATATAAAGTCCTTGCTTTTAGACGTTAGACTATATAAAGGGTGGGTGACAATAGGATTTAACATCTCTCTTGCTACTCTCAATACCTTTGTTACCATCTAAAAAAAAAAAAATCTACAGGCAGTACAATGAAGGAAGTCTGGTTTCTTAATAGATGTACCTCATGTTTCACTGTGAGCTCTACTTAAATCATCTCACATGGCTGGGACACTTAGAACATCTCCTGCACTTGTGCAACTTCTCCTGACTGAAACAGATGAAGTCACCCCACATCTTTGACCTCATGGACAGCTTTCACTCTCCTCCACTCCTTTCTCTTCACAAAACGTGCAGGACCGTAACATATTTGTGACCTCCACCCCACTGTCACATCGGCCAACTGGCTCAAAATTTTCTCCATGAGACGACCTGACAGTCGCAAACACAACACAGTCACAGATCTATCTTTTCCATGGAAAACCAGGCTAAAATTACACTAGAAATATATCCAGCAGTAACACAGTTTCCCCCCACGCCCGTCACTCGCAGACTCTAGATTCTGTGCTCATTACCCACTGAGCTCCAACACTGTCCCTACTTAACCTGGATGGATGGCCTCCAAAACACTTCCAAGCAGACTCCCTGTTTAGCAGCACTGGGGGCCTGGAGCATGCCCACAAATTTGCCAAAATCTGACTGTCTCAGGGTAGGACTGAATACCATTAGAGGTCGCTCAATTTCAGCACTTTTCTATTGTCGTTGAGCTTGCACATCTCTACAATCACAACTGTATGACTTAGATAAGAGAAGTGACTGTAGAAATACAGGAGTTTCCAATATATTTGGGGCTTTACCGACTAAAAGTAGAAATCATCAGAAAAATCATTATTAGTCTTAGAATCATTTATCTCCACCGTAGCTTCCAGCTGCAGCTGCAGCTCGGTTAATCTTGCTACAGCTATTCAAAAGAATCGTTCTTGCGTCCAGTACAATATTTGGGTCAACTACAACAGATAAAAGTTATGACATCAGCATGTGAATAGCCTCTGTAACCACCTACCAGTTGAAGGAAGAAAATGGGCTCCTACTGATTGCCGGTGTCTTGAGAAGACAGAGAACGACCCAACACGTCATGCTTTCTGAGCAAGGGGAGAATAAAATAATTTTCAACCATCTGCTTCTCAGTCAGCCAGAAGGAAGCCAAGAGCACTGGCCAACCACCAACCCCAAGCAGCTAATTGTCAGCTACTTTATCTGACAGCACTCCGAGGCACTCGTACCCACCACCACTGCCATGACTTGTCCTTCCCAGCATGCCTCCTGTCCTGTTCAAAGCAGCAACTAAGCAAGGATAATGATATAATCCTGTTTATTGATCAATAATTAACTTGATTATGATCAGCAGAAACCAGCTTCCTGAGCAAAATTCACCCAGTCACCTCACCATCAGATACTCTATCCTTCCCTCCTAAAAAAAAGCTTTAATAATTGCCATAAGCAAGAGAACCACGGTTTCTTTCCCAACCAGGGAGGTCACTCGTCTGCAGCCTAAAAGAATCTGCCCCGAAATCCAAAAGTCCAAAGATTATACAAAATTGCCTAAACAATCCCGTGACCACCACCAACCTACACCCAGCCAGAAAACACAGCAGCATTTGATCCATCATCTGCCACATTGATAGCCTTGATAGCAAGCTGCATCTTTTCAATTGGAGAATCGCTGGAAACTTCCTCACAGCTGGGGGGCCACCGCACCTTGTTGTGACAGACATCGTTAATCAGAGTGTCCTCAATCTTAACCAAGGCTGCAGTTGCAACCTTACGGATACTAATATGAGGACGGACTATGGAGAACTGCTTATGAAAAAAAAGTACTTTCTAATGTCATTTTCCTCTTGGATTCAATTCAAGACATTCTGATTTGCCATGTTTAAAAGCAAGCATGCAGAAAGAAACCTATATTCTTTCCCCACGTATCAGGAATATGACTTCGTTGTCTTCCCTTTGCTGTCTCCTAAGCAGGGCAACAACAGTTGGAAAAGATATCTAGGAGAAAACTGAGTCAGAGTCTAGGACACAGACAACATCTATTTTCTTCTCCCTCTTAGTAAGACTCCAGAGTTTTAATAATTAGTAGATGCCTTCTCTAAGAAGGAGTTTCAGTGTCAGAACAGAAACATATAAATAGCAAGAAAATGCATGAATTGAAGTGTCAATTCACTAAGGTCATTTTTTCATTTAAAAGAAAAAAAATCAAGTTCAAGGTTGAGTAAACCACTATTGGGTTTTGCCATTATTGTTACTGACAGATAAAAATGTCTTTGATTTGTGTGCTGCTACTCTTTCCAGTGAAGATATGGGTGCACATTTATATTTCTCCTTAGCCTTCTGTTTGAATTTAAAATTTGCTTTTTGGTGTATTGGGAAATTCTAATAACACTCTAATAAGATTTTTAATTAGCAGATATGTATTTACACTTTCAGCTAAATTAAGGACGGGGTTTTTTTCTGGGAATTACATGATTTTTCATTTAATTTCTCAGTGGCTGTAGACTGAAAGCACGCAATGCTGATACTTCCCTCAAAGTGACTTTCCTTAAAAGGATTTAAATTTTATATTCCTTCTTCATTTGCAATTGTTCAGTTCAAAAAAACACTTCTCTGGAAACTAATGAAGTGTTTATATTAGGGGCATTGTATTGCTTTCATAAATAAGAAATCATGCTTTCTTTAACTACCTAGCAATATAAATAGCTGTCATTCCAAATATGCACTATCTTTATCATTCATAAGAATGGTTTTAAAATGTCAAATGCACATTTTGATACCCTTTCATCGAATTTTTCACACAATACTCTGGAATGATTAAAAGTTTCAATGAATCTTCCCTTATCCAAACTGTTTATTAAATTTATTTTCTGGTTTAAAATGTTGTTCTTCTCCCACATATAATCAGCCAAGCAGTTTGCCAACAGAAATAATGGTGCAAACAATGAAAACTGAATTACGAATGTCTAATAGCTAGACATTTGTAACATAAATATGTGGCAAACATTTTCTAAGAAAACCAAAAGAGATGGCTTGAATTTGGAACATTAAATTGCAGAGAAAAGCTAAGGTAAACCAAGAATTAGCCACCAAAATATTTTGTGAGTGTCTCTGAAAAAAAACATAACTAAGAAGTCAATGTCTAAAACCAACCTGTGCGTTTTTCAGTTTTCTCAGTTCTAACTAGTATAGATGAAATAAAAGAAAGAAATAAAAATACCTAAGTTGTGCAATAAAGAACTTAAGTCAAATACAGGCAAAGTTAGTGGAAAAATTCCTCTTGCCTTCTTAGGAAGTTTGAACCAAACTTTAAATAAATATCAACATGAAGACACTACATAGATTTCTGAAGAAATATAGTCCATAGCAGTCTAACTGCATTTTTTTTTTGCTTTAGTAGGTAACTTGGTTGCACAGCATCTTTGTTGTATGCCACCTACTCCTTCCCCACTTCATCACTGCTTTACACCACTAGGCTAAGGTTACTCGAGTAGTGGTAGTCTCTTTCTTTTATTTTTCTTTTTTCTTTCCCTCCCAAGATTAATTGTATATTCATATATTACCACAAATCTTCCCCAGACCATATGGGAATAACTTCAATCTGCTCCAGGGTCATTTATGTCATTATTGGCTATTCATTCCCAGTAGAAGCTGTTACCCATCCTATTATTCAACAGAAAAATGAAATCCTGTATTATCTATTCCCTGCATCACAGTGATGCCAGGGTTCACCTCCTGCCATTTGAGCAGTTTGTGGCAGCGACAAGAAGACCACCACTCTTAGAAGGTTTGCAGAGGCAGTTCCTCTGCTAGTTCAACAGATGGTGCAAACCAAGTCATCTGATTCGTAACTCGCATAATTCTACCAACTGTATTATTAGGCTCTCAGGAGTGGCATTATGTATATTAACATATGTATTTGACAGCAAAGACTTAGTTGAAAAGAGGCCAATGTTTACAACTCCAATAACAGTAACAAATAATAAAAGAAAAGGAGGGGTTTTTTAAGTTTCACTGGTACCAATACGCAAGCGTTCAGCATGGTGAAACTGGGCAATGACATCGCTTCTCAGCAACTAACTGATCCTGAAACGTGGAAACCTGACTTACTTTCTGCAGGAAAAAGAAACCTGACTTTCTCTCCAGAGAACAGCCAAATGATCTTCACCCACAGCAACTGGGGAAAAAGAGAGGCTACAGTGAGAGATCCAGGTCTATCCACTTCTCTGAACTTCTGGACAGTATTAGGAGAAAACCATGGGAGGACAAGTGATTGGTGGTCTCTATGCCCCCACTTCTAGACTAAAGAAAATCTTCTTCCCATACTTTGAATCTTTGCTCACGCTTCACTTGCAGAAGACATGAGTCTGTCTCAAATGTGATATATATCTAGTAAGCTGTATTTCAAAGGACTACAGCATAAACTGTGAACCGTCTGCTCCAAGTTCTGACCAGCTCTGCTGCAGCTTCTGACTGATAGGAAGGAGAAACAACTCAGGATGTGTTTTCAGCTCCCGTCCTGCACTGTACCGTAGCTCCCAGGAGCTCAGTCACAGCTCCATCCTACAGGGGACATCAGTCAGAAAGGTTGTTCCCGGTAAAGCTGGGGAGAGCAAACTGCAGCCTCGCTCCCCTCTTGTGGTTCCCTCGGCTCCCTGAGTTTTCCAACACAGCTCACCAAGACCGACACCATGCCAGGGCAGGGGGCCATCCCTGACCACCACCTTGTGACACTCCAGCCTTGGTAAGCCACATATACCTCTCTGTTGCAGACTGCCTGGATTGTCCTTTCACAGTCACGTCATTAGCTGCATTTTTGAATGCCCTGCACTTGCTCCTTTCTCCACCATTTTCTCAAGCCATGTAACATAAATATTACTCATCTACTTGCCTCTGAACTGATGTGACTGATTGTTCCATTTTACAAATCACATCCAGCTCTACCCTGGTGCCATGCTAAACCACCTGGCCTTCTTTTAATTTATTTTTGAATGTAGCAATAGAGTTTCTGGGATGACTTGTCTGACCTTGTCTTCTACCTCCACACCCCATGGTCCTGAAATGCACATTTCTGTGACCCACTGCTTTATCTGACACCAGAACTTAGGACGACCCAGCAAACACCCAGACAAAGAAGAGAATCACAG
Organism: Himantopus leucocephalus; assembly: GCA_003993805.1. NCBI lineage: Eukaryota > Metazoa > Chordata > Aves > Charadriiformes > Recurvirostridae > Himantopus > Himantopus leucocephalus. Next base: position 19,124,833 of record RSEF01000002.1, read on the forward strand.
GCTACTATCTGTAATTGTAAAATCCACGGCTGTCACCCCTTCTTCATTCAGGACACAGGCTAGAGGTGGACTTGGGACAAATCCCAGTGCTTACTGACAGTGCCTGCTGCCTGAGTAAGCCTTGCTTCATTTGTTGCAGTCGTTGAGCAGTGCACTGATAATGAAGCAAAGCATTAGAGGACTTGCAAGACAATTTCATGACTCAGGGTACTTCCTTGAAGAACCTGTTTCTACCCCTGCCCAGGCTGCAAAGGGTATGTGTATATGTCGATCTAGCAGACTTGAACTCACCCTGCCCCTTCTCCAAGTCGACATGAGCATAACCCTGCCGGTGAGCTGATCCAAGACCACGTACATCCACAGCACAAAGCCCAGGTTCGCATGCCCTGCGCAGGAAGTCAAGCACTTGGCGGCACGTAAGGTGCCCAGTCAGTAGTGTGAAGTATTTACTAAGAATGTGAGTTTTTCTACTGAGGTCCGTTTGGTTGAACCCCATCGTACCCAGGGAGAGCTTTTGTCCTGTCCCAACAGCTGCTGCAAAGAAGGTGTGCTGTTCAGGGCAGTTCTCCCAAGTTCTCCTGACAGCTATCCTATCAAGACAGGAAGCAAAAAAGAGTTTTCCAAGAGGCAGAGATCTGCTCAAGCCTGGGCACAGTGGACTTTGGTTCAATCAAAATCAAGAGAAGCAAAGCAGCAGAGATCAGAAGAAAGAAACAAGCACCCAGCAGATGACATTGGACTCGCACATTTTTGCTGCTGGGGAGGGAAGCCAGCTGAAGCAGTCTGATAACCACACGCGGTACGATCAGCAACTTCAATGGTTAGCCAGATGGGAGCAGGAAGAAGAAAAGATGGCACAGAAACAAAGCCCATGAGTAAGTAATGGAAAATAATTCCAGCAAAACCTGCCTTAACAGTGCCTCTAAAACTCCTGTGTAAACAGTCCTCTAAAGGCTGCCTCACAAGAAATCTGAAATAAATGCTAGAGTCAGAGTGCTCAGCACCCTACAGCTACTTGCAGGTTGGAAACATCCTGCGTGTCGAGCACCGGGGCTTACAGACTGACGGGGTGCTTCTTCACCCTCCCAGCCGCACAGCAAGCGGCACAGATCCTGCCACCACTCCTCTCCAGCAGCAGGAGCAGGCTCTGCTGGCTTCACTGCACACCCCCCCGGTCCCAAAGCACCCTGCACACATCATTGATGTCTTGCATGGAGGTCACCTCTGTCCCTGGCTGCTGCCTTTGTCAACAGCTAATAACTGCTGCAGTTCTTCCTATATATTTGTATGCACTAATACTGCTCCACGTATTTCTGCATGGCCTAGCAAACACAAGGTGTGTTGCACGCTTAGTTTTACTTGCATAGTGCTATGCCTAAACTAGTATTCCCAACTGTGTTTTATAGTTGAATTAACCTGTAAATATTCTAGGAGTCAAAACACTAAAAGGACGCAGGACTGGGCTGTTTTATTTTTAAACCGGCAACTACTGCATTTCATTTTAGCAAACAGTTCATTTTCATTAAAGGGAAAAGCTGTTTTCACAGGGGTTGATAGAAACTGAGTAAAGCATGCTGTATGTCTTATGAATCCTATGTAATTCCCAGCTTTCACAAGATTTCAGAGTTAACAAAAAATAGGAAACACTCAGTCAAGATTTCACATAATTTCGCCACAAAAATCATAAACAAGTGTTGGGGGTTAATGTGCTCTGAACGACTCAAACAATAACCTTAGAATGAAGCTCTAAACAGAGTTTGATGATCAGATGGCATGCAGCAAGGTGACAAGATGTAAGTGTCCTCAGACACGGCGAGTCGTTGCCTTCCTCCCCCTTCCTCCGATCTCTGACCCTCCTCTGCAGTGATCATACACTGCAGCTTTTCTTTTATCTAAAAAAAAATCCTTGAGGTTACAGTAGGTGAAGTGATAATGCTGTAGACATAGCCTACTTCTCCTTTTGTGTGGCAGTTCTCTGAAATACTCATAAAATATGCATGTTTTAAGCTTCTTCATGGCACTGACTATTGTGCTAGTTAGCTTGATGAAAGCAACACAATAGCAAATTTAAAGGGACACCACCAACTAGTTTGAGGCCTTAAAAATGGTTTGACTCAAATTCAGCACGTGTGCTTGGAGATGTTGGATGTTGAACAAGTCTAATAACTATAGAAATGCATGTTGCAACAAATATCTTAAACTCCAATTCAGAATAATTTGAATTCTTTCAAATTATCTTCCATAAAGTTGTGAAGCCCCTTCCAAAACGTGAATATGCCAAAATAAGAATATAGGATAAAGAACTCTGCAAACTCTGTAACATAATCAAAATCATGTCATTTTTTAAAAATTACTTTAAATGTTTCTCTATTTTTGCACAAACATCCCCAAGCAAAGATCTTTGCCTATTCCACTGTTGTTTTCTTCTGAAAAGATGGCTCTAAAGTAAAGATAAGACCGCAAGGAAGTTCAAGCATCTTGGTTAAGTCTGAAAACTTTTCAGTCTCAGAGTCAAAACCTTCAGAGAAGGTAACCCCAGCCTTCAGCTCTGAGTATCCATTACCTCTCTCCACTCAAACGCATTCAAAAATGGCAGGTGGACTTCAGCCCTAACAGTTCTTCCAGCCCTAGCCTGGATGACCCATCCACCCATCCCCTGCAAAAAAAGTGCAGAACTTGGGTCATACAATACTGAAGGCCCTAAACCCGTCGATAGCATCCCTTAACAAGAGCTGACCAGGCTTTTACGCTCTTTGAACAGATGCTGACATCTGAGGAATGTGGAGAAGCTAAGTACTCCTGACCTTACTCCTCCCCCTGCTCCTGGTGTGCAGCCTGGCAGGCACGCGAGTACCGACAGAGGCAGGCTCCCTGCAGAAGGCACTTGCTGCAGTTGCCTAGTTGAGCATCTGCCCCTCTCCCCAATTTTTGTAACAGTTTTGGGGTTAGAGCAATTGCATGGGACCTGGAAAGACATAGGTTTAGGTCCTTCTTGCCTGAACAATGTTCAAACCCACACCTTGTAAATCCTGAGAAAGAGCATTAAGGACCAGACTCTGAATTCCGTGCATGTGAAAGAAGAGGAAGGGCAGGAGGCGGTGGGGAGTGCTCCTCGGCCATATTGCCTAAGCATTATCAAACGGAATTAAAGATTCACTGTACAAGACAAAGAAATCACATATGCAGCAGGAAGAAGGCAAGTCTCCTCTGTAACAAGTGAGGTCCCTGACCAGCTGGCTACAGAACAGTGCTTTCCCCAAAACCTTTTCTCCCATCTGATTCATCTCAAATCCTTGGTTACACAGTGGCACAAAGTCAACAAGAAGAGAAGTGAGTGTCCCAGCTAAGAACAGCGTTAGCCTGGTGGCATGTTACTCCTCTGATCTGAGCGTGTTTGTATTCACTCAGAAAGATGACTATTGGAATCTGGTCTCCTTCATCCTGGGTGAGAGCTTTAATTAATGAGCCATTGCAGAACGAGGGTACCAGCAGCAGCTCTTCCTCCAGCTGTGTTTTAAATTAAAAGAGTGAGGCATGGTGAGTTCCATGGGAAAAAATAAAAAAGGCTGCCCATAATGAAGGGGGGGCTCCGCAGCATGTAAAGAAACCTCTCTGCTGCCTTCGGTGACTTGCCAGGAGCCATACAATGGGTCAGCAGCAGAGCAGGGAACCGAATCTAAATGTGCCTCCTAACCCAGTGCCCTTTCTGCTGCATCTTCTGAGCTCTCAGCTTCCAGCCGCCCCAAATTCCCCAGCTTTACATGAGTTTGCCTTGCAGGGTGCTGAAGCCCTTCAGCACATTTCCTCCTGCACAAATCCAAAAAGACATACACACACTATTCCTCCCCTGCTGGTTTTATGCCTAGGTGCCATTCCCCTACTTTGAAGAAAAGGGCAAAGCAGAGAAAAACCCAAATGGGGGAAGATTCAGAGAGACAATCTGCCCAGCCCCCCGGGGAGCCTTCTCAGAGTGCGTGTCTACGGTCAAATGATCAAAGCAAAACCGTTTTTGCTGTTACCACTCTTCTCTGGGTCCTTTGAAGAAAAGAAATAACAGCTCATGAAAAAAAGTGAATATTCACTCTTGCAGTTTACATATCGCTATCCAGCTTCTTTGGTTTTTGCTACAGCTGCTGACACGCTTCCTACAGCTACTGGAGGGAGGAAAGGCTTCTTATTTTCAGACATCAGCTATTTCAGCCTCTTAAAGACTTTTCTCTCCTTCTCACAGTTAACTGGCAGAGTCTCTCTTTAGCACTCTCTCCCAAACTGCTGCCCATGGAACTTGGCAGTCAAAGGAATAACACGTGCTAATGTCACCAGAATAATCTATACTTTATCACCATCACCTTCTTCCACCTTCCCCTCTCCCCCAAAAGGATATATCAAACTAACCATCACTTCCTTAAAGATTTTCCCTCTCTTTTGTTACTCCTCTCTAATGTCTACTTATAACTGTGTGGCTCGGAACATTTCTCAGTGTACGGCAGATAACACACTGGTAGACAGTAGGACAGTCTTAATGCCAGAAAATTTGGAGTGACTCATCTTCATGAAAGCAAGCCATGTGAGTCACAGCCATGATGACTCAGAAGCCTGAGGAGAAGGCACCTTTCTGGGAGGAAGAATTGAAATTGTCCTACTTTTGCAAATATATAACTTAGCGAGGAGCCTCCCATAGGGGTAGATTTGGGGGTCAAGGAGTGAGGGGAAATTACATCATCAAAAAGTAAAGGGACAAAATGTATATTAATAGCACAAAAAAACTCCACCAGTTACATTGTGACTCACCATATTTTCATTATTAGACCTCCTATTTAATAAATAACATCCTTCTTTTCTTGTTATGGCAAATTAAATTGTGTTAGGCTTTTTGTTGAAGTGCTTGATTGCCTGATCTCATTGACCATTCGATAACGATTCCATGAGTGACCACAGGGAAAGTAAAACTTAGAAGACCTACAGTTCATTAAAGCTGTCAGAAATGGATGAATATGACACATTGAATAACAAATTGTGATGTTTCTAGATGTAAATGTGATAAGGCATTTATCCATCATGCTTCACTTGATATTAGCAGAAATATCAGACTGGATCATCTGAAACAAACAGCATGAACTTATAAGTCTTATAAGTCATAATTTATGTATAAACTATAAATTATAACTCTGCTTATCAGAAATTGTGCGAAGATCTAAATTAGCAAGCACCCAAATGTGATGGGAGAAGTCATGCAAATGTCCATCCACGGACCACAGGTGGTCCAGGCTACGTGACCCACAAGGCGAAACAGTTTGTCTACAGAGGTTATGAGGCTTTTCTTTCAGGGTCTTACACAGAGCTACAGAAGGGAGAAAATTCATTAAATAGAAAAAATCAGTGACTACAGAGACAGGTAAGTTAGAAAACTCCATCTAGTTATCTGGTTTGATCCATCAAATTTCAGCTAACCAATCCACCTGGTGCTGGAGCAGGTGCCTCAAAATGGTCTCTCATACCCTGGACCTCACTGCCAGGACAAATGGCTCTGTGCCAAAGCTGAGGGCACACTAAACCACATCACACAGTTGTTCATCATTCATTTTGTTGCCTGATTAATGCACTCTGCTCCCTCATGCCCTTTATCTGTCTTTTTTTGTCTGTCTTTTCTTCCTTCCATATGTCCTTAAACAACTCTCTAGGTAGTCTCTTCTGTGATCTCACCTTCAAAGTTTTTAGTTTCCTTTTCTAAACCCTGTGAAGATGGTCTCATTCATTTTTTTTTACTGCTGCCAATAGGATCTGCACTACTGTTGAGTAAACTGTCCTATGAATGCTTCCAGTGTTCGAAGCACTTTCTTCTTCAAGTTTCAGCCCTTGCTGCCAGACTTGGCTTTAGAAATCTGATTTTTCATTCTTCAGATTGACCATCCTACCCGTGGCTGTTCTGGCCATGTCCTTTAAGTACACTGTCGCATGGACTAGACTAACCTGCCGCACGGGCAGTCACACGAAGCGCTGCTTTAAGAGGCTGTCAGTGTTCAGATACTTCGTAAGGAGAGGAAGCACCTAAGAATACAAAACAGATAGGTTCTGCAGATGTTCCTTGGAGATCCCACCTGTTGTTAATTATTTTGAGTATTTAGCCTGACCACCAGCAGTGCTGGCTCTAGCTGCAGCTGCTGAGGACACTGCTGCTCTGGGTGTTTATTCTGAATTAGTCAGCTCCCACTCTGGCCTTACCATCATCAGCTGGTAAAGGTGGGTTTGCATTAAAACTCAGGATGGAATACTGATGCAGGTAATGCACCCGCCTATAATCCCTTGTCTGCACCCTGGGGCAGGGCTGCAGGTCTCCGACAGCAGGGACGCGTGGAGGGTTGGGGCAGCAGTGTTTCAATCTGCCGTGTGTAGGTATGCCAGCAAACATCTGCCAGAGCCTGGAATTTCCCTGGACTTAAAATTCAGATAGTTGTTTGTCTTCCTATAGGCACAGGCGGAACGACACTCCCCTCCTACATTTCTATTACTACCTCAAAAGGTATTTATAGATCTTGGCAACGTTTTCCACAGCGGTCAGCTCTGGTACGTATTGTGATTTCAGGATGCGTCGGCTCGATTCACCCGAAAAGGCCTGGTTACCACACATGCCAAGAGCCAGCTCTCCACAGAAGCAGGTCATGTTGAGGAGTCTGAGCTCCCCGGGCCCTCCGCACAGCCAGAACACTTGATCCATCTCCCTCTCTCTGCCTCTTCGTCAGGCCAGACCTGCGGCGGGCGTGAATCAGCAAAGTTCCTGCTGGCTAATAGAAATTTTAGTACCATCTTCTTACAGGTTTTCTACTTCAGTTGTCACAGACATACTGCCCTTCAGTTTTCTCTCGGTTTTCCATATTTTTTTTGTCACCTCTTAGAAACTGACTTGAGGTCACACAACAGAGTGTGTTATCTTGAAGTGCTTATCTTGAAGCAGCAAGTAAAGGCTTAGAAGAAAAAGCATAAAGTAGAAGCACGAACTAAGCCAAAGCAACTTGCTGATCTGTGTGCATATATGTGATTATATGGCATTGCTACTTTTTCTGACATATGCTAATACAGTCAGCGGTTTGGGGGCTGCCTTCAGAAAGAGAAGCAATTGATCAGATACACTAATTCTGCTGACACAATTCTGTTTGTATTTATAAAAGTCCTATTTCCCTGAGCACAGGAGGAATCAGACAGCAGGAGACAGTGGGTGTGTTGATGCCGCAGGATGCAGTGCAGCGTAGAGATACCATCTTTAAACAGGCTGCCTTGCGCACCGCGAAACCGTGCTGCCGCAGCTTTGCACCTTAACTCCTTAACACTTTCAAAGATTTTTTTTCTTTGGTCCCTGCCTCCCTCATCGCAGTGTTAAAAGTCAAAGAAACCATGATGGGAGCATGCTGAAGCAGGTTGCAATGGTGCTGGTCTCAGCCAGCCGGTGGAGTGGCTCAGAGAGGGTGTGAGTGGTGGCAGAGGCCGGGAGCCACCGGCCCAGGCTCTCCGCAGAGACAGCACACCCAGGACTGAAGTCCAGGCTGTGCCAAGAAAGCACAGAAATTTCCCGAGCCAGAGTAACTCTTCCCTATATCGGGTGCCCTTAGCTTTAAGCATCTCTCCAATGCCACTCCATGTCTTGCTGCTATTATTTCTCTTACTCGCCCAGAATGATTTACTTGAGACTTCATGAGTTATCACAAGGTAAGACTGGATGTGGGAACAATGTAGTCACTGTAGCTTAGAAAACATATTTACACCTTAGACAAGTCCATGCATGTTCTTAAGGAGTACCCATAAAGTGAACTTCAGCAGCTCCAGGAGATAAAATCTGGATTAGGCTCAGGCTTCTCCATACTCCCGGCTCAGTCCGTGAGTCCCCCTGTCTCCCAGTGCCCGGGCACCTTTGCTCTTTCCTTCGCTCTTGTTGTTCCCTCTGGGAAAAATCACTCAGATGCTGAGTGAACAGTGAGGGACACAGTGTTCCCCGCACCACACCCCACCTTTGCAAGCTGTTTCTGCAGGCAATTGATCAGATCCTGAATTACACCCACAACAGAAATGAGCATTGCTGCACAGCAGTGTTAATTCCTCTATTAGTTCACTATCTCCATCAAGCCAAGGCCAAAATTCACCGTCCTCACTTACAGGGAACTCCAGACACGGCCCAAATAACACATAATTAGCAGACCGTATGTTTAACGAGAAGGTATTGATACTATTTGACATCGAAATTACTTCAGAACTTCAACTCACCAAGGCCATATATTTTAATTATAAAGTTATTTATAGCCTTGATAAGAGGATAAAACTAAGTCCCTTCTGCCCATCCCTGGCTGCTGAGCACATGGATGCTAAAGATCCCCCTTGCATTCAGGGATCAGGATAACCCATCTTACTTCTCCAAAATAACGTTGCTCTCAAATCTGATTTCACAAGTGTTGACTTTGTGCTTGTCATCATGTTTGAATATAAATAAATAAATGGCATTAGGGACAACCTAAGTACCTTAAGCCTACACCCTAAGGTACTAGAGCAGTATAATGTTAAATTGGAAATAAAAGTAAATTGTTCAGTTTTCACTGGTTAAGAACACAGCTCAGAGTACAACAGTTAGTACAACAGCTGTACACATAACATACACAATTGTAAAATTTGTTCTGATCTAAAGAAAATTAATACTTTTTATAAAATGCTGTTTACTACAAGAATAAAGATGCAGAAGTAGATTACACTGTGCTTTTTTTCTTGTGTACGCAGCCAACTGAAACATAATGTGAAGTTACGTGGACAAAGGAGCAACATGTTTGAATTCATATCTCAACATCCTAGACATAGGGCTGCACCGCAACTGGAAGGACCTGTGGAAACCAGCAGTATGTCGAATTCAGAAATTATCTCTATAAAACTACTTGCGCAATTTGTTTATTCTGACAGAGTAGTTGGCTGTATCAAAAATGGTGCCACTATATTGCAGGCTGGAATTACAGTGTGATATTCATTTGTAATCAGATTTTCAGTATATAGAGAGAGGTGTGAGAGAGATGGGTGACATTAGGAAAACACACCCCCCTCAAAGTATTTTCTATTGTAAAGCATTCTTGAGTTCAGTATCCAGAAATTGTAACCACTTGTTCCAAAGAGTTACCAAACAGGCAGGTAAGAGTTAGGGAGAAAGCACAAATTACTGAGCACAGCAGACAAGGAAGAATCCTGCTACACCCAGAAGTCAGAGATGCACCTTTCAAAATCCAGCCTTGCTAAGTCTTCCTGGAATTAATAAAGATATAAGCTACATACCTTCCTATCATACAATGAGGGTGGTGAAACACTGGAACAGGTTGCCCACAGAGGTGGCAGATGCCCCATCCCTGGAAACATTCAAGGTCAGGTTGGACGGGGCTCTGAGCAACCTGATCTAGTTGATGATGTCCCTGCTCATTGAAGGAATGTTGGATTAGGTGACCTTTAAAGGTCCCTTCCAACCCAAACTATTCTATCATTTTCGCTTTTCCACAGTTCCCAGTTCAAAATATACGTCGGTTGTGCAGTCTTGAATTCCCACTTACTCTGCAAGAACTCACGTCTTTCTCCCTACCCAAGAGTTTTGCAAATAGAGCTTCAAGAAATACCCTGCACGACAAGCAGAAGTTCCAGAACATTTGGACAGGACTGCTCAAATAAACATTAAGGACATCTGTTCTGAAAACTAAACCAATCTTTCTGGTTTTATATGAGTAATACGCTAAAAATGGATCATAAGTGGCCAAATTCTGTTCTCAATCAAACTTAAATAACTTCAATGATTTCAACACTACTACCCTAATTATCTCAGTTGATACGCATCACTTCTGCCCGTTGGCAAAGAAGCTGCAATATTCACTATATTACAGGATGAGGTGCTTTCCGCAGTTGAAATTCTCTCCTTTCATTGTCTCTTCACTGGTAATTTTATTCCCCACTAGTCTTCAGTAATTTCATTCCACTTTGCACATTTTTCATCAAGTTGAGAATTACAGTTTTAAAAAAGTGCACAAGGAGAAAGGCAGAAATGGAGAAAGGCTAGCATTAGCATACATTTAATCCACTCAATCACACCTCCGTTCAGTCCAACAGCAGAGTATGAGCTAGTCACAGCCATGAGTAACACAGCATGAACCAAAGGAACTAAGGAATTTCTCATTGATTAGAGTCTTTAATTTCAGATTGTAGGTTTCTCTCAAAGACATACCTGAGTTCAGCTACAATTTATCAGACTTGACAGCTTTTACTTACATCCTAGAAAGATGAATTTCCTCTACAGCAGGAATTACCAAGTGACATTTTGTGCTTTGAATTATGCAGAGGATCAGACCAGTTATTTGTATCTTCTGTATGTGGCCTCGAAATTGGTGAGTCACGGCTGAGGCTATGATATCTGATTTGATGTGGCCTAGCGTTTCCAAATGAGTATTTCCCTTTGCAGACTAGTCTCTGCCTAAAACAATTGTAAGGTGGCACAGTTCATCACGTTACCAGGTCCTGGCTGATTCCAACTCCTAGTACTCTTGGATAGGAACATGTTTCTCAGCTTTGGTTTAATCCAAGTCCAAAATTAGGAAACATTTCATGTCTGCACAAACCATAGCCCTAAAGTAAAGTAATAATCAGTTTTAGATTGTATGGGGAAAAGAAAATAAAACCCATGAGTATCTTCTTGCAGTAACATTAATACATTAATTCTGCTAACTTGTAGTAATTCTGAGACAGAGGAATACTAAATGATTTTGTAATCTTTACTGTATTCTTTTTATGTCTTTGAAGAACTCAAAGAATAAAAAATACACTAGTGCAAGACTCAGTGAATTCAAGTTTCCACAGCTCCCCGCAGAAAATCGTTTGCGGCTACGGAAGTTAATATCTCACGAGCCTTCATGAGCAGAACATCCCTTGCGCTAATGGAACACAGCTAGTCTCAATTACCAAATGGCAGAAAGCGTTTTATTCTATTCCTGGCAAGTGGCATAATATCAGACATTAAAATCACATAATTTCATTTTTGTAACATTTATACTTTCCTTCCCCTTCATTTCAATTTGTATGTGATATTAGCAACCAATAATTCAAGAGCAGCCAGAAATAGAAATCACATCCTTGTACTATCCAAGAATAGCTTAAAAAAACAATTCAAAGTCTATGAAGCATTAACCTTCTCCTTGAACTTTTTTTCAAAAAGTATTAGATGCTGGATCCTTAAGTCATATCTGAAATGGGAGGAGGCAAGATTAGAAGCAGATATCAAAGGGTCACACCTCACAACTCACAGTAGATGAGTATTTTGGCAAAGGCATAAATAATACAAGGTTACATAAGAATTTCCAAGCATTACTTGTACCATATAATCTCTTTCAGTAGCAGCACCATAAAGCACTGCAACCGGCTGCAATGTACTCCTTGCTCGTTGCTGTTTACACTGCAGTAACCAGTGTAAGGAAAAAAATATCATTAAGGCTAAATTTGACCGGGGGAAGTAAACAGAGACCAAATTCAGGCCTTCTGTATCGCATCACGCTCCATTGGCAGCAAAAGGGGATAAATGTGAGGCTCTATTTGGGCCTGATCTAGAGGAAATTGAAGTCAATGGAGTTAAATAAAATTTTCCTACTTTGTCTGACTCTAAAGGATTCTCAAAATTGACAAAGATTGGAAACTTTTAAAAATTTCATAGAAACAATGCAGAAGTTGTAGCAAACTTCCAGTGATACCAGTAGACATAAAATTTGAAGTCTCTAGTGTTTCAGTACCCACACAGAGATTTTTTTTTTAAAAAAGAAAGAGGAAAAATTTTCATTTGACACCTTGACTTTAACAGTCTCGTTTTGTTCCACCAGTGGTCTAAAATGATATTCTGAATTTTGTAGTGCTACTATCCAACCCAAACTACTGTAAGAAACCACGTTTAAGTCTCCTTTGAAACACAATGCAAACCCAACACCATAGGAGAACCCAGAGCAGCTCTCCATAGCAGAGAAAGGATTTGTCACCACTTTTACATTACTGCAAGGACCAATGAAGGTCTTATGATCCTCTTGACCATTTTCGTCAAAAGAAACTACTTAAAATGACTGTTGGATGTTGCCAGATGAGAATATGGATATCAAGCGGTGGGATTTTTGGCTGTGTTATTATGACAGCTCAGCAAGGTCTCAGACACCTTGATATCACATGCATTAGAGTAACATATAGTACATCTGCCAACAGGCAAAATTGCTTTACACTGAAAAGGGACTATGCTAATTGCACAAACCTGTAGACGAGTTAAACACTAATAATGATGATCCCAGTAGTACTGACAGGGTTGAGTTAGCAGGTAGAACAAACAAAGCTAACAAATAGTAGGACGCTTTCAATTAAATTGCCATATTTATGGTTTTAACTGAAAATAACTATATCTGGAATCAGGGTACTTATTACTGGCATACCATAATAATTTGAAACAGCTACAGACTTGCGTGCTTTAGGTGTACACAAATTATGAAGGAATAAAAGGAGCAAATTTGGCACCTTTTTGTACTGTGCACAGATATGCATGTACTATATGAAAACCTTGGTTTAAAAAAAAGCAGCAAATGCACGATACGATACACTGGGATGCGTACTGGGTAAAAAGGGAGCTATAAATCAAGCTGCTGGATAGCTAAACTGAACGTGGTGTGGGCTGCTTGAGGTGCTGTGGGTGTGAGCGGTAACTCTGCTACTGAATCATGTTCATGGCTTAACGGTCCTGAAATTGCAGAGGCGAGACGACAAGAGCAAGCTCACACCTTGCCGTGGAGAGCTGCATCGTGCAGAGTTACTGCTCAGCTCCAGAAAGAGTATCCTCATGTAGTGAGCGAGCGTTGCAGACAAGTCAGTAAGCCCCCTTGTTGGCAGGAGTTACTAGCTCAGGACAGCCAGCTCAACAAAAATGCAGAGAGAAGACAGGAAACTGTCATTTTCTCACTTGTTCACCCTGGAAAACCAGGGTTATATGAAAGAGTCTGTATCACCTGCGGCACAGCCCCGGACCGAGCAGCCCAGCGGGCCAGGCGTGCATTAGGAACCACTCCCTGCTTGAGGGACAGCACAAATAGTCTGTAGCAGAACTCAAGCAGCTACTAGCCATCCACGAACAAGAGATAATCACATATAAAGTAGAATTAGCAGAAAAAAATATAACCTCACTCAGCAATGGGATAAAATTTTTTAGTCTGCCCGTGTATTTTTCTGGGAGCTTTAGTGTGGATTCCCAATTTTAACACAGACTTTTATAATTCTTCAGCTTCTAGGAGATCACTGTACAGTTGTGTGCATCCTGTCCAGAGGGTCTCTTGCAAAAAAATAATTGCCCTAAGTGCAGGACTCAGTAATGTATGGTGATAGGCAGAGAGCAAGGGGAGACCTCAGAATGGTAAACAAAAGAGAGAAATTCACTACTGCTTTTAACCCTTCCCATTGTCCATAAAGCCAGAAAGCTGCAGCTGCATGGTGCCAGCAACCATACCCACTTTCTGTTCCACACAGCTAGAGATCTCAGCTGGTTTTCCTATTACGAGCATCCTTTGAAAATAAATCCCTCAAGAGCACAGGGGAGCCACATTAAATCAGACCAAAGGTGCAAAGGCGCCTTAGCATCCAATCTGGTACTGCGGCTAATAGCAAATGTAGGGAAGCCCATAAGGACTGGAATAATATACAGTGATACTTCTCTACAACACACTCCCAACTTCCAGCTTGGGGGTAAGAGGTGGTATCATTGGATTTGATAACCTTCAGTTGATTTTGCTTCCCTTCATGTGTGCAGGCATTTTTTGAACATATGTGAACTGTTAGCTTCCACGGTGCTCTCTGTCAAGGAATTTCAGTGCTGAGCTATTCAGCGCACAAAGGAATCCTTTCTTCTTTTTGTCACCTGCTTGATGCATTTGGTATCTTCCTTCCCAGAATGTCATTATTATGGAAAGAGAAAATATGTCTGGTACCTAGTCATCACGTGTGGGGGAAAGAGTAAAAATAAAATTAAACCAGGCAGATCTTGACCTCCTTGTATATGATAACAAACCAGTGCTGGAAGGGGAGGTTGATGAAGGATGGTGTTCTCCTAGCAACTCGAGAAACCAAAGCCCTCTTCTCCAGGAGAGACCTGTACCCCAAAGGCTACAGCAGACCATTAAAGCTGGTGGTTGTAACTGTAGTCAGTAGCAGAGATTGCAGGGCTCTGCCTCCCTGGGCTCTTGTGAGGAAGTCAAGTCATTGCCACAAGTATCATAGCCTGTGAGGGACCTGAATTGTTTCCGGGTCTACCAGCCTGTTTGGGAGGGATGGGAGGCAACACTGAATACACTTAACTAATCAATAAAATTACTCGCATTCAAACGAGTTATGTGCATGCTCCAGTGTGTATTTATATCCAGCCGTTTAACTAGATTTTTATGTAAATGTTGAAAGAATACTCCTGAGTGAAACAGAAATGTACAACATATTTTCACAGAAAACTCCTTACAACTGCATTTCCCACGTGAACATGGCAGGCAATTAAATAAATATGCTAGGGTCAATAAGCATAGGCTTAGGAAAGTTAACTAATATAGAGCTAGTCCCAAGGAAGGGAGCTGAAAGTAATAAGGAAATAACCGCCCTACAACAACAAGCAAAATTGCAGAGGTTTTGTCACCACAGGCTTCCAATACGGTCACATAATGGCATGTAATCCTGGGAGACAGACAGTAGACCCTGCTGAAAAGTAACCACTGCCATGAATACACTGTGAGCAGAGCTGATCTGTACCAGACAGCTTGGGAAAGGCACAGTCTTGTCTGATAGCACGGGTAACAGATAACACACTTCAGGCGCGGAGGCAGATGTCAGCCATCACCCGCGTTCCTCCCCCGTGCCAACAAGGAGTGCAGCCAGGCACTGCACTTCTTGCACACTCGCACACAAAATCCCTAATAGACATCTAGTCCACACTGTACAGAACTATTTAAAAAACACTCTGAATTTAAGAGATATTCACCTATTTTAAACAGAAAGCTCCACTTTGATTCTGCTACATACCATGTTTTAAGTTTTAATGTTTTTGCATCTTTCATTATTTGGGGATAGCAGTAAATATCCTTTTTTGTTGACCTTTCTTTGAACAACTGTTTCTCAAAAATAAAATGGAAGTCTTCATCAGCTATGTTATGAACACATATATACACACACAAAGCTGTGCCATTTCACATCTACTGTTTTAAAGACAGCCCTCAGTCAAAATTAGCCACATTTCCAAGCTGATTTTCAACACTCTATACATTCAATGAAAAATCAGGCTGTTTTCACTAATACAAACAAGAATAGACATATATTTACTAAGGAATCCAAGATCTCTTACTATCTCACTTAGCTATTAATTTATTGAGCACATCACACTATGTGCTTCACCAACATGAAGTTTAATTTAACGCTTAACTATGAATGCCTGTTTACTTTTATTTCTTAACTAGAACAATTTCAGATTTTTCATTCTGATTTCTTTTTCCATTTGATTTAGTTCCGATTACTAACTGTTTCTTTTTTAGTAGTTGATTGAATTTGGAAACGATGCTTGCTGACAAATTGCACACTCTGCTTTTCAAATATTAACCAGTGGGTTCTGCTGGTGTTTACCATACCACACCATGCGTGTTCCAAGTAGTGTTTTCATTGACTGCTTTTTAAACTAGAAAGATAATTGTCTGAAAAATGTATTTAAAAACAGTGCTAAAGCACCAGCCTTTAAATTGCACATCCTTTTAAACATTAGTTTAAAGACAAACAAGGGCAGGGTGTTTGGAACGAGAACATCTTTAAAGTCCCTTCCAGCCCAAACCATTCTATGATTCCGTTCTATATACCGAGTGGCCTAGGGTGTGACACACCTAGTGACACACTATACCTAGTGGCCTAGGGTCACAGTGGACTTCAAGGCCAGCCAGCCACCACCACACCACCTGATGCAGAGCACACCTACCACTCCAGGCAATGCTTTCAAGGAGGCAAGGGGAGGAGGCTACAACCCTTTTAATCTTCGTTCTCATGTACGTCCATGGTCTGCTACTTGGGTAAGGATGCTAACATCTGCCCTAAAATTAGAATCGCTTTACAGCTCAGATTATATTTGCAAGATTAAAATGAACTATGGGATAGCTACTTTAATTTAAAACAGCTGCCACAGGGATGGGCATTGCCTCTCTACACTGTAGTCTATATTCTTACAGTAGAATACAGCATATTGATGTATACCCTGAATAATACCACAGTCATCAAGGAAAGTGCTGCCAATTGCAGCTGAACCTCTACAGTTCCTGGCCTCCATGAACACAGAGCCAACACCTCATGGAAGCCAAGTGGCCAGCACAGGCTCCTGGTCTCTTCTTAGGCAAGGCACAACTGTGCATCCAAGTCCAAAGAAGAGAGGAATGGAAATACTTTGGCCCCTGTGGCACTGCTGCCTCTAGGCACTGCTCCTGACAGAGAAAGCTGAGAGCGCTTCTGACCTGCGCGTCTCATGGGACCTTCAGCTGACAGCTCCCTTGTGCCAAAAGCAACACTGACCAAGCAAAAAAGAAATTAAGGAGAAAACGTATATGAGAGTGAGGAACGGAACAGAGTGGGAGTCTCCAGCTTGGAGAAAAGATGCTTCACTCGAGGTACGATTGAAGTTTATAGAATGACAGCCACTGTGGAAATGCACAGGGAGGGACAATTCACAATTTCTCACAACATAGCTAAAGGCAGAAGAAAACTACTTTTCCCCTGCAAAATGTGTGTCAAGTCAGCACTTAAGTCTGATCAGCCTTGTAAGATTTTGTGAGCATTGGCCCTCACAGAGAAATCACGGGCATGAATCATAATAAGTAAAGTTAGTCTTCTTGTTGTTTTCAAGATAGCAGAGTATCAAGACTTCTCCAGAAGAGCAGAAACAAAACTTCACAAGACTAAAGGGCTTTCATTTGTTCTGCAGAATTATCTTCCTTCTGTTATGTTAGTGACAGCCTAAGTAGATCATGTTTTGCTTTCCTGAAGCTTTGAAATGTGTCTATCAAAATCTATTACCACAGCGGCAGCCGTTCCTACTAGAAGCCATTAGCCAGCAGGAAATAACAAAACTCTTCAGACACAAGCAAGAAAAAAGAGCAAAAATTAGAAATGTGCTAAGACAAGAACAGGCTAAAAATATCAGTGAGCAAGTTTCCAGATATAACTGAAATACAGTCATAGGAAACACATCCAGCTCCCAACAAATGCTGATGCTTGCTCTACATGGGCAACGGTCACTAACTTGAAGCAAAATATTACACAATATATGAACAGAGTAAACTCTCAGAACTTGGTTGAAAAAGCTGAGAATACTTTGAAGATCATAGATCCAGTTTTTCTGTGCTAATAGAGGAAGATCTGCCTCTCCCAGGCCAACAGTCGCATCAGCATGAAGAATTGTCCTAACTATGAAGACTGACATTTTTCATAAAGTCTTCCTAAGTTTATTACAGGATTTATTTTGACCCACCATTACCCTTCGGTAATGTTTAACTGTATCACAGAGACGAGAGGGAAACATTTTACTTTCTATTTGGATGACAACAGTAGCTCAGGGCAGAAGCAGGTCAGCACCTTCAGGGTAACAGAGGTCCAGCTACTCTATTTGGAGTACTGGGCCAAGACACCTAGAAATGTCACTGGAGAAAACGTAGTCTTAACCACCATGTGAGTTGCTCCCACTGCTGACCGTGAATGGTTCAAGGTGATGGGAGTTTTAACCACTTCATGTGATCTCCACACTCCAAAACGCTGACAGCAGAAAACCACAGGTGATGCCCAGCAGTGCCTATGGGCGTACGTAACACCGAAGCAGAGGGCTGTGAGACAGGCTGCAAAGCAGACAGAACAACAAGACAGCTCAGCCTTGCCGTGACGCTGCAACTCTTTAACTGGTCTTTCATCTGGCTGGACCTTATTAATTTGTAGGTCTTCAAAAATTAAGTGCTGTCAATTTCAAAAGGCCACAGAACATGTGATAATCAGTTTTATCAAGATAGATTTATAATGAATAGTAACAGCTAATATTGAGAGGCAATTCAAGCCTTCAATAAATAACCTCAGGAATTTGCAATAGGAATACAAGACATTTTCTTCTGTTTCTAAATACATGCACTTTTTTTTTCTGTTTGGGATTTTTGTAATTTTTTTTTCTATATTCTGTATGGCCACTTAGTGCATGTGACAGGGACCTGCTCTGTGTCAGGTTCTATAATCCCATACAGTGATCACATTTCACAGCCAAGGCTCAGAAATATCTTAATTCCTACAGCTGTAGCTGGGGGGGGGGGGGNGGGGGGGGGGCAGTATAGTTTGTAGAAGGAAAATCTCATGCCCTGAGAAGACATCAGGACAAAAACATCCTGACCATTTCCATTAGGATGCCAGGACATTCTGTTTTCAGAATTGTCCTGGCCAGCCAGGGATGTCTAGACACGTCACGTAGATACTACAAACCCGAAGCTTCATGTGTAGCTGCCAAGCTACTGCTGAAACTACAAAGGAAAGAGTGCATGGCCAATAGGCTACACTGCTCTTCTGCTACAGAAACATCTGGCAAAAATTTATATCAGCAGAACAAAATTTTACCCAAAATGATGATGCAAAATCCTTCAGTTCCAGATAACAAGAAGCATTAACTCTTAGTAGCAAGAAATCCAGGGCAAACAGTCTGGCTAGGGTTACTTCAGTCTTCTGATGCCTCAACTAAAACCAGGCTTAGGCAGGTAACTCAGATGGTATGTCGAAGATACCTGGATTTGAATGTATAAATTCAGCGACCTTCTTCACCTAATAACAAATGCTTAAGTAGTTAATGAAAGAAAGCATTCACTTTGAAAGAAGACCAGAGACATTTTCTCCTTTTTTAACACATGGGAAACTCCTCCCAATGTCCTAGGAAACAGAAATCCGAACTTGAAACATCAGTGTTTATACGGAAGGCATAATCAACAAGTGCTACTAAGACTACATAGGAAAAATAGGAATTTCACAGCCAGTTAAGGAGGTTCACAGAACATGCAATTTAACCTAGCTCTACCTGAAATTTTATACCTAAAGGAGGAAGGAGCTAAAGTAGATGAAGGACAGTGTTAGGGAACGCAGTTACGCAGAACACAACCAAAGTTCAGATCTTCAGAAAATACTTAGGAGTCTGATAACCGCTGAACTTGAAATAGGGGAAAGGACTTCTGAAGGATTAGAAATTAGTGATCAAAATTCACCATCAATTACCCTTGACTGCTAAGACAGCAGAGTTGATCCTGACACATATCAGGAAGGGAATATTACAAAAGCAAAGAGATGACCTTAGCATCATACTATAGCATTCATGAGGCCATAATTAAAAGGCAAAGTCCTGTCTTAGCATCCAAATTTCAGAAAAGATATGGACCAAAAAAAAGGAAGAAGTCAAAACCAGCTAGAGGAATGAGTCAAAGTTTGGGAAATATACACAATGATAGTCTAATTTATTTAAAAATAAAATAATAATCAATTAGTTTCCTAAATACTTCCCTGCCTGACAGACTTCCAGTACTGGTTCCAGCTACTAGAAACTGAAGTTGCATAACCTCAAAACGGAAATAAGTTTATTATTTTTGCCAATTAAAGTCACAAACTTTTGGAACAGCCTGTCATCTCATGTGGTTGTTTATAGATCATTGGAAGAAATTCAAGCAAGATCAAATACCTTTATAGAAACCTTGTTGAAACTGAATGAGTAATTACAAACATGCTGTAGAGACAAATGAAATTATTTAGCCAGAATTATATACAGACAATGATTCCTCCCACCCCTAGTTGACAAAGCTATTTTAAAAGTTTCAGATTTCAGTGCATCAGGGGAACTCCATTGATTTCAGATAATTTGTCCATGATTCACTTCAATACAGCTGACATTAAGCACTGGCACAGTGACCCTCTGTAACGCACCAAAGATTACAACACTCAGTTCAAACTGAAGTAAATATATTTGAAAAGTTTTAAGGAAAACTGATACCTAGGCATGCTATATTGTTGAATATTGCCTTCAAAAGGTGTTTTCTCTTAACTAAAACCATTTGGTATTACACCATCTGCTATTTTCAGCGGCACATTTTAAGTGCTGCAAGATGTAATAGACATAACAGCAATAGATCAACTAAAAAAAAATAAAATCATGGTTGGTTCAAAGTGAGTAACCCACTTAGGGAAGCATCCTAGGTAAATACTGAAGCATCACAGATCTGCAAGCGCAGTTCACTTCAAGCTTCCAATTCTTTTTCCTATCAATTACAGACATACAAACACTCTACATGCATGTATTTCACATTTCAATTCTCAACAGCGGCAAAAAAACGAGTAAAAATGTCAGTGCTTTCAAAATTTATGAAAATCACTTCCTACTTCACTAAAGGCTACATTCAGTTCATAGTTTGGGTAAAGATACCAACCAATTTTTACTTATTTATTTTTCCCCAAAGTTTGGATCCACTCAGAAGTCTAAACACGTTAAACGAACAAAGGTAAACATTCTAGTCACCGGAAAGACTAAAAGAGAACATAATCTTTGAATATAATACCAGGAAAAATATAAAATAGTTAAGTAGGGAGATTATATCATCTCTGAATTCAGCAAGGGTGAAGCACATTCTGGGATGTGTGCCCATTCCTGGTGTATACGTTTTGTGAAGGATCAGTTGCACACTGGAGTAAATTCAGAAAAAGATCCATAAAAATGAGCTGAACAGCAGAAAATGGGCTTTACAGGAAGACTTCTTCATGATAAAAACAACTGAGTTGTTCAGATTGAAACACATTTTCACAAACAAGGCAAATTTTACTTGATTACCGACCAAGTATCTATAGTGGAAGAAGTTAGTCAAGAGTAAAGGAGATCTTTAGATACGTGGCATGACAAGGCTGATATTTACACGTTATCTCTGAATCTGTGTATAACACTTATGAAGAAAATCAAACTGAAGCCAGACAAACGCAAATATAGAATAAGAGACTTATTTTCACCAGAAAACCTATCAAGCCACCAAACAGATTATTTACCATTTGAAATGTAACAACAAGATGGGATCTCCCCCCCCCAAGTCATCACCTTGTGGTCTACCAATTTCCTGCAGGAATTAGCAGGTAACTCTAGGTAATCCGTGCTGCACAAAGATTTTTGATTTCTTTTCTCAGAAAATTACTGCATAGAATTGTTTCACAAAAGATGTAACAAAGCAAGCCTGGGGTTACTCTCACTGAGTAGTAACATAAGACTAGAAGGCTTCTTGTTCAGTCCCTATGCCTGCTACCACTGCATGATTTTTAACTCTTATCAGTAATTCAGCTGGTGCCTTTGACTTTTGTCTGCTTCACCTTGAAATACTTACAATCTTGGCATTCTGCAAAGGCAGAAGACTGTGAAAGAGCAGCTGCAGTCTATTACAATGATAATACAGTGAACACAACCATGAAGATTTTCCTGAAAGCAAGAGAAAAAGGATCTGCAATAAAAGTAACAGCAGACTGATGGAATATGCCTGTTCCTTCTGTAAAAATGGATGACAGAATCCCTTAGCTTTTTTTGAGTTAAAAACATGACTCTGCTTTTAATGTTCATGGTAAATAGGGTTAGTTGGGACATAGACAATCACTTCTCCTATGAAATAAAGAATTATGCAGCATCACTTTTCACTAAAAAAAAAAAAAGGAAAGAAATAAATTATTTTAGATGCCAAAAAGACACACATAAAACTATGTATTTTTCTTGCTCCTATGAAGCCTTAATGAAAAATGCATCTTTACCCAATGGCAAGCCAATTGATCTTAATCAGCACAAGCTGTGGATGCAGAGGGTGGTGGCTCTTATCTGTGTTAACCACCCAATAAACACTCCTCTTTCCCTTTTAAGCAAGGAATCCCTTGGAATCAGCTAATACCAGATCCTGCAAAAAGGACTGTCCAGACTGAAATGTTTCTGTTTTGTAAGAAACCTGGACACCGCTGAGATGGAGACTGAAGGTGGAAGGACAAAAGAAAAAAATTATTGAAAATGGCTTTTAATAATTTCTGATTAAATAAAAATGGATGTTTTAAAATATAATTCATAGTGGGTGACAAAGAAGTGAGGATTCCTAGAATCTGCAACTCTTCCATTAAATAGCGCTTTTTTTTCTAACATCACCTCACTATACCCGCTAGAGCTGCCTCTGAATTGAGGTGTAACTGAAGTAGAGAAGGGTAATAAGCATCTTTCTCAGAGAATGCAATGGGAATGATCCTGTATTTCATTAAATTTATATTCATCATGCCTCTAACAACAGAGTTGTGATACAACTTGCACATAATTTCATCTTTTTTACTGACATAAAAACATTTCTCTACTTCCACTAAGCACCGCTAGGGACCTAAACAGCGGTCCACATCAACAAGAAAATTCCAGTATTTCTTTCTGCTCAATTAAACTAATAATCAGTTCTACTGCTGTGACAATGCTGACCAGCTAAAAAATGTGAATTCTGCTCAGTAGGGAAATTATGATTTTTGCAAGAGAACTGAGACTAAAGAGATTCTCAGTAGATAACAAATGAGATCCACAGGTCTCAACCCATCTGTTTGACTTCCCCAAACTTCTGTTTTTGTCCCTCCCCACCATGAAACAAACCCCAAACACACACTGTTTTCTTTGCCTGGGGAGTCTCACCAAGCTCCCTGGCTGATACACAAACACTCCTAGCATCCTTCCATACTAAGTCAGTTAAATATCTTCAGATCATCTACTATCATTAGCTTCAGTATCTGCAAAACAACAGTTATATATCCCTTCAGAAGAGTTATCCTGCCCTGAAATAGATACAGCCACACCAGTAACAACTGCTAAGGGACTTAAATCCTCCTTGTCTTGAATTTGCGGAGACTAGATTTACTTTAAAAATACTTTAGATACACAACTCTTACTATCTGGCATGAAGTGGCTCCCAGTCTGACACTCTAAGTGCAGGCCAGCAGCAGTACTCCTTTATCAGTCTTCAAATAAAAATGGCTTGCTTTGTGTCTGTCAGACCAGAGAGTTTTCTCCTGTTCAATTACTTGGACAAATGCTGACACATCCTTTTGATTACCGCAGGCAAGATTACATCATCTGTCACGGCATTTTCCTCAGCTTTTTTTTCCTCATATAGTTCATACTTTTTTGACGTTACTTATACTTACACACTTATGGTGTCCCGTCAGTATTTATGCAACACTTGAGAAATCAGCACGAAGAGGAAACAACTCAGCTACCTGTGCTTAACCAGGCAACATACAGACATACATAAATTGGTGTAATCTGTCCCACACTTTGCGTTACCTATCTTTCTTCACTACTGCTGCTAGCTGCGCTAGGTAGATGAAAGTTGCCTTACGGACCAACTTTTGTCACTTTTATCCTTATTTAAGTGTGAAAATACCTTTGCCAGAAGAGTGACACGAGACGGACCTATCAAACAGTCCTTTTCACTATTACAACTCTCCTCCTGGAGGCGCATACAAAAAATTCACTACAAAGATGGGTAGCCCACACATCCAAAGAGAGTGGTCTTGTACCCTCTTCTGATTGAAGACAAGTTTTACAATGTACCGACCTCATTTCTTTAATCACTTCCAAGCCAGATTTCATATCAGGAATGCACTTAAACTTTTGTTGAAAATTAAGGTGGCGTTTCAGTACCACTGAAGTTTAATTCCTTCTATCCTTTTCCTGATGTTTTCCTGATCTAGGACCTTGAACCAAAATGCAAACAGATTCAAGGTCAGAGTCTTCATTTGAGGGCAAAAGACTTTAGACAGACAACCTTATTGTTGGCTCCTTTATTGCTGGTTCTCTTCACTGATGTTTGCAGTGTTATACAGAAATAAGGCTCTCAAGCCTTTCTTCCTAGCATTGTTTTTTTAAAAGAATGTCATTAAATTCTAACAACCCTATAGCCACTAAAGACAAGACAGGTATTGTCATTAAATTCCTGAGAACTGTAATTCCTCAGTTTTTCACTACATTCTTAGGGAAAAAACCTTTGGAGTGCTCAGCACCTATCAGTCACAAGAGAATTGAACTTTCAAAGTCTCCAAGAGCTGAGCTCTGCTTCCAAAAACAGCTTGCATATTTACAGTCATGCTTTTTGACCTACTTTTCTTATTTTCTAGTGGGAATATACAACCTAAAAAAAAAATTGGAATTTAATTATAGGAGTGGTTCATAAATAAAAATTCCCTTTCGGTACAGCCAACCATACAGGGTAAGACCTGGAAGTCTTTTCACAGACTACATGTGCATACTAGTTTGCTTACCTTTCATTATTGGCATTGCTACCTACAAATATCATAGACAAAATGCATACAAATACTTGGGAAAAAGAGGTCAAAGCAACATTTAAACCTGAAACATTAAAACACTGAACTGGAAATTGTTTGGATACATACCTGCATGTAAAACTCGGTGTTAGACACAATACTGAACTGTTCAAACTGTGCTTAAGCTTGGTCCTGCTACAGACCTGGACAGGAAGAAAGATGGCACTTTCTTACCCAGGAAATTATTTCCCCTGATTTTAGTAACACACACACACAGCTTCGGAGAAAAGTCCTCTTCAATTACCTTAAGGACCAAGTAACTTAGTTGCAAATGGGTAAACAAATTTCATTCTCATATCCGAATTCAATCACTGGTATCTATATGATACATTAATATGGTCAGACAAACATGAACCTGATTTCATCTCATGAAGAAGCAAGAGCATTTATTAGTTTCCAGATTTCAAGTTGGGTTTGTATGGGTGGAAGTTAAAGTGAAGACATCTGCAAAAAATCATGAATACAGAAATTAGGTAGTAGCCACAAATATAACACAGAAAGGAAGGGAAGGAATAATAATTTAAAAAAATCTCTGAGTCATGTTTTGGGACTTCGGGGGGAACTAAACACTTTACACGTGACAGTTGCTAGAGCAATGCCTCAGGTTGAAATTGCTCAGAAACACAAGGCTCAGTGATGATTTGACAGCCTAACTCAGAACCTTGGAGTCTATGCAGTCACCTCCAAGTAAACCCTGTGTAAAAGCAAGAGGAAAAAGTAACCCTGTATTACCCTGTCAGTATTAATCTTCAATAATCTTCAAGTATTCTATTTCCTCCTGCCAGGGTAAGAGTGAGATGTGAAACAAGCAGCAAGATACGCTCCCTACCACACAATATTACAGTTGGGCTCTTTCTTAAAATACCTAGTTCACAAATCAGAAGTTTTGCTCATCCCATCCAGGCACACAATTATATAAAAGCAAATTCAGTTACCAACCATAGCAGTAAAACAATTCTCGAAAATTATGTCTACTGCTGGAGTTTCCAATTTTAAAACTAGGTCCAGCCTTTTCACTTCGGGTGAACTGGACACCCTGACCCTGATCTGGCTTCTTACAAGCCAGCACCAGCAAGAACACTGTTAAAATAAATTAAAAAAAAGAGATACTTAGTGCAGGATCAAGGGGTTTTTAGCTTCTTCATTAAGTGGAAGGAAATAGATCATATACAAAATGTACGCACTGGGAGCAACAGAGATGAATAATGTATCCGTTACTTGTTTGCATAATGGAGTTATTTGATCTACTTTGACTTCTCAGGCACAGCAAAAGTAAAAAGTAATGGTTTTCCCACCTTCTCTCAAGAAAGTCCTCAGCAACTCATGTCCTCCTAAAGGCCACAGGGTGCTATAGAACACTAATAATTTTCCAGCTGTTGCGGGGACACTTGTAAAATAGCACAGCAGATTTTGCCACTTGCACTGGGAAGACACCAACCACTGGGCATCTGCCTGATTTAATGAGAGAAGCTCAAGCACTCATGCAGAAGGTGGCAGGCAAACATCCATTTGTGCTCAAGATGGCAAGAAGAGAGAATTTGCAGGGGGGACGGAAGAACAAAGGTATTTCAGAGAGGCTATTTTAATGGATTTAGGGTCCTTTTACTCATAAGCAACCTATACTCTTGTGAACTTTTAGTACAGTAGTTTCTCCCCAAATAAGCATTTTAGAAAGCTTTGGAAATTTCTAAATGCTTTCAAAAGCCTTAATCATTACTTTCTGAATTCAAACGCCACCTGATAAAGTTCAATCATTTGTAGAGCAAAGTTCTGCAGTGAGAAGTTCAGTCCTAAACCAAAGTCAAAAACAGCACTGTCCGATGAGGAGCGAAGCTGAGCATCTCTAAGACTTACACCACAGCAGCTTCTCTTGACTTTACATGCAGTAGCCATACTTGTGCAGGTGCACGTGGCACTGCCAACTCCTGTGGTCTTAGCACAACTTTTACACAATGGCAACGGTTTTAAAGCTACAGGTCTTGGAGCTCCTGCAATTAGATCTCTCCAAACACTTTTTCACTCCAGTGTCCAGACCAAAAGTATTTTGCTTGGATTGGCTTGAAATCTTCTTTGGGCTGTGGAGGGTTAAAGGAGGATGGGGAACACTGATTTTCTTGCTGAAAAAAAGCATTCCCACTTTCCCCCACCACTGCAAGATAAAGAAAATGCATTACTTTTGTTTGAAACAACAAAAATGAAAGCAAATCACTACCCACAAAAGCAATCAGAAAGATTGTTATGTCTGGGATTTTTTTTTGTTTGGTTTGTGTTTGTTTGGGTTTTTTTAATTTTTTAAACTACTCTTGAAAGGATGACATTCACCTCAAAACCAAAAGACACACTTCCTCTGTAGCTCTTCTGCAGTAATATTCTGCGAGGACATTCTGCAGAGGGGAAGGGATTTTCAGCTTCTCAACTAAAGTTACTCTGGTTTCATCTAAAGTAACATAGTATTCATACAGAAATTGCTCAGGAATACAAAGGCATTTCTGAATACAGAAAGACCCTTTTTGGTAAGAGGAATTTCCTCTGAAATTGCAACCAATTTTTCTACCCACACTCACTTAGTTCACTATCACTTTCTTTCTGGAACTCCCTACACGATACTTGTTGTGGGAACTATTCCCCACCCCCACTCCAGCTCTTTTTTTTTTAGATTACTGTAAAAATCAATGCACAAAAATAAAAAATAGTTTCCAATGTTTTCCAATTCAAGGTGCCCTTAAGACAAAATATCTTGTACTCTGAGTAATAATGTCAAGTTTACACACTAAGAATATTTTTTGCATTCTTGTAGACTTATACAGTTAATTCCTTGCTCCTAGCATCCCCACCCACAAAGCCTGAAGCTACTAAATTACTTAGTAGTATGAACTTTAACAGCCAAACATCAGTGAGAAAAAAGTAAAACAAGACATAACTCTTCAACCATAGCATTTTTTTTGTCCTCATTTCATCCCAAAATGTAAGTTAACAGTTGCCAAATTTCTGTTGTCCTTCAAATCATGCTTACAGTCAGTACTAGATCCCTCAGAAAGTTTGGTCCAGCAGCTGAAGACTGCCTGGCCTGTGCAAACTGTGGCGAAGGCTCTCATGCAGGAATTTAGGGTGCAGGCAGATATGGTGTACTTGAAAACCCAGAGATCACCTGTGGACAAACTAACTTTACAGGTGCTCATTACCATCTCTATTGGAACAGCTTCTTGCTCTGCTTTTTCTGAAAATTTCTCAGGAATCCTTATCTTCTGTAATGGCAGAACTATACTCCTACTGGGTAAAAAAATGCCTTATTACAGAACAGCTTTGGCATTACTTTGGATAATCTAAAATTAACATTAAACCCAGCGACTTTCCAATAAAAAACTGCCTGATAGAAACTTATGTACAAGAGAAGTCTAAATTTAGAGTCTAAAATATAAGTTAGTTCTAATTTATGTTATAACAGCTTCCTACATAGTGCTCTACTGAAAAAAAAATTATTCACTTACCTTAATGAAAACCATTAAATTAATAGGACTGCATTTTTCTCAGTGTTTACATATTTGAAATTTAATAAAATGGCTTTTTCCCCATCTGATTTGTTTAGTTAATATCCTCACTATGCTCTCTCAAATAATTACATCCTCAAGTAAGAGGCTCCTGTTATTTATCTTTCATTACACTTACTCCTTTTTAGCTAAGAAGCCTGACCTCTTCTCCATATAACTTCTCATACCTAAAAGCACCTTCTATTTTATCAATAGAATATTGTTGTAATTTTTAAGTTCTAGGAGAAAAACAATAACTAAGAAAGGATCTTCTCATTGTGACCTAGAAGACGCTGAGCAATAGCACATAGCATGGTGCACCGGCAATACAGGGAAAGCACACGGCTCCTCTGTCAGAACTTGCTTGGGTGTACTGACAAACCGGGCATTAACGCTTTAATCACTTCAAACGTTACTGTATACAGCCAAATACAACCCCACTTTTAAATTACTGTCCTTATACAACAACTAACTTAATGGCATGACTTTCACAGACAGAGGCTGACAAAGTAGTTCAACAAACGTTAGCTTTAGTCATTACAAACATTTTCAGTGCAAGTCATAAGAAAGAGCAGTTTGTTTCCAAGCTTCCTATCCAGCATCCCTGACTTCTTATCCAGCATGAGGAAAGGGGTCATTGAAAAATTGTCCAGCCAGGTCTAAATCCATCCCAGTATTGTTAATTACTGCTCTTAAAACTTGCTTTGTTATTGACAGACTGATTCATTACAAAACATTAAAAAAAAAAAGAAAAGAAAAACATGGGCTTTTCCCACTAAGTGGCACGTTTTTCCTATCAACCTATCCCCTTTCCTAGGCTTGAATACAGTCTACTTGATTGCAAACTCTTCAAGCCTGATTTACATTTGCTTTTAGGAACATTTACTTATATGACAATAAACATGCCTGTATTCCATATATCCGTGGTGTAGAACCCATCACACATTTTCTCAGTACAAGTGGGCTTTTGGGGGGAAAAGTTCTTAACATTTGTCTCCATGAGAACTACAGCAACTCTGGCACACGGTATGACATTCTAGAAGACATTCTCATGGCCACGTCTCCTGAAGAAGCTATACCAGGGGCCCTTCCTGTGAAGATCAGATCTTGCCTCAACATTCAGGACCATCAGATCTGAAATGTCAGTTAATCGCATTCTGACAGAGACAAGAAAAAGCAATTCTTTGTGAGAAAGGGGAATAGATAAAAACAACCCTATTTTGAAGGAATGCTAAAAAAAATTAATCATTTTGGAATCTACATTGTAAGTATCTTTAGATGTTTTGACAAATCGCCATCCCTCCAATATGTAATCTTTACCTTTCAGTCAGAGCACAGTTTCTCAAGTCAAGTCTCACAAGACCAGCGTTAACAGTGCTTTAAGGGAGAACCTACCTTATACAAGTAGGGAGAAAAAACCAAAATTATAAAAGTCTAATGTCCACTGATCTGAATCTGGACTTTTTCCTTACAGATGTCTGGCCACAGTGTTTTGAGGTGAATGTGCAAACTGTGCAAGTTGCTTTAAAAAAAAAATCTGTGCTGTTTCATTAAAAACCTGTTGTCTTCTGCATAAAGATTGTTTAAGACTGTTATTATAAGGCTCCACACTTCTTGCATCTATCTTGAACAAGACTCACTCAGTTCACATCTGTAGCTTTTCCTCTCCAAAAGCCAAACTGGCAGTCTCAGGCAAGCATCCAAAATCTACTTGTTGTTTTTCTTCTTACAGACTATTTTCAGGGAGAGAGAGAGAGAGGGAGATGTGACCAGTCCTGAGGTTGCCACAGCACCCCAATGCATTGCCTCATTTCTCTCAACAAGATGTGATATAGCAAATAAACAAGACTAATTCTGTAATCAAAACATAGCAGGGATATTTAAGGCACATTACAGAGACAAGCTTAATAAGAATTAGACTCTTAACTGTCCAGCAAATTCACAAGTCTGAAGAAGACGCATGAAGGAAGAAAAAAATTTCTTCTACTATCGCTCTATTTTTTTCAGCTGCGCTAAGTGGAGTTTTCACATATATGAGCAGAACTGGTTCAAAATAGAGACAAGCTGCTGATTCGGCAAGCCAGATGCTGCCATTTTTGCATTTTCACCTCTCACAGGAGAGGCAGAGACCTTTGTGGCACCCACCTTCAGCCACTTGTCCTGCGCAGCCCTGGGAACACATCAGCCTCTGCTCCACAGTCCAGCAACCAGGAGTTTTACAGCAACCACATTAACTCCTCTCTTCTGAAAATTCATTACAGAGTAGTAACACTTTAAAGTCTTAAAGAAGTTTGGGGCTTTTTTCAGGTGTGTTATGCTGTTAATGGCAACAACTTCACAAATGTGAGTGGCTGAAGCAAAAAGGAAACCAGCTCTGAAGCAGAAAGCTCTCTAATGAGGTTAGACTAAATAAAATTGTACCGGACTATTGTATAATTGTCTGGGTTGGGAAGACTCTCAGCCAATTTACTTTAGAAAAGACTTTAAAGAGGGGCAGAGATTCACTATACTTCAAAAACCTCCAACAACTTAAAGAGTAATACAACCAAAGGTACATATGATGAAATGATTCAGCACTTCTGTGACTTTATTGACTGTATTTTAAGCCAAAGGGGAGTATTAGGTAATATAATCTGACCAACTATAAAACACAGACCACACCACTTCAAACCAAACACCTCTGCCCGGATCCCAACAGCATGTGAATGACTAATAAGGGTCTTCCAGAAGGGTATCTGGTCTGCATTTGAAAACCACAGAGAGAAGAAGTTGGACCGTGTTTGGATTTGATTTTCCTGGTTAACAGTGCAAATATCATCAGCCTACAATGCATTCTCACTCACAGTCATCAGGGCAAAATAAACAATGCAAACAAATGCATAATCATACCTTCCCCCCCCTCCTCCTCAGTGGCCCAGCTACCAGACAGCAGAAGGGATGTGAGGTAGGCAGGAGATGAGGAAGGCGCAGGTCCAAGGGAGGCTGCAGCAGTCTGCTACTCCCTGCACGCCTAAACTCTTGCACACTTGTACAATGCACAAGTTTCTGCTGGTTTCAAAACTCACTTCAAACCCAATGCATTCCAGCATACTTTCTAGAGGCGCTACATAAGCTGGTAAGAAAACAAAAATAATAGGAAAAGAATAAGAGATCAGAAATGTAGTTAGAAAGAAAAGCTGAAACTCAAAAGCATTTCACTGGACAGTCAATCTAGAGAGAAGAAAAGCAAAAACAGATTTAAAGCAAAGAGTTGCACACAAATAGCTTCATTTATGTCTGCATAGTTCCCCAAACCAGGAATACAATCTAAAACCAAGGCTAGGTGAAGCTAGAGACTCCCATTTAACTGCAGACTCAAGAGCATGAATTTATACAGTTGTTTGGGTTTTGGATTTTTTCCAAAAAGGCAAAGTGTGGTGTGGGATTTGGCGGGCGGAGAAGGTAAAAGGGAAAGGTTCTGATTGTCCCAATTATGACACTGTATCAAAAGGCTGAAATACTTATTGGTAACATCCAAGGCAGCCAAACAGCCCCAGGGTCCCATTGTACCAGGTGCTAGACAGAGTCAGATTTCACCTCCACTCAAATAAATTGCCAATGAAAGAAAACATTAAAAACACATCACTACAGTGGTGGATATCAATACAAAGCTGCTGCTTGAAAGGTAAAATATGACCACTGTGATGTCTGCAGTTATTAAAAAAAATGAAGGGAAATGCCGCTAGTGAGGTAAGTGGTTATTTTGTTTCAGAAAATAAAAGGGTTCTCCTTTCCAAAGGAGGAAGCAGAAATGAAAAACTTTTTTTAACTTGCACAGAGGCCCTCCAGAAGTCAGAATGAACGCCTGCCAGAAACCGGTCTGACCTCAACAATTTGGACCACATCCACGGAGCTATACCTACCAAGAGTATATTGCTTGTACTGATGGTTAAATTGAACAAGAAGATCAATAGTACCTGAGAAGGTGATAAAGGGAGAATGATCCACTGAACAGTGAGCTGATTAGCCTTTGCTGCAAGAGGGAAGAACATATCCCATTTGCTTTCATTCTCCCTCCAAGATCTAAAATGCCTCGCTACAGAGGATGCTCGAAAAAGCTGGTCATAGAACAATGCACAACAGGGTCTCTGAGGGCCAGCGCAACAGGTCAGCAGCCCCACTCATCTTTGCAGAGATCACAGATTAGTGCCTCTGTTCTTCAGGATCAAACAAGGATTAAAATCCTATCAGCGAGAACTGTCGGCATGCTCCGGACTGAAACACCAATTCCTAAGGTAAAGCTATTGCTATGAAACCATACAGCTATGGAATATCTGAATGGATAACTATAAACATACCCACACTTGCAACCCAAAATTATTGGGGACTTAATCAAGGCAAGAAATAATAGGGTAAAAAAAAAACCCAACATTCTTCTTTCTAACCGTGTTTATATCTTTGGAGAAAACAAATGGAGTGGAGTAAGAGCACAAAGTCAAACGTTTGATGTTTGCAATTGACAAGTGAGATGCAATTTCACTGTAAATAAGAGTTAACCTTAACAATGTTAACAGTGTTATTCTTGTCATGTGACTCTTACTAAGAAAGTAAATCTTCAGCTGTTGTATGGCATTTATCCCTGTCAAGCCTTCCTCTTCTTCCATCACTCTTCTCGATAGGACCTTGAAACTTGTAGCTCTAGCTTAAGGGGAGACTTCTGCAGCCATAGGATCCCACTGACACACATGGTGCTTCACATACACACCAACTTTGCTTTCTTTCATACGTCAGCAAGACATGGCACTCATTTCTTCGGGAATATACATATACATTTAAACACAGAATTAACTCAAGGGCTATGGAAAATTCAGTGAGAAGTGAAGACTTCAAAATCGATGCATCTCTTAATTATTCCAGGTGTCCCAACATTTTTACCATTTAGCAGTGTAATAACAAAGATATACAAATAGGGAACATACTTTTAAATTTGGTGCAGCACAATACAATGATACAGATGCAAAATGCGACTCCTTATAATCACGTAATCACTGAAGGAAACATTTTTAGGTTGCACTTGTAACAAAAATGACTGTTATAATGTATAATTTTTGTTAAGCAATGTTAGAAAGCAGCTAGAATAATCCACTGATGCATAATTAAAAGCAATACTTAATCACCTATGGAAATGAAACATAACTGAAATACACATTACACCTGTAAAAATAATTCTTTTTTAAGTGCCTTACTGATTAATACTTCATAAAAATTGCTTTTTATAATTCCACAGACTATGTAGCAATAAAGCTGTCCCTTGGAAAGCAATCATTCTTATGGAGTCCTATCCTGCAAGAAAGCTCAAACTTCAAAATTAAACTTCATACCATTACCGAGGAAAAAAAAAATAGTCTTGGAGGTTTTCACAAAAATATTCCAGAAGATTCATATCAGGATGACTGAAGCATTTTACTTAGACAATTATTTCAACCAAGCATCCTAGTAGTTATCCAAATAAAAATTCTGTAAAATTGAATTACCAAGAATTGCCTCCTTCAGCTAGTGTAACGCAGTATTGAATCTGAAGGGCTCTGGAACAATATGAATTCAGGAGTTTAAGCTCTACAGGGCAAATGTTTGCTCTCACGTGCTTAAAACCAATTGGTGCTACATCTTGTAGATATTGGAATATAAAGATGTTTTATCATGTCTTGTAAAAGTTTACAAGTTCTGGAGTGCTGCTTTATTTGACTTCCTTTCTTGGAAGACAGATAAGCAGTTTTGGCTGAGCTAAAAAACACAATGACTATCCAGCTGCGTAAGATAGATACGATTAGTGATGAAACTGGACAAAATGGTATCAAAAGTTTCTAAACCTTTCAAGAAGAGAAAAGGACATATTTTTTTGGTGGGGTTTGACCGGTTGACAGGTTTCTAGAATTGCTCAAAATGTTATCACCAAGCCGTTTTCCATTACCATACAATAGAACTTTCTCAAAATGTTTTTTTCTCATTTTTTCACCATAAAAAAGGATTAAAACTAATGCACGTTTTAAATCAAGTTTTGTCAGTCTTTCAAATTATACAATTTCCTAGAACAGCTCTCTGAAATACGTACTTTCATCTTTCCAAATTAATACTTTTTAAAAACATTAATTCAGGAAAATGCACTGCTGGTGTTGGTTTCACTCCATTTCAGGATGAAAACAAGTATCAAAACATCATAATTTGAAACAAGCCAATAACAATTTACTGAATAGCCCTAGCAATTCTCCTCTATCTCTAGGACAGTACCGTATACATTGTAGACTAATTTACTCTGTTTAGAAAACTCACATTTTACAATGTGGCATATGTTATCCAAATAAATCCCACTAACATATCTACATTACAGATCTTCCTCCCTTTCAAAGCTTTAACCGTTAGATATTTAGATCCTACATCTGAAGGGATAAAAATATTTCAACCTTGAAGCCCGTACCTTCATTCAAAATCTTAGTGTTATTTCTACTAAATATACTTACTCCATTTCTTCTATTGTAGTAGGAGAAAGAAGTGTTGAACTTGTTACAGAAAAAGAATCAGAAATAAATGATTTTTCAAAAAACTCACATGCACGTCTTCACACGCTTATGAGAAGTTTAAAAGAAACAACTGGTGAGCAAAAGCAGTTGGCAATGGAAGAGAGTCTTGACATAAGCGTGAATAAAACAGAGTGGAAATGCAAAGCTCAAAAGGGATACCATATTCTCCAGGTGTAAATCAGACAGGACAAACAAATTGTGCAAACGGTGAAAGAAGAGCTGACCACGGAATCACACAGCAGCTGAGGCACCTCTGGAGATCATCCAGCCCCAACCCCTGCTGAGAGCAGGCTCTGCTAGAACAGGTTGCCCAGGCCCACGTACATTCCGGTTCTGAGTATCTCCAACAATGGAGACTCCACCGTAACTCTGGACAACCTGTTCTAGTGTCCGATTACCCTCATGGTGTAAAAAAAAACCAAACAACCAAATTAAACAAAGTTTTCTGTTTCAGTTTGTGCCGTTTTCTGTTTCAGTTTGTGCCTATTACCTCTTGTTCTGCCACTGACTAACCCTGAGAAGAGTCTGGCTGTCTCCTTTACACCTTTCCATCAGGTATTTACACACACAGATAAAATCCCCTGAACCTTCTCTTCTCCAGGCTGAACAGTCCCAGCCTCTCCTTGTTCAACAGGTGCTCCAAAGTGTTAATCATTCTAGTGGCTGTGCACTGGACTCACTCCAGTACATTCATATCTCTTGAACTGGGGAACCCAAAACTGCACACAGCCCTCCAGACGCTCAGCAGGCTGAGTAAAGAGGAAAGATCATCTCCCTCGACCAGCTGGCAATGCCCTGCCTAATGCAGCCCAGGAGGTTGTCGGCCGCCTTTGCCACAAGGGTACAATTGTTGGCTTATAGTCAACTTGATGTCCACCAGGACCCCCTGAGACTTTTCTGCAAAGCTGCTTTCCAGCCGTTCAGCCCTGCAGACTGTACTGGTGTATGGGGTTAGGTGCAAGACAAGGGCCAGTATCTCCCCAGCCTCTGAAACATCTCATCACAGAACAGTTCTAGGAGAATGACTATGTGCAAACGACCGAGTCATTCACAGTTCCTTATATATGAATATACAGACATGCATGCATGTACATTTATATGATGTTCATACATATGCACACACATACACAGATTAGCTGTATATAAATGTATATATAAAAACATACACACAAAAAAAAAAATTCTGAGGTTTGCAAATAATTCAATTTATCAGCTACAGAGAAAGCTCAGTTTCTTCTCAGGTCAGGCCAACCCAGTTAGCTTTATTTTCATATGTAAGAGTAAGACCAGAACTGTTTTAAATGAAAGTTACAGAACTCACTTCGTCTAAATTAGAGTGCGTAGTTATACCACTCCATTAATACTTTTTTCCCTAGGCAATCATATCTGAAAGATGAAAAATTTAACAGAATGACTAGATGGAATTGTTGGTATAAAAGAAGTAACTACTATATTCTGACAGAAAGAGTGGAACTCAGTAAACAAATCCTACTATCTATTTTATGCAAGTAAATAGAAACTGATTGCCCCTACAAACAATAGTTGTGGTAAATATAGGGACTAAATATATGGACAGTGTAGTATTACAAATATAAAATTGTCTTGTGTCTACAGTAATATCTACTTTTCCTCACCATGTCTTCCAAGTAAAGAATCAAAGATGGTAAATACCTCATTTATCTTAAGAAGTTTACGTGCATGGGATGTTGGGGAGAAGTGTTTTTTCTTTCACTACTTATTCAGAAGAAAGAAGAGTAAAACCCTTAAAGGAGATGAATGAGAAAGAAAAGCAGTAATAATAATAAAAAAAACCCTAGCCAAAACATAAAAAAGACAAGATGAAATAGTCAAAAAGATACAGATTAAAAATCAAATGTTCTGCATTCCCGTGTTAGTGCTTAATATATTCATGATTGAAAACAGCACAGGGTGACAAAGCAATGAAGAAACACAGAAGATATTAAGTAGGTTAGTAAAGACTGCGAAATTTCTAGGAGACCAGCCCCAGCTCAGTGAATGGATGACCTGATAGCCGTCGCTTTACAGCACCGGCAAATGCAAACTAGAAGAACAAATCACATGAATTACTGGGATCTAAACAAAAGCATAGGTAAACCAAAAGCACTTCTTTTTCATTTGCAAAAAAAAACATTCACCTCCTACAGGAAGTCACCAACAAAAACGATGGTATTTGAATGTCTAGTGCTATAAAATTGTGCTTCAAAAATAAAACTAAATTAGTTTGTTTCCATTAAGGCTATTACTATGGCTCAGTACATTGCTTTGAATATGAAGATTCAGCAGCTATTCTCTCTAGTTTTTCATCTAGGGATCTTTAATATGTTTTCAATCTAATTTTAATTTTCTATAGAAAAAGAGGAATGAACTTTCTTCTCAAGGCTAAATTAGACTTGTCTCTTGTGCAGGTATCATCAAGTAAGAAAAAAAAAAGCAGGAGAAACAGTTGCTACATGTAATAGAAGCTTTTTTAAAATAAGGCAGACAAGTTTTTTCCATGGGTTTACTGTTTCTCAAGTCCATGTTTTTTCAACAAAAATAATCAACTGTAGAATACGTGCATGAGTAGAATTTTCATATTTCAACAACCAAAAAAACCCTCTGCAGTATATTGCCCGAGTAAGGAAATAGCTAAGTATGCAAGTCAGGAACAGAGCCTGCACAGTTCGAGGGAAGCTGGTGTCCTCTGCAATGACAGCAAGTGCAGCAACAGCGTGTTTAGCTATGCGGAGGTCGGGTGCCTTCATTTTTGACCAGAATGCTATCACAAATGGAGATCACCAAGAAAACAACAAAGTTGGTCAGACACAGATTTCAAAAATATATCAGGATGCTTAACTCTTCCTGGAAGTATGTGAAGCACGGGGTGGATACGTGCTGTAGTGCACCCCAAAATCCCGCGCTGAAGACGATGCAGCCCGGGCCCTGGCTAGAGCACGTCAGGACTGCCTTTCAGCTCACATGCTTTTCTGCAGAAACCAAACTGTGGAGAGGGTAATTTGCACGCCTGGAGATCACACCTCAATTTGAGTCAGGGTGTCTATCAGTTTTGAGATAATCATTTTGCCTCTGCATCCCAGCTGTAAGATGGGGGTAATAGTCTTTATATTATCTGACAAGATACGGACATACTTGCGTATCTTCCAAGATAAGCATATCAAATCTCACATAGGATGGACCAGATGCTCTGATACCGAAATGCTGTATATGTATCTAATTGCATATATCTAATCGTGCTTAATGCTACTAGAGACATTTTTCAGATATTGTACAGTCCTCTGAACATAGTGATAACAAATGAGGGCCCCGAATGAAGCTGTGCTCTATTTATGCCCAGGTGCGATACAGCCACTACCACTTCACACCTGGGAAAGGTAACCCACAGCCAGCCTGCCAGAGGAGAACAGTCCAGCCTGGCTCCTTCCTACAAGGTTTTCTGTGGCCTCCAATAGTCTCCTGCCCCAGCCACAGACAAGTTTCTCAGTATCTCTCCAGGGAAGAGCTCTTCCCTGCGCCCATCCCCCTCTCTGCGACCTCCCCTTTGCTCCCACCAGGTATATTTTGCCCATGTTCCCCCAACGAACTAAACTTCTGAGCCTCACCTCTTCCCTTCCCAAACACCATGGAGAGAACCACCAGTTCAGGTAACTGGTGTTGCCTAATAGGATGGTCCCTCCAGCAGCAAAAGAT
Organism: Himantopus leucocephalus; assembly: GCA_003993805.1. Classification (NCBI taxonomy): domain Eukaryota; kingdom Metazoa; phylum Chordata; class Aves; order Charadriiformes; family Recurvirostridae; genus Himantopus; species Himantopus leucocephalus. Next base: position 19,163,072 of record RSEF01000002.1, read on the forward strand.
CTGAAAGCTGCAGCAACAGATCTGAAGGAACCGGCAGTTGATGCAATGCTATCATCGCCTGTCAACTGCAAGAGAAACCAAATACCTCCCTGCTATTTTCATTTTTGTCAGACAGCATCATTGAACCAATCATCTACTGCTTTTCACTTTTTAACTCCGGGGGAAGGAAAACAGCAGCAAATAGAACTGACCCAGATGAATTTAAATGCTCAAGTTAACACTGCTAACTAGGATGAAAGGAATTGTTGCAAAGGTTTTCTTCTTTTGAAGAAAACATTGATAACCAAAATTAGCTTCTGCAAAACAGTCATTTAATTTTTTTTTTCTAAAAAGGCAAAGATGCTGTAGCTAAGCAACATGGCTTTTCCTTAAACTGGAAGTTGGTTTTCATAGCATCTTGTTTATCACTGAAAGCTCTGACAAACCTCCACCTCCTTTTATGTAATCGTGTCTGGGGGAGTGCCAGATTAGATCCTGTATACTGTCATAAAGGGACTTTTCCCATGAATGCAGATGATGCAAAGTTATTTTTAAAATAGCATCCGAAACGTTCTTTGTGTCTACTGCATGCTCTTCAAAAAAACACTGAGTTGCATGAGCAGCCATCAGTCTGAGAGAACAGAGATGTACGTCTGTTTTGGATCCAAGAAGTGCTGGCTATGTTTTCCTTATCTGTGTACTGAACTGAGCCACTCCCTTTTCTGTCTGAGATAGCCCCTTTAGCCCAGGATTTGATACAGCACTTAGTATTTATATGCTACCACTAAAGATCTTGTTTTCTTCTAAAAGGAAATATACCCTGACATACATTCTCTGCCCTGCTTTGGGTACTTCTCTTGCCCTATCTTGGATACACTCTGTAGCACCAAGGACTATGATTATTTCCAAATTAGAAGGTTAACTATATTCTGTAAACCCTGTTCACTCAGATTCAATCACCAACAAACAGCTTTCTTTTCAAATTTTTCTCATTCTGACTGCATTTTTCCTGAAAGACAGAACAGTAAATACACACAAGTAATAAGCAAAACCGATGACACTGGATATGACCCACTGGGTTATGACTTTGGATACTAATCCCTTGTCATGCTTCCCCTCCCACAGAATATGTGCATTAATAGCCTTTTCCCAGTTTGACAAGGGCAATGGAAAGCATCTGTTTGAAAAACCTGGAAAGCACTGGGTTTTTTCCTCTCCCAACTCAGTCCCCATTACAATTTTATTTTTAATCAGCCCCTGCCTCCCCCTCTTTGGGTTGGTTGTCTGCAACGCTACACACAGTATGATAAAATATGATCATCCCAAATGTTTTGCTAAACAATAGAAAAACAATTTTGGCTATACTGATTATTTGTTTTCCTTTCTCAATCGGTTTTGTGTTTGTGCAGAATAAATACACGCACAGTAGGCCTATGCATCCTTCTACAAACAGAGATATACACACACTATATACAGACAGCGATGCAGCTTTTTTGTTTACTCTGCCTCTCTCATTCCCTCTAGATATTTTTGCACGCTGTCATTTGTGGAATACTGTTGAAACCCAAAGGGATGTCAGCTGAGCCTGCCTCGCATTGCAAGCTGTTGGCAGACTCATTAAGGATGAGGGAACAGCGTGGAGTCCGCCGCCGTTTTTCACAGACTGATGCTGCTGGCTGGAAGCGCTCGGCCGAGCTCGACGGGCTATGCCAGCTGATTTCTTCAGACACTCCTCAGCCTTGATTTTACTGTTGGTGTCTCGACAAGGACTCCAAAGTTGTTACTAAAAGTGCCAGCAGCTGCTGCCAGCATGTATGGGGAAGGAATCTAATACATTAAAAGAAAAGTCTTCAAAGGTTTAACACAGGGTAAAAATGCATGTTTTCTTACCCCCATAACCAGCCTTGCCTGTACAATGAAATTACTTTGGATTTGTTACGGGGTAACTTTTTTTTTTAATGTTTGTTAATGTCAGAATTACCTGCATCATTTTTTGCTCTAATTCATTTTAATTATTTCTAACCCTGCAGATGTTACCTGCTTCATCTGTTACAGCCCTACAGAATCCAAATCTCTAGACCATGTATTTTTGGGGGGAATCTGTTCCCTATTTGGGTGTCAAAGTAGAGGGCAGGAAGGAGAATGTAGTTCTCTGTGCTTCACCATGAGTTTTCCCTTCTTCCCCCGGGTCAAGAAAAGAATACCTGGCCATCAGCCTCTTTTTGGCTGATACAATTAAAAAAAAAAAAGAGAGAAAAAAAACCCGACAACCGAAATAGACTTCAGCCGCTGCTGCAGTTTGGCTTTCCAGTGTAAAGTCTCACCTAACTTCCTGCTTAATTAGACTGGGCAGTTTCCAGTCATCCTGAGGTTGAAGGAAGGCACTCTTGTTCTCCCAGCTTACCTAGGCTGCTATGAAATCAGGGATAGATGGGTCTCGTGCACAAAAGAGAACAAATCAGGAAAAAAATATGACTATATATTAGGAATTTAGGTAGTCAATTTAAAATGGGGAATCGAAAGTGTCCAGCACTTGCTTTTGTTTTGTATTCAACTCGAGGGCACCATACACAAAGCAAGATATTTAAAAGTCACTAATCCTCGTGAGGAACACCTAAATCTAAGGAAAGATGGCAGTTAAAGGAGGAATAGTATGTCTAATCTTTTTGTGTATCTGAGTCGCAATATTCTTTAATTCCCCAACCACACACCATTTTTCTTTCAAGCAAGGACTAGCACTACAACTATTCCATCACATAATCAGGTTATTTTTGATGACCTTCCAAAGCCAAATCCCGATGTCACGGTTGGCATCATCTCCTAATGATTCTCTGCCAGAGCACGTGAAGGCAATACAGTACTTTCAAAAACAATCTCTATTTTCTCATAGAAGTCTGGTCCCATCCATTCCTTCCTTTTTTCTTTTCTGTACAGACGACTGTTTAACCATATGTTTACATTCACTGTAACACACCTCCATCTCCCTCCTTTCAATTGATTTTTATTTAAAAGATAAACACTTCAGGACAGCACAGAAAGTAGGAAAATTTGCCTGCAATGTGTCTAGTAGATTTTAGCCACTACAAAATTAACTGAAATATAAGACAAAGTAAAGAAGCATTTCAGTAACCTGTAAGTTGGGTTTTTTCCCCTCCTCTTGTCCATTCCCGAAGTCGCTCCCTTCCCCTTCTCTGTCACTTGCTATTATTTTCATAGCGTTAGGGAAGAGGGGAGTTGCATCTCTGAAATATTGAGCTTTATGCCTTAGATTTAATAGCACTGGTACCTTCGCCACATAGTATGGGCTATGCAGTAAACAGACTTTCAGAGCCAAATCAGAAATTCAGTACGCCAAACGCTTACCCACCAGTCTGCGGAAAGGCTATGCTGCACTAAATACTGAAGTCACCTGACAAAACTAAAGAGAGGAAGGAGGGTCTAAGGTAAGCAGAACTGGAGAGGTCTAAGGTAAGCAGAACTGGAAATCCAGAGATCTCCATTCTCTTCCTTACTCCGCTGGAGACAGACTTTGTAATCTGGGGCAGAGCATTCCAGCATCAGCGGGTATTTCTGTATCTGTCTCTAAGAAGACAAAAGAGAGGATGGGGAATGTCATTTCATTAGCATTTATAAGGCAAACTGTGTGGAAAGCATTGCTGCATAACTATGTAATTTACCCTTATTCCACAGGGTAGATTCCAATGAAACAAAGTGTGAAAAGCAGCATATGGGACCTGCTTGTGAAGAAAGAACAGAAGTTTCCATCAGACTGAACTCTCCTGAACTGATGGCCATAGGGTAAAAGGAGAAAAACCTCTCTGTAGATTGTTCGCAGCAACTCCCCATCACCAGGGTCACTGTTATTAAGCAAGGAGTCTCATCCTTTTCAGGTGCAATAAGGCACTCCCTGCTTGCAAGTTTCATTTTGGGGGAGGTTTGTATTACCTATATATCCTTCTCTTAGCCATGACAGCCTTGTTGATTTAACACTCTAATAAGTGCTATGGAGAAGGAAGAGCAGCTGACAGGTTTCTGCTCTACATACAAGTTGAAAAGCCATTCATGAAGTGGCATTCATCTCTTTACCGATGTTATTAACACCTTAAGGTGCGAACATGAGCCGCTCTCATATACAGCAGCACTCATTAAAGAAATTCTGCCCTAGAATGTATATTTTAATTCCTTTTTGCATCACAGGAACTCACTTGTGGACTACAGCATCACAGTAGGCTTACTAAAACAATGCATGCTACTGTACAGTACGAAAAATAAAACATCCTTTGTAACACTGGCAAACGTAGCGCTTCCTACTGTCAAAACAGCACAAAGCAGCTCTGGTTTCATACTGATCTATTAGGTTGGACTCAACAGTAGCAGAAGTGCTGTATAAAAAAAAAAATATTATTGTAAACTATGTAGAGCAGTCTTTGTTAGCTCTAAAGAACAAGGAAAACCCTATGCATAACAATAAATAATAACAGGGACAGAAAAAAAAGAAGTAAGAACAACAGTATGAGCGAGTCTGGTAAATAAAAGCTCTGCAAGAAAACTCACTTGAGCGCAGCCAGCTTTACAACAACACACCACAGAATCCCAATGTGAAGAACTGATCTGTAACATATACTTTAAGTAAAAGAAATGTTATTCTCTCCTTCAGCAGACAGGAAACACCCACCACCTTCTCAGCAGGAAAGTGAAGCCCAGAATGCCAAGGACCCAGTCCTGGCTCAAAGCGCACACCCTGCATCAGTGGTCCATGACAGCCACCTCAGTTTCTCGTGCACAGTAAGGGACCAAAGCATAGAGGTGAGATTTTCCAGCTTGCCCACTGAGACACTAAAGACTGCGGAATTAAAACGTTTTTTTGCAATTCATAGACAACTTTCTGTAACCCTTAAGGTTGTTTTCACGCGTAATTTCATCCTGCACTCAGTTTCCTAAATAACACTCCTCTTGCCTCATGTGCGATACTAAAACAGAAGGTAGATTTTACTGAATGTCATATTCATAAAGAAAACCCCTTTTCATAATCAGAGTGAATTCTACAGAGAAATAAAAACTATGTTTTACTCTCATGAAAATGAATTGTGAAGAGTGGAAAAAAATTCTTTTATTTCCCCCCCTTCTCCAACAAACTCTTCCAGAGAGAGTAGCTTTTTGCATTGTTCTCTCCAGGACACGTTCTTAAGGACTTTGATTTGGAAGGGAAGTGTAATTGTGGAATTACAACCAGTTCAACTTTACTCAGATTCTGTTTTCCTATATATTAAAAATATGGAGTGTGATTCAGAGCCCATTACAGCAAACAACGGGCTTTGAACCAAGACCAAAGGTGCACTGAAGCCCACCATTGGTCTTTCTTCATTTTCTCCATTTTACTTTTGCCTTGGTTTTTCTTAGTCTTCTCATAGGGCTGGGTTTTTCCCCCCCTTTTCTTGTTGGTTGCAGGAAGAGATGCAACTTACAATCCCACCCTTCTGCTGACAATTTTGCTCATAAGACAGTACGAAAAGGGGGAGCACTTGCCAAAATATATAATCACATTCAGGATAACTAGCATATATTAAAAATCAAGGTTTACCATATCTTATGGGAAGCAATAGTTTCTTCTAGGAAGAAACATGAGATATTAAAAAAGTGTTCCCTTGAATTCAGAAGTCAAAGAGTACTTGACAAAGGAAAAAAAATAATCTTTTTTCCATTTGCAGAAATATTTCATTTAAAAGTAGTCTTTATCAAAGACTATTTGAGTTCTCATTTCAAGTTTATTTTAAGAAAAAAAAAAATCAAGTGAAATATACTAAATAGGATGTTTACAAAAATCCTGAGTTTTTCTTGCTCAAAAATGCTAGTAGATCGATTCATCAAAACCAACTCTTTTCCTAAATTTAGATTTGGCTTTGATAAATCAGCATTTTATAACAAATTAAGCAAACATCTCCTGACCTCTGGTAGACAACCGTCAACTTTTAACTGTCATTTCTGAAAGCCCGGAAGTGCATGAGGCGCCTGCCCTCACAGAAAGCAAATGGGTGCCTTTGAAAACAACATCATATGCCATAATAAAAAGAAAAATCATGGAACGTGTTTTGTTTTAAAGTTTCATTGAACACATATGACTGGCCAGGCTGAATGATCTACAATACGCTAACAGACGGAGCCAGACACAGACCTTCAGAAGAAAGGGGAAGCAGGAAGGAGCTGAACAGAAACATTTAGTCAGCTCTGTCAAAATGTTGGCATTTCTATTACACAAGATTTACAGTATCCAATTCTGCCTGTTATTCTGTATCACTCTACCAAAAGCCCATGTTTTTCTGAATAATTATTATTAGCATTTGAGCTACTTTTACCGTAATTTGCAAGGCTGTCCAGTCAAAAGTGACACTGACATTAAAAGCCTGTTTCAATTTTGAGTGTAAAATAATTGTTTGACTTCCAAGCAGAACTTCATAAATTATTTCACTGGCGAGATCTTTTTTCCCTATAGCTGTTATTTCTGCACAATAACTTAGCTTCTGTTTTATTTAACGCAAATATTCCTGAAATGCAGGCACTCCTGAAACTTACACATACCATAACACCTTACGCAGAAAGACTTTTTCAGCCTACAAAACACATTTAAAGTCCATAAAATTAATACTACAGCAGATTATTCGTAGTGGAAAGACTTGGTATTGAAGTGTAGCTCAGTCCCTTAGGGACAGACGTACCTCAGAATTGTTGAGATGACACCTGTGCGTCCCCGAGAACCACCCCTCACTCGAACACTGGTCAATGTCCACCTTCTGCAAATTGATGTCAACTTTGACAACACCTCTGAAAATAGAGAAAAACAGAAACAGGTTAAACTTCTTTATGATGCTGCAGCCTGCAAAGCAGAACTACATCTTTCTTCTAAATATGCAATTTGATGAAATGCCTGAAAACTGAGAAGTTTTGTGTTCATGAAGCCATGACTGTAGAGACACATTCTTATGTTAGACCTTACTGAGATGTATTACAACAGGAGCACGGTAAATCTAAGGCACTGCCTAAGCGTAAGGCAGCAGGTAAGAGTAAGTTATACACTCAAACAATTTAATGCCCTTCACATTTTACAGTGCAGCAAAGAACTAATATAAATACAATGAACAACCTGCACCACTTTTTCCAAGGCCATCAACCTCCCCGAGTACAGTACCAGGAGCTGCACCTCATCCCCATGCCCGGTGAGAACGACATCCTCCCCTTTGCTCCAGGGAACACTATTTGCCAAAGTGACTGGGCAAAAGCCTTTTTCTGTACTCTCCACAGACAAACCCCGATCTCCACCAACTTCAGGCCTCTCCTCCATGGCTCAGCACCCTCCTCCAGCAGACACCCAAAACCCTCTCTCCCCGTCTCTGCCAGCCGGTGCCGGTATAATACCTGATACAACATCAGAAGGGCAGCGCGAGCCAGGAGTAGAAGGCCACTGATGTCTGTGAAGCCAAAAAAAATGTTTCCTATGCACACAGGTCCTCAAGGACTGTCTAAGCTGCATTAGGTCTATGCCAAGAACACTCAAGTTTTCATCATCGACAGTTTCCCTCAGAAATTTTTTTGAATGAAAATCTAACAACACAATTTCAAGGCCAATGCTCTATTTCATAAAGAACTCTGAAATCACCAGAAGAAAAAAAAGCTGTAAGACTGTAGTTGCATATCTTAATAAAAAAAAAGCGCCTTCAAAAATTTCCGTATTCTCTCTCTGAAATAACCTCCAGAACTACTTGCATCTGTGACTGCTTTGCAGCTGTCTGGACTTAACAAAAATGTCAGTATGCAACTTCTGGTAGTTGGATCATTACATGGACTCACTCGTAGCGGATGAATGCTCTGTACTGATTTCTTAAATCTAAGGTACCATTCCTTTGATGTCAACCTTATCAGCCACTTAAGACAAAAGTTTTGATTTCCACAGTCTGAACTTCCACAACTACAAACACCATCATCCGTCCTTTCAGGCTGTGGACTACCAACCAAGGGCATTGCCCAAAGAACATCTCACTCACCTCAAAGTGTGTTGCCTCTTTTAATTAAAGCTCAGTATATACAAGAACACTGATAGTAAATAATCATAATAGATTAATAATAACAACAATAAAAGAGCTACGGAGCCACATATTCGAGAGACCACTTATGAACAAAATCAGAACAGGCATAAGAGAGCGAGCTTGATCAAAACCAGGACAATACTGCTCCCTCATACCTGGCCCCAGTACAACAACAACAGGTACATTTGGATATTCATCTTCAGACACGCTATATAGTCATTGGAGAAACACAAGCAAATCATTTGAGTGATCTGAAGAATGCATTTGGAACTTATGTAGGATAGCCAGCAGGAACTTAGTACAGATACACTTCATCCCCCTCCATCTCCTGCCTAGAAACTAAATAATCTGATGCTGGGCACGCTTAGAAATGACCTGAAATATTTAAGTGCTGGCTCTAGCAAGTTCAATTTGAAAGAGCACGCACCACACTTCTAGAATATTCAGAGTATTTTTAGTTTATAGTTTTGTGCCTTCCACTCTTGTTTCAAACAACAGCTTCTCCAGGGACTGCTAAAACTACACTTCCACCCCACCGAACCATTTTTTCCATGTTCCAGGTGACCAACGACCACAAGGGAAAACCTGCCATACTGTACAGACTAACTCTTTATAAGACACTGATGTCAATGGATTACAAACTTATCTTAACCTGATAACACGGTATCTGTCTCAGATGCTCACAGGAGTAGAGGTAACTCATTCCTCATCTGGTCATGTGCAAGTCCCACCAGGTATGTTTCTAATATTTTCTGGACCTTTCTGAGCATAAATATTAGCATGTGGGCTGGGAACAGGATCTGCTCTGCAAGTGAACAATCTCACTGTGGCCACATACAGACACGAAGTGGGCAGCAGGACTGGGACCAGGACCAACATTACTCATTGCTCTCCTGGTTCATGTTATACACCAGCCACCTTGGCAAGGGTCACTCAAGCATTAACATCATTCCAACTACTCTAAAGAAATCAGTTTATACAGTAGGAAAAACAGTGATGATTCACCCTTATTAGGACTGCAACAAGTTCACTTGGGAGACTCAAGCACCTTAGGGAAGTAGGTCTTTATTTCCTTTACATGGAAAGCTTTTCCCTGGTGTACATTTTGTTTTTAACTGGTAGGAGAGGAAATTCCCCTTTCCCTCAGCAAACGCTTCCACTAAGACAGCAGTATAGATTGCAAATTAAGGGTAAACTAATCACTGCTATGAGAAGAGAAACACCTTAAGAGTTTGCTGTGTGATATTACAAGCAGGCCCTGTAGAAGCACTGTCAGTACAAAGGGATATAAAGTTTTTTAAAAGAAAACTTAGCTAGAGGTTACTCGTGAGAAAGACAACACATACAAGCCAGAGAAATTAGGGACAGTAAACACCCTGAGCAAGCATTTGAGTATGGCCTTGTACCAGACATGCTGCAATTTGAAGAATTAGGGGCATGTTCTAGTGGGCCAAGAGGCAGAAAGCAGGATAGCATCCCAACACTCACATCCACGAACCAGAAAGAGAGGAAATGTACTTCTGGATTTTTCACACCAGAATTGATTAAATAATTTGTATCCTTTCAAACCCCTGATACAATTATTTTGTTCAAAATAGATGTGAAAATCATAGATTCATACAGCAGCTGTCATTGGAAGAAACCTCTTGTGATCATCCAGTCCAACCACCTGCTCAAAGCAGGCTCAGTTCAGTTGGGTTTTTAATACCTCCAATAATGGAGATTTCACCATCTCTGGGAAACCTGATATAGTGTCTGACCACCCTCACAGTGTCATAAAAAGTCTTCTGATGTTTAAATGGAATTTCTTGCATTTTAATTTGTGCCTCTTGTACTTTCTGTCCTTTCACCAACTACCTCTGAGAAGATTCTGGCTCTGTCTCCTTTACACTTTTCCATCAGGTATTTACACACGTGTAAGATCCCCCTGAAGCATTTTCTTTTCCAGGCTGAACACTCCCAGCTTGCTCAGCTCTTCTTGTCTGTCAGGCGCTCCAATGTTTAATCATCTTTGTGACCCTGAACTAGGCTCACTCCAGTACATCCATGTCTCTTGTACTGAGGAGCTCAGAAGTGGACACAGCACTCCTGCTGGGGCCCCACCAGGCTGGATAAAGATGAAGGATTACCTCCCTCAACCAGTTGGCAATGGTCTTCCTCTCATAGCCCAGAAGGCTGTCAGTCATCTTTGCCACAAGCACACATTAATGGTTCATGTCAAATTGGTGCCCATCAGGATCTCCCAGGCCTTTCTGCAAAGCTGCTTTCCAGTCGTTAAGTCCCCAGCTTGTACTGGTGCATGGGGTTATTCCTCCACAGGTGCAGCTCTTGGCATTACCAAAGTTCTTTGGTAAAGTTCTTCTTTGCTCATGTCTCCAGCCTGTTTTAGTCTCCCTGAATGGCAACACAACCAGCTGGTCTCTCAGCCACTCCTCCCAATTTTTATCATCTGCAAACTTGTTAACAGCACACCCTACTCTATTGTCCAGACCACCACATGAAAATGTTAAAAAGAATTGGCTCCAGTATCAACCCCTGGGGTATATCAGTAGTGCCTGGCCTCCTGATGGACTCCAGTCATCTATACACAGAAGGCTATTGGGTTGGTTAAACACTACTTCCCCTTCATAAACCCATGCTGACTACTCCCAATCACATTCTTCTCCTTCATGTGTTTCAGAAGTGGTTTCCAGGAAGATTTGCTCCATCGCCTTCCCAGACTGGGGTGAGGATGATCGGCTTGTAGTTCTTGAAAGACATCAAGTACCTTAGCCTTTTCCATGTCCTCTGTCACGAAGTCCACTTCCCCATTCAGCAGCCAGCCCACATTCTCCTTAGTCCCAGTTTTGTCCCAGTGTACTTACTTCTTGTTGCCCTTCATGTCCTTCACCAGATTCAGCCCCACAGGGCCTTTGGTTTCCCTAACCCCACCTATGCATAGAGTCATAGAAACATAGAATCATTTAGGTTGGAAAAGACCCTTAAGATTATCAAGTCCAACTGTAAATGTAACACTGCCAAAAACACCACTAAACCATGTCCCTAAGCACCA
>RSEF01000002.1:19174280-19185807 GCA_003993805.1 Himantopus leucocephalus
CTTGAGGTGGGGCCTCACCAGTGCCGAGTACAGGGGGACAATCGTTTCCCTAGTCCTTCTGGCCACACTTTCTGATACAAGATGCTCATGTTCACAGCCATGCTCAGACGGTATCTCCATATTCTTCCCGGGTTACCTGACCCTGCTTGAACCTCTTATGCACTTTCGTTTTATGCTTGAGTTTTGTCAGGAGCTCCCTATTAAGCCATGCAGGCCTGAAAATTATCTAATTTCAAAATATTATCACAATACTTCCTCCAGAAGTACAACAAAATTCTTCCATTTGAAACTGAATGTGTTTTCCCTTTGCTTCTCTTGCGTTAAAACTTTTCTTACAAGAACATTTGCCTTTCACAAAACCCAGTCTTCATGACCCCAATACAAACATTTCTGCCTACACTCTTCTCCTGTCTGCAGCTCTTCTGTAGCACAACCTGAACTTCTGATATGATTAAGTTGTTCTGCTTTTTCCTTTTCTCAGAGCTTTATGAATTTCTGGGGTGAAAATGTACAGGAAGGAATAACAGTACAGTCCAGAAGCAGGCATATGAAAACCATCTCTCTTGACAGTTACAATCTGCCATAGGCTGTCCTTTTTTTTCCCCCATGGTACGTATTATTCTTTTTTCACTAGACCTCTGCAATACATGTTCATGCTTCATGGTAACATCACAGTTCTGCTGAGGTAGTAACAGGGTCTGCAACTACTTGAGGATATAATGCTTTCAAAAGAAAAGTCTCTTTAAGCATATAAGTGGCATTTACAGAAAGCATCATGATGGTACAAGACTTCTTGGTGCAAGACTTTTACTGCATTCATTTGGGATGCTTTGCCATTTTAAAACACTATCTCAGACTTGTACCCCACCTTTATTACACATAGAGTACACTGATATGTACATGATATATTTCTCAAATTCATCTGTGATTAACACAGTAGTTGGCACAGCCTGTTCAGCCACCCACATTTTTAGTTATTTTTGATTCAGCATTTGGAAAACTGAACATATGGAAGAACACATCCTCCTAGCATGTATATGGACCAACTACCTGTAAATGATATATTTATTGAACTAACTGGGAATAACTGCAGCTCTATCTTGATCAAAGTGATCAAGACATACATCAACAGTATAAGAGTAGACTCGGCTTGTCAGCGTAACACATTCAACCACACTGACAACGCTGCCTGGCTGAACCCAAGCCACAGTGATAAGTTGATAACAATATTACTGGTAATTGTAGACCATCTGGCAAGTAAGTATATTTTGTTAATCTCCTTATAACAATAAATATGTGTTTTCTGCCACAATTTTACAGTCCTTACACAAAAAAAATAGATACTTAAGGATTGCACATTCATGTTTAACATGTAGTTAAAGAATTAGTTGAATTGTACATAATAGATAATCATTGAAGAATGATGTCATCAAGGATTTTCCGTCGGGTCAGAGGTTTGATTTAAGAAGCTTTCATGTCTGTCTTAATTTCCAGTACCACTGTTTGTTGGCATGCTATTTGCCTCGAAATCTGTGCCAGAAATTGATTTAAGCTTATTTTCCCAACCTACTAGCTATCTTGATAGCTTCAGTAGTTATAATATTTCATTGTAACAACATGTTGTAAAACCTATATTTACAGAAGAATTTTTTGCCTGTACTGTTACACCATAAAAAAAGCAGAAGGAGCATGTTCTCTACCTCCCAGCCAGCTTACGCCAGGACTGCACAGAATAATAGCCTGCCAACATTTAAATGGTGATAAACAATATTTTTGTCCTCTAGATCTTCAGAAGCTGTTTGGCACAGAGGTCATCACGGCTCAGCTAAACAGGCATTCAAAGTTTGTTTTCTAATTTTTTACACTTATTTTGTACCTGTAAGCATTGCAAGCAACAACAATTAAAGTATACGCACGGTTATCACGTGCTGAAGCAGCCATCATCCCCCAAATCTAAATGCCTGCCTAGATTCTTGCTGCCATATTCACTCACCCCTACATGCTGTCCTTCACAGGTCCTCCTTACCACAAAACAAGGAGGTAAGAAAAACAATTCTCTACAGCTGTCCCAAATCTGCAGATGCCCACACCTCTAGATAAACGCATACTGTAATTAGTATAGTCAATGCTTTTAGGGCAGATACCTTTTCTGACCATTCTCATTTTGGAGGCTGACACTTTCAAGAATATTAATTTTCAAACAGTGCACACTGCCTGATACCTGAAGCTCCTTCAATGTACCATCAGCATCCAAAAAAAATCCTGGTGTCAAATTCACAAGTGACTTTAAGCCGTAAGTCTTACTGGGAATCAGCACCGTCTGTAGGTTCAAGTTGCTTTTGAAAGTTAAGATTTAGGATTCTGCATCACTTACATGTTTTTAGAACTATTACCTCTGCATATCCACCCAGATTCACAAAAGGTTACCGAGACATTACATACATTATTTTGATCTGAACACAGTTACCGCTAATTTCTTACTAATAGGACTGAGACAGACTTACCTAATTCCTCAGCCATAGCACGACTTCTACTTTTCAGCACATATTTTCACAGGAGAACCAGCTTTCACTAAAAATAAACTTCACTGAAGAATAAGGTATAGCAGTGTGGGCACATGAATTAGGATTCACCTGCAAAGAAAATCCCTCTAGGCCATTTGGAACAGTACTACAAGGGCAGAATACTTAAAGCTGAAGCCTCCATTGTCTGAAGAATTATTTTAGATTTAAATCTGCCTTCAAATTTATGGCATACAGTGCTGCCTCTCTGGGGATTTCCCTGCAGTTTAGTCAGAGAGCTTCCTAAGATACTTCAAGGGGCGGTGATTTTTTTTTTTGCTTGAGGATGTTCAAGTTGCTGCTAGCATCTTAACTGTCACAAAGCATCACCTTGTATAGGAATGCAGTGTGTCGGTGGGGTACCGCTTACATTAGATTCTCCCTATGAAAAAAGGTCTTGGAGCCAAATTCAAGCTACTTAGTAAGAAATCAGCTTTTTTTTTTTTTTTAATACTCCCATTACCATCCATGGGGTCAAAGAGACAGATGGAAAGAGCCTCAAGGAACAGTATAGAAAGCAATATAAGAAACAAAAAAAATATAAGGAACAAAAAAAGCTTTTGAATTAGATGGATCCTACACGGGAGAGATGGCGTCAGTCTAACTATGCCCAATCTTCTGACACTGAAGATTTATTTAAAAGTAATAAGGAAATTTTAAAACTGAAAAGTAAGTGGAAGCCAACATTGAAATAAAAAGATAAATGGAGAGCCATAAACCTGGGTAAGGAACATACAAAACTACAAGAGTGCAAGACAAAACCAAAAGACATTTTTAGAAGCAGCATCTTAAAAGCATAGGCTCCACTAATGAAAAGCTTTTCAAATACCAGAAAAGGGAAGCCTGAAGTAGAACCTGTGAGGCCAGCAGACCACCATGACATAAAAAAAAATGCTCAGAGTAGAGCCAGCCTTTGCAGAAAATGAATTATTTTCATCTCTGCACACTGTAGAGCCAGGAAGGCTCCAACCTTTGAGCCACTCTTGAGAGAATCAGTGTGACAGAAGTCAGCTTTCACATGCAGGGAGGTTAACAAGCTGGGCACCACAACTATCCCTTCTTTGCAAAACACATTCACAAATGGGTGATCAGAGACAAAGTTTGCAGGTGATAAAAATACTTAGTATAACCCACAACTAAATCTGACTGACACAGAGAAGATGAATGAACACTTTCCAAAGTTATTTTTTAATCACAAGAATCTGGGATCTCCCAATTAATTTAGATTCATGGAACAAATTTTAAAACAGAAAAGAATTTTTTTTCTCCAAACGGTTCATAATTATATTATAGAATCCAATGCCAAACTACATTACAGAACACAAAAACGGGTTAAAAAAGTGAATTAGAATCATGGAGATCAGTTTAATCCATACTTAACACTCATTCAGATAGAGTCTGAAAAACAACTCTTTTTTTATTGCTTATTATTTGTAAATGGGGTATACCCAAGATAGGAGAACTCGGCACTTCCACTGCTCTTACATTTTTCGTAAGTACCTCCAAGAAGCTGCTTTTGGAGAGAGGGTGAGGTAAGCCTTTCATCTGACCTAACACAGCAAGGCTTTTGTTCCTACCTTTAGGAACATCCTCTATCTCAGCCCAGGTTTGTGAATAGACAGAACAGGAGGTGACAGTCCTGGAGCTCAATCTCAGATAGTAATGACTGTCACATGTCCATTCCCTTTCAAAAGAGCTTTGATAACCTGCTGTGCTGGAAGCCTTGTCCAAGGGGGATGGGGGTAGAGAACAGAAGAGTGGAAAGAGCAGTTTGACCCAAAAAGCTGGTTCCTTTTACTGCAACTTACCACGTGCTACATAACTGTGGACACAAATGTAGTATGTGTTTCAATCCTCTCCTGGCCATACTTCATTCCTTTCTTCACAGACCCACTTTTGTTTCTCCAATAGCGAAGAAAGCTGAATCATGTTTCTAAAAAAGAAATCCCTATTTATTGTTTCTCTTGTTTCACCACCATCCAGTTTTCTATCCTTATCCATGACCTCGTACAAAAAAGGCAGAGACATAATTGATTGCCTAGAGCATACTTAAAACATACAGGGGCTTTCTATAAGCAGACAGTAAATCATAGGATGACGTTTGTTTGTTCTCACCTCTTTTCAGGAATATAAATTTAAGACTTTCAGAAGTTCTAGGAAATAAATTATTCCTTTTCATTTTTAAAACCTGTTCTAAATCCACCCACACCTTCAATCATGTTATATGGGCCAGGGTGTGTT
Organism: Himantopus leucocephalus; assembly: GCA_003993805.1. Taxonomy (NCBI): domain Eukaryota; kingdom Metazoa; phylum Chordata; class Aves; order Charadriiformes; family Recurvirostridae; genus Himantopus; species Himantopus leucocephalus. Next base: position 19,179,083 of record RSEF01000002.1, read on the forward strand.
ATAGAAAAAATGTCAGCCGCACCATTGTGAAATATTTTCAGGATTATACAACTAATTATCACGTCACAAAAAATTACAAAGCCTCCTTAAACAGTTAAAATGAATTTTCTTTCGTAGTTCAGTACCAAGACTAAAGAGAGATTAGCGGGGAAACTAAAAAAGGGGGCTAAAGGAAAAAGTTAAACCATATTTAAAAGAAAAAAGTTACTAATTTTTACAAGTTTTGTGTCTACATTTATGGTTATTTTACCAAACAATTTAATAGCTGTGAAATATTTAGCAGAAGATTAAATCACCCATATTCCCCAAGAAATTACTTATTTGTCATATATACTGCTACCTCCATGGTTTAATTTGCCTTCAAAAATGTTTCCTTAACTAAAAGCCCCATTATGGCCTAACACTGGAGTGGTCCAAGTCATTTTTAATAGTACACAGGAAATCACTACATTACACTGCCTTTAGGGAAGAAACGGGTAGATTTAACTGTACAATGAAGATTAACCTTTGCACCAAGGAATACCTTTCCAATAATTGAGAGAAGTAGCAAATGTCAGGAAGAGAAAGAAAAAAAATATTAAGAGGTAACACTTGATTCAGCCAAACTTCAGAATGAAGTTATCTGCAAATGCTCCAGAACACATCATCATTCAGAAAAAAAAAAACACAAACAAAAAAACCCAAACCAAACAAAACCGCTTACTCCGCTCACTGATTGTGTACCTTTCTGCCAAAACAGCCATAATTCCATTGCATTCTCCAAGTAGTCCTTAAAAAAGATTGCAAATACTGCCCTGGATTTGGTGAAAAAACTACCTGCCTTTGCTAGTACATGGTGGGAGGGAAAAAATGTCCCTGTTTCCTAAAGATATTCTGACCTCCCGAATGAAAAATAGTGTGAGAGCAATGACCAGTTCCCAAAATGTTGACATATTACAACACATCATTAAAGAAAATGAGAACAGCACGCAAGAGAACATTTTGAACTGCAAAAGCAGCAATTCATTCATCAGAGTTTGGGGATAATTGATGTCATTGCACAAGGCTGAAACACTGCACATGAATCTGACTAACCACGTTCAAGAAATACTGGAACAAGACTTGAGAAGAGGGACCATAGCAACAGAGAGCTTGTAACAGGAAACTAAAGAAAGCTGCTTTGCGCAGTCTAGTAAACAAAGGTGGGGAAGGGACTGCTGCCTATAAATAGGTCAGGGCAGTAATCATCAGCAGAGAGTGATATTTCAGATAGAATGCAGTTCTGGAACAGAAATAAATGGATAAGAACCGACTGTGAATAAATTCAGATCAGAAATCAGCAGAAGCTATCCAACCGTTAGGCTGGGCATGCCAGTGGACTGGAGAGTCAAGAGGGAAACCCACATACTTTAAGATGGACATTGGTCAGCTGATGACAATAAGTGGGCTTGTGACAGCAGGACATTGACTCAGTGACCAGGGAGGATTTTTTTTTTTTTAATTATTTTTTTAAAAGACTTGTATGTTCCTAGTAGATGACTACTTGCACATCTTTCTTCCAGATCAAGGAGTGATCCTCCCCGCTGGTCTCCTGGACTGCTGAAGCAATGAAAACCTCCCATTTCCTCTCCAAGGACCAAGCAAGTACTTTTAGAGGAGGAAATGTACTCACAACGTGCAGCTTCTCACACCCTTCCACTTCCACAGCAGGGCTGCAAAGAGGCCAGCTGGATCACCATGTGCCATGGAATATGGTTCATTCTCATCAGGTAATAGGAAGTAGCAGAGGAGGGTCACAGAAGATCAGTGACAAACGCTATCGTGCTCTACCCTCTGCGGCACTAGAATTGTAGAACTATCGGGTATGTTAGATGGTGAATTCCAGCGGCAAAGTGCATCAGCTTATACTTTTTAAGAAAGGAGAAGGGAACGGTTAATACCACCAAGTGATTATTCCTAGTACATGCGGATCCTCATTTCTGAATGAGAGCCTACACTGTATTTTGTAAGCAGGTGGGAACGTTCTCTCCCTGCGCTTTGGGTGGACCAAAGGCCAGTCAATGCAGACACCAAAATGCCAGCAAGCACTGCCACGAGCCTGCGGATAGCCAGTGCCACTAGCTCAGCACTGAGCTGGGCTAATGTGGTCCCACTGGGTCTGGACAGCTTCTGGTACATTTATCAGCACAATCAAGTGGTCTTCGGTTTCCCCACTTCATCCCAGTATTGGCCGACAGTGCTAGCCTTGGCAAGATGACTTTAACAACCATATTCTCTCACCCTCCTTGGCCTTCACTGTGGACAGTCTGGCTGTCATCTCTTGGGAAGGAAGAGCGAGAAGAGGGTGGGAGGTGAAATTAAAAACAGATAGCAAGTTGTTTGTGAGAGCCCCCCGCCTGTAATACCTCCTCAGGCAGAAGGCACTATAACCCTTCGCAACATGAAGAACAAAGCTTTTTCCCTTTTTCTGCACTTTCAGAATGTCACTGACAACAGCATTGCAGCAGTAGCATGTATTGAACATATCCAGAAGTGATTATTAGTATTGCCTTCATTAAACTCTTTCCATTGCGACACCACATGACATACCCATCTGTTACTGCAACAGAAGAGATACCAAGGAGCAGGAGCAACAGCTTTTCCTTCTGTAATCCAAAAGGACTCTCTTCCATGGAGATAATGTGTTCCTGAATGTCTCTTACCCTAATGTACTGTGCCATAAACCTGATGTCAGCAGAGAAGAAAGTACATAAACTGTTAGAAGAATATTAAAGGGGCATGCACTAAATTACCATCAATGACCTCATGCCAGACTGTTAAATGGAAGGAGCATGTAAATCGTTCCATTAACATGTTCCTAACAGATGGTTCAGAGATACTTTGTTGGGAGAACCAGTATAGCTTTCCCAAAAGATGGAAGTTAATACATACTGCTTTTTACCATATGGGCGTTAAACATGAATTTGAAGTTAAACCATCATGTCACTCAAAGACAGGTGGTGAGGGGAAATACAGCTTATTTCAAGAGGCACCTTATAGTAATTAATCCTAGTGTTCTAATAACTACATTAGATTTTACATTTTTATATTACATGCTTATACTTCAAACCATTTCTCTTAAGAACTCACACAGAGGCTGTGTGCCTATCAAATATAGGAAATACTGTGCAAATATTAAGACATCCCACAAGCCTTGAGAAGAAGTATTTTATTTATAGTATTTTCTATGTAGCTGCAGTTACTTTTTCAATATCCCAAATAAGCTTTTATTAGAAGCCCATCTTTCATTTAACATACCTCAAACTAGGAACATAGGAACTATCATTTAGCCTTGCCAGAATATGTGCGTGTGTATATATATCTATGCACTTCTTCCACCTGCTTCCTTATATAGTTACCAAATGCTTACTGACCCATTTTCTTAGAAATGCTTACAAACTCATCTCTGGTTTTGATACAACAAAGCTTTGTTAGTTTTGTCCTCACTGTTCAGTGCAACACCAACACAACTCTTTGAACTTGCACAGAATACCCCATTGCAAGATCTTCTAAATTAGAGGAGGTTCTCCAAGTTTAGATGTCTTTTGAAGTATCAGTTACAACAGGTTATTCTACTTCAACTGAAGTGACTCCCACAAGGCAAACAGAGGCTGGGAAGATGAGGCAGTGCTTTGTACTGCACCCAGGAGGACCTCTACTGGTTGCCTTCCTTGGTTGGCCAGGGTTACTCCAAACTAGATCTGGTGTGTTCTGCACACCAGAGTTACCGCAGCAGAAGCCTACACCACAGAGATGCTTCCTGGCATCACAGGATCTTGGCATCTTGGCACAGAGCTGAGATTGAAGTTTTCCACTCTTTTGCTTAGAAGACATGGGTTTTCTCTTCACTGAAGAGAAGATTGAATCTTCTTTGAGTTAAGCTTTATATCAGGATCTAAATTGTCAGATAGCTGGTTAGCAGCTGCCACCCCACTCCCAGCCTGGTGGTTCTTCAGGTTATGTGAACCTCTATCCCCAACATGACAGTATCAGCCTACACCAGCTTTCATTTGCATCCTGAAGTTCATCAAGTGTGAAACACTGCATTTCAGTGATCTATGATAAGTTTCCTGAACTTTTCTGGCCCCCCTGCTAGGGTCCAGAAGAGCTCTGCAGCAGAACTATTCTTGGGTTTTGGTCTTGAGAGGAATTCAGCAACACACAGCCTGCAGATGAGCTCATTTTACCTTAACCCTACCAGCCCCGTAAGTGTGAAAATTTCAGGGCAAAAGGCAATTCAATAAAGAAATAAGCAGCCACTACCTATTTAACAGATATTTATTTTTTCCAAGGATGCTTAACTGCATTCATACCTGTTTGATCCCACTGGATTTCAGACTAAGGCAAGAAAACCAGTGTTCACAAACACTATTGCCTCAGCACCTAGGCGTGGCAAAATCTTTTCAGTGTCTGCTGTGTTCTTGTCTATCTTTACCTCCTACTGATTTGCAGCACAAAGCAAATTCTGTGCTCCTCTCTCACCCCCTGACAAATGCCAGCTGCTTCTGGGCAGTGGGCATTCTCCAAGGGATAAAGTTACCCCTGAGCCCCACCACAGAAGTGCCAGTGGGAAAATCTGGCATCTCATACCCCACAGGTTGCTCGCACGCTTTGGACAAATCCCTCTTTGCTGTCAAAATATAAAGACACAAGAATGGGCCTTTTGATATCCTCGTCTCTGCTAGTCACAGCCCAGTAGCAGAGTCCCAGGGGTAACAGCAATAAAAAATAAGCAATTCTTTACGTACTCCAGGTATCAGCTACACAGCTATGTAACCGGCGGGTGTCCTAAGGAAAGCTTTCCTGCTGCCAGTTCAGGTTGTAGCCACATGCACTATGACAGAACTGCAGTCACAAACACTTATTTACCTAAAAATGTACTGGCCACTGACCAGGCTTGAGCACCCCACAGTGGATGCGCTCTGGAGACCAGAAGTCACAGTTTACCAGCATAACAGTGTTGTCTCCCAGCTAGTTAAAAATCATAGCTAGCGTCAAGCTACCTTTAATTACGCAGTGTAGTAAGAAATAACACCTCAGTAAACATCCTCCTCTTGCAGACAGAAATAAACTACAACTGGAAACTGCTGCTCTCCTCTCCCCACCAGAAGCACACCAGGAACATAACCCACACGCACACCTGTTCCAATGGGAGCAGGGAAAGCAAACCCTGTCTGCAGACGGAGATGAAAGTGATGCTTTTACTGAGCATCAGCTCCCTAAGGTACACGAAGGTAGAGCTCAACAGGAAGGCCTGAGGTTGCTCCACAGTGGGAGCGAGCAGCCCAGCTGCTGAGGGTGGACCAGGTCACTCCAGGGACACAGCATGCCCTTCCCCAGGACGGGAGCAGAACCAAACTCCCATCCTACCCCCTTCTCGATAGAAAGCCACCAGAGGAACACTCCTCCTACCTGAACTCGGGGAGGAGGTTTGGCCGCAGCCCGTAGAAAGCCGCCGAGAGAGTCACTAGCCAGCCGGGTTTGTAATTCCCATTCTCACACTCCAGGTAAGGTGAGGACCACCTGATGTGGTTCTTATCAGCAGTGAAGCTCTCCCGCCTCTTCCAGCTGTTCTCCAAAGTTTTGGGGCCCGTGTTTAAGACCTTCCTGTGCAGATGTGGCCTCCACTTGCGCTTCAAGCTGTGGAACCACTCAGTTTCCACAGAGGCGTTGGCCAGGCGGTGAGCCGAGGAGGACAAGTCCTGCAGGAGGACCTGGCTCTCGTGCCTGCTGGCCTGGAGGAAAACCTGGGGGGTGGAGGAGAAAGGCTCCGTGCTGAAAGTGATAGCTGCCCTGGAGATGTTGGGGTCCCCCTCCAGGAGGCTCCTGATCAAGGCGCGGTACCACTCCAGGTCCTCCTGCAAGTTCTGCTCCCGCGACTTATTGCTCTGGAGGATCATGTTGAGGAAGTTGGTGGCGTGGGTGAGGGTGTCCAGGGCCCCGTGCAGGGAGGGGTGCGAGGTGAAGCGCGACTTGCCGGCCAGGCTGGCCAGCTCGTACCGCCCGGAGCAGTTGGCGCGCCGCAGCTCCCGGGAGTCGCCCGTGTAGAGGAACGAGGCCACGTCCTGGGGCACCTCCTCGGCGAGCCGCTGCGCCAAGATGGTGCTCTCCGTAGAGCGGCTCCGCGGGGCCGGCGGAGGCTCCCGGCTCTTGATGTGGTTGTAAATAGGCTGCCTCCCTCCGAGCGCCCGCTCCCGGCCGCGCACCGCCTGCCCTTGGCCGGCGGCGGCCCCGAGCCCCCGCTGGGCGAGGAGCAAGAGGAGAAGGAGCCGGAGCAAAGCCATGTCCGCCGGTCGCGCGGGCACGGCGAAGTGGCTGAAGATGGGCTTCGCGCAGGCGGCCGCGGCGCAGGGGCACGAACGCGCAGGGGCGGCCGAGCGGCAGCGGGACGGAAGACGGCCCCCGGCCCGCGAGTCACCTGTGGCGGCGGCGCCGCCCGCGCCTTCCCCAGCGCGGGGAGCCGCGCAGCCCCACCGCCGGCGCGGAGCGGCTCGCAGCCCCTCCGGCGACGGCAGCGGGCTGCAGCGAGCCCGCCTGCGCCTCCTCCCGCCGCGGCCACCGCGCTCACTGAGCTGCTGCCCAGCGCAGCGCGCAGGGGCGGCGGCGCCCGCGCCCGGCGCAGCGGCGGGTCCCCCCGCGGCGCCCCGCCGCCGCCGCCGCCCGCGCTCCGCCGCTCCGCATCCTTCGGGCACCGCTGCCGGAGAGAA
>RSEF01000002.1:19185820-19202461 GCA_003993805.1 Himantopus leucocephalus
GGCGGGGGAGCCCGCGGCGCGGGACTGCCACTTGCTGCGGGGATCAGCGGGGCTGGGCGGGCGGGGCTGCTGCCGGGGAGCCAGCGGGCGGGCGGGCGCCTGCCTCCGCCAGCGCTCGCCTCTCCGAGCGAGGGGCCGCCGCCGGCTGTAGGAGGCTGCTTACCGGGCAGCCCCTCACCGCCCGGCACCCCTTCCCCGCCGGCCCTTATAGGTGTACGCCAGGCAGCTGCCGCCCTGTGTGGCCGCCTCGCCTGTCAGTCAGCCGGCAGCCATTCACGGGGCAGGAGGGACGCCGCCGTGCGGCGCTGAGGGAGGCGGTGCCGCCGCCGCGGTGAGGCGTCGAGGCACCTCGCTTCACCTGCCGCCGGCCCAGCTCGGGGCGGAGGCGGGGGTGCCTCCCGCCGCACCGGCAAGCCGCTCCGCTTTGCCCTCGGCCGAGGGACGGGGGTGGCGGGCGGGAACAGGCCGGCGGGGGGGGTCCGCCGCGCCCGGGCCGGCGCGGGGCTTGCCCGGGGAGGGAGGCAGCGACACCCGCTGGCCGGGCGTGGAGCGGCACCGCCGCGCTGTGCTAAGGGGGGCGATCCGGCGGGAAGCGCCGGGCAGCGGCCGTTGAGGGCTGAGGGGGGGAGGGGGTGCCGGGAGTTAAAAGCATTTCCACTTCCCAGCGCGGCGTGGGCGAAGCGGAGCGGGAGAAGCCCGGCGCTCCGGGGGAGGGCAGCCACGGCCAGATCGGCAGCGTGTGGGCCGATGGCTGTCAGGGCTGCCTGCCGCTGTGAGGAAGGCGCCCTTGCCTCCAGCCGGTGTGGCGGTGGGCGGCGGCGGGGCGGGTGGGGGGCACAGGCCCGGCCCCTCGGCTTCCCGCAGGACGGCTGGGCCCAGCCGCGCTGCCCCGGGAGGGCGGCCCTTGGGCGGGAATGGACAGGGGCGGGAAGGCCCCTTGTGGGGCCTTGGGGCCCGCAGCCGCTGCCCGGGCTCCTCGCGTGGGCTGCCCCGCGGGTCTGCCTCGCCTCACGCGTGCCCCAGGATGGCCCAGGCACAGAGCGAATCCCCCCGTAATGGGAACCGAGCCGCCTCCCTCTTCCTTCTCTAACCGTAATCCTTCCTCTTTTTTTTTTCCCCTTGGTGTTATCCATCACCTGCCTTTTAACTCCACGGTGCTAATTCCTACTGCTGTCTTCAAAACTAAGCCCTTAATCCAGTGGCTTTCAACGCTGACCTGCAGAGGACTTGCGTGGCGCCGAAGCAGCGCTGGGCGATCCGTTGGCTTTCCGGATCCTGCTCTGCTGAAACCGCCTTTGGAAACACCCAAATGCATTGAAGGTGTAGTTAGGATTTTCCAGCTAAGCCATCAGTTATAGGGCCGTTATGGTCAGTAATAAGCATCTAGTTCAGCAAAGTGTTTAAACCTGTTTAATTTTGTGCATTTTCTTTGGCAGAAGTATTCACCTGCTCAATGTCTTACTGTTGGATGAAGGGTTTGTGACAGGAGGCAGTTAGCAAAGGGTGAATTTTAGAGGAGATGGTCCACAACAAAATCTCCTATTTACGATTCATTCCCTTCTGGTTTAATATAAAACTCCCTTTTGGAATTCAAAAGTGCAGATGAAGAGAGTAGTAAAAAGAGGTTCCTTTTTTTCTTTCTCCCACACACACATGTGCATGCACATCCTATAAGGAGCAGATTTCAGTCATGCAGAATATATGATCTAATTTTAAACCACTGACAAGATATATCTGCTCCTTAAAGCATACTCTTATTTTAGAATTATTTGAAATTATTCTTAAAGGAATAGTCATTCTAATATAGCTAAGTGTAAATTACATTTGCAGTCCATATATCCTAGTGATGTAATGCATTTTATCTTTATAGTCACCTTTAATAATGATAATATCACATGTGGATAAGAGAGAAAGTTATAAATACTTTTTTTTTCTTGTTGCATGCAGTTGAAGAGGATATTCACAGCTTAAGAATAATTTACTTGTACTGAACATTCCCTCAAGTGAATAGCCTGTGAGATTATTTAGAAATCGCATATACTGAGCGACTCAGAAGCTGGTATTTACGGTTTAGCACAGCACAGGGAGTCTGTGCTTCCAAGTCTGCACTGAACAAATACCTAAAGATGCATTGTTTGCTGTGGATAAGTGAGAACCGGGGCCTTTGACAGGAGCAGCTGTCAGGACTGAGCTAAGCTAATATGGGATCAGTTACATGGGGAGATATCAATGGCAACATAAATAAACAATATTTTTTTTTAACAGCTCGCTTGTGTTGATTCTTTTTTCTGACTGTCACGGACTGCTCTAAAAGAAAGGTCAGTTTCCTGATGGGAATTCGCTTCCCCTACTGCAGCCTGACTATTAATACTGATCTAAATTGTACTAGGCCTGCTAAATGGTCACCTTCACACATTCTCAGGATAATCAAATATCCCTTTAGTGTATTTGCATAGTAAGTTCCTTCTATTTCCTGATCTTCTCGTAGTCCTACTGAATACCCTTCTCCAGTAGCACCCACCACTCCCCCACCCGCTTCCCTTCACTAACAGCCCCAGAAGCTGTTGTTCTTAACCCAAAGGTTTGCCAGGAGCAAAGACCCAAACAGGTTAGGGCACAACTCCAGCTGCTGGAAGTCTCTCCCTTATCTCAGAGGCAGGACCCTCTCTTTTTCCCATCTCATCGGTTTGCTCTGTGTTTGTGCTCTCTGCGCTACCGAGTCAGAGGGAGAGGATGGGAGGTTAGCTGGAGGACTTTCTCATTAAGGGTGCCGGGTCGGTTGTTCAGTCTTGTACAGCTGCATCACAGAGGGTTCAAAGAGCCTTTCTTTATCCTGTAGGTCTTCCTCCTGCAGTCAGTTCGGACCTGCTCCCAAACAGCTGCTGTGTACAGCCAGGTCCAAAATGAGACACAAAGAGATTTTAAGCTGTTACGAATATGTGTCTCCTTACGGCCTTGTAAAAACTATGCTGCAGGACCCAAAGCCTACCATTCATTGCCCAGATCCAGGGAACTGGCAATATGGAAAGATAGTATCCTCTTAGATTAAAGAAATCCACAAAATATTTTATTTATGTGATGTTACTAAGGATTGGAAAATATGTAGGAACCTTTGATCATTGTGGGTTTATTTTAATATTAAAGTGCACTGATGATTCTGGTCTGTCATTTGTAATCAGTTGACGGTCAGAAATCTGTTCAGCTGTGACCAGCACAATGTGAAAATGGACTGGGGGTCCCTGAGACAGAAGAGTACTGTGATTGTGTAATGTTTCCTCTGCTTCTGCCTCAGTTCTGCCAGAGGTACTGCTTCAAGCGATCCACCAGCGAGGATCAGGAAGCATCTCACCACTGTCCTGCTTATTTCTGTGTTGTTACAACTATCGCAATTGCTGCGCGCAAAGTACCTGTTCACGAAGGGTCTCAGTTGATGGTATTGCCTATCAAGCTAGAAGTCTGCATTTTGCTGTTGCATGAGCTCAACCTGAGTCTAATGACAGTGTAGAAAAAATAGCAGTGCAAAATGTTAGCAGTTTTTAACAGACTAGAGTAAGCGTAACCTACTTTCTCCAAATGTGGCCTGTACAAAAAGATCTTGGTTTATCTGAACTGTTTGAAAGGCTAGAAGCATCAGAATTACCGCATTGTTAAAACCAATTGGAATGAACGAAAGACTGTTGTAGCTGTGAAATGTATTTAAAGACTCAGTTATTTATTAATTTTTGTCCTAAGCTAGTTAGGTGATATACAGAGTATACTCACTAAGAGTAAGTGCTAAAACTTTGAGAATGATGCATTGTATTTCTCTCATAAAACAGAAACAAAATAGTTATCAAAATCATTGCTTATGGTATTCAAAAACACATGGAAAATAAAGTGTGTTTAAAATAAAAGTACTCTTACTTTTAGCTTGATTACCTAAAGAAATAATGTTCTTGCAGTCATATTTTTTTGCCTGTCTGATGAGTCCTCTCTCTCTGCCAGTAATTTCTGATCCCATGAGGTCATTTTGGTTAAGTCTGACAGCAGTGCGAAGGTCTCAAAGTTTCTGCAAGCTTCTACAAATATTGTGAAACTCACAGCTGGATCAAAGTAAGTGCTGGGGGAAAAGCTGCACAGTGACTTCAAGAGTTACATGGTCTCTTTGGTCTTTCATTTGGCCACTTAAGTTGTCCAATAAGTGTAAATATACCCCAAAACACCTAGAGCATGTGCTGCTGCCTCCCTACCCAATAGACAGGAACTGTGGAGGGAGCTAGTGGGGGGAAACTCTAAAAGTCAAGGGGGAGCTGGTGGCAGTGCTGATTAAGGCACAAGGCCTTAATATACGATGCAAAGAGTACATGGGAGCTGGGAGAGATGCTGGGTTTATTGCAGCAGAGGGTGAGACTGATAGTGAACACAAATCCATTGGAAACCAGGCTTCATTAGTTCTCTTGTTTCCTCTCACAAATGAATTAAAAACATCACCTAAATGTTTCAGAGAAAAAAAAACACCCAGGAAATATGAAATAGCCAAAATGCAGAGTACAAAAGTTCTTACTTAGAAGTGGATGGAAGAAGCAGCAAGAGCTTACCTGTCAATTAATGTTCACTCATAGTGAGAAGTTCAAACCCACTGGATATTTTCTTAGAACCATTGGGACAGAAGGAATATGACAGCGGTTGCCCAGTACGGCGCTCCTGCACTGCAGCAGGATTACGTACAGCACAACTGTTCCTGGCAGGGGTTTATCTACCTTTTTCTCAGAGAACTTCCAGCCAGGTAGACTCCACAGCCACCCTAACTACCTTGTTCCAGGTTTCATTGCCTTAGCACCAAGTGTAGGGTGAGGGGATTCCCTAATATACCGAAGTCTACTTTCTTTGATTCTTTGCTTTCTTCTTTTCAGAGCACAATCACCATAAGCTAGCACCTGTCTGCAAAAGACCACTTTGACTTACTCCTTTTTTTCTTTCTCTGGGCTAAATTAATCAAATTTCTTAACAAGCTGTGTTTACTAAAACTGTTGTTGGTCCTGCTGTTCTCTTCCTGACTATCCGTTTTGTTAGGCAGTTTCTCTAGGTGTCCCAGACAAGGCCTCCTGCTATGCATCTTCCGCAGGCTACATAAAATTCTCTTTCAACACAGCCCACATCGAGGTCTGCCTGCTTTTTCACCTTCACCACGGTATTGACCACTACTTGAGTCTGTAATGCTATGTAATCCTCATAACCTTTCAAAACATATTGCTTCCTAGTTATCCATTATCTATTTTTATTTGAGGATTTGAGCTCTGCTTCCTCTGGGTAGTACTTTGCACTTATCTTTCTTTGTTGAATTTTACTTTGCTGATTTTAGGCCATCTCTCTGATTTTTCAAGATTGCCTTTAGTTTCTGTTCTGTTCTTCAAAATGCTTTTAACTCTCTCCTTCTTTCTTGTAGTCATTTGCTAATTTTATGACCTTTTATTTCTTTATCCAATTTGTTCATTAACCTATTTAGTAGAATGTAGCTGAGATGAGAACGCTTCAGGAACCTACTTGAAACATCCTTCTGGTTTGATAGTACACAACTGATAACTTTGTTTTTGAGAATGACTTCAGAGGCAATTGCTTACCCACTCATGACCCACCTACACAGTATTTCCTTAGCTTACTGATGAGAACCTCATGCTAAGTATGTAATGAATGTTGCTGATGCAGACATATAGCCCATCTAGTGCTTCGTCACTGTCCACGAGGTCAGTTATAAGTCAAAGAAGTAAATTCAGTTTGTTTCAGATGGAGTTTTCTTGACAATCCCACATTGGCTGATTTTAATCAGTTTATTCTTTTCTAGGCGATTACTAAAAAGTAGTTTATTAGTTCTTTTCTGAATCTTCCTGGTGTTATTTATTTCATGAGCTTCTTTATAATCTCTTCTCTTTTTCTGGGAATACATAGTATGGTTTTTTTCCAACTTTAGACCCTTCCTCCCAAACACTTGAAATGGCAAGTGGTAGTATATGTTCGAAAGATCACATCTTATCTCCAACAGAAAATGTTACGCTAAATTAGGAGAAAAGTGTCTGTCAGGCAACATATTGATGGCTTTGACTCCTAATTGTTTATGGAGAACTCGCATCTGATATGCAGATGTACCTAATACGCAGGTGCGGAATCTGCATTTTAAATAAACACTATCCAAAAGCTTTGTAAGCTTATTGATGGTTGGGGAAAGATAAAGGGGTGCTGAAGGTAAGGTTGCAAACACAGTCCGTTCTGGTTGTACTTCACAGCAATGGTTTGAACGCTGGGAGACATTGCGCACATACACTGAGAGCTGCTGCTGCCCTCAGACTCTGCTGCAAGGACACATGGACACACACTCAGAACACATATCAATAGCAGTCAGATCTCTGGGCTGGTTTCCATGAATTTCTTTATTTTAAATTAAAACAAACAGAAATGTCTGTGGCAATAAAGGCAGAGTACAGTGAATGGCCTAAGTTACTAGCATAGTACCTGGGCTGCCTTCACAGAGGGAATGCCACTTCCCCATAATTTCCAGTATAATTTTTGTGCTAAATAAGGACATTAAGTGGGCAACACCCCTAATAATGGTAGAAGAAGACTTGGTGCTGCATCCAAAAGGAGATATTAGTGTTTCAGTCACTGTGTTATGAAGCCTAAAAGCTACGCTAAATCCCTGGCCTCTGCAGCAGGATGAACAGCTGAGCTCAGCCCCTCAGCCCTCCCTGGGAGAGCAGTGGCACACGTGGAGGAGGAGTGCTCGCTCCCCCATTAGTCTGTTTTAGCTGCAGCAGGAACAGCATTTAACTGCAGCCTCTCATTCAGAGGGTAAAAATACTTCTTGTGCTTAGCCACTTAAGTCCTGTATTTGGGTACAGGTTAATGGATGGCCGCTAAAGCCTAGCCAGAGGTGGTGGTATTGCTCACCTTCGGATTAATAGCCAGAGCCTGAACATTTCCGTGCCAAGTGAGAGTCAGAGCCCCTTCTCAACAAGAGCTTCAAAACCACAACTTTGAGAAGACAGCCCAAGAGCAGACTGGCAGCTGGTCAGGGCCAGAATGGAGCAGGCAAGAAACGAATAGAAGGTAAGCGCACTAAGACAAGATAAAGGAGGAATCACCTGAAAAATAAAGTTTTAAAAAAAGTATAAGCATCAGGAAAATTAAGTCTCAACGAGGACATGTTATATCGAGTAGCTAAGTTTCCTATGAGTAATGAATCAGTTGATTACAACGAGCATCCTAGTAATACAATGCTTTTTAACAGCTTAATATGCATCCTTCAGAACTATCAGGGAAGAATAATCTGCTGGATAAGAGCACAGGCAAGAATAACATTCATAGTATCTCCAACAATATCTCAACAAAACTAGTTATTTTATCAAGCAATAAAGCATGAACGCACACTATCCTGCCAAAGTCTTACCCTCCTTGTCCTAATCCAGTCTGTACTGCAGTAAAATGCTATCTGTTGTTTTCTTCCTTGGTTTCTCTCTGCTTGGGATTTAGGGCACTGTAAACTTTTTTTAAATTTTCAAAGGTGTGACCCACAATATGATGGCATGGTAACTACTTTGCATTTAACTATTTGTCTGGATTCAATATTCTTCCTCCCAATTATTCTACCAATGACTTGTTTTCAAATACATTTCAAAACTAAAACCATCTTGTATTTGCTTTCAGTTACTTAAAATAGAACAAATTGTCATCTGATATGGATTGGCATATCTTTACTGAAGCCAATGAAATTATATGAATTTATATAGATAAGTATTTGCCCGCTCGCCTTACATAGAGAAGGCAAAATCCAGCATTCCTATTAAAACGTTTCAAAAACCTACATCCTGTTACATTTTGTTCTAAGAATCTGCAGATGTCAGCTAATGAAAATAAACTTCAAAGGGAGGAATCATTTGAATTAATTGGGAGCTAAATCACAATCTCAAAATAAGTTCTGTTTGGGAATGGTTGCTTTATACTGCGTTGTTAAGTGGGTATTAGCCTTTTAACAGCTCTGCTCTTTGATGCAGAGCTGTCCACTTGAAATCAGAACTAAATAGCAGAAGCTACTGATCGTGGACCGTGAGGTCTGAGGCAGACCTTGCTTCCATGTTGATAAAGTATTCAAAATAATCTCTCAGTTAAGATGCTGCTTTTTACTTCTCTTCTTGGAAAAAACAAGATTTCCTCAAGAAAATCAGATGACCCTCTCTCCACTCCTGTCCTTCTGCCCCATGCCACATCCAACAGTGAAGCCAGAGGTGAGATATGGTAGATACTCTGACTCCTATTACCAGTGAGTGAGAGGGAAACACCGATGGTATCAGAGAGGGAAAGAGAAAGAGGAGCCAAGGAAATTTCAGTTTCAGACTCTTTTTTTAAAATAATTTGTAAAAATAGAGGCTCTGCTTGACTATATATCAGCCAGACTACACTCTGGAGGACAAAGGTAATATGCTGGAAGGCAGTGAAATAATAATAATAATCATAACAACAACAACACAGCCTCTTGTCATACGTACAAGGCTCCAAAACACCCACCTTTTTTATTTACAAAAGCAGTTTTAATGGCAACAGGACACACTGCTGGATAACCCTAGGGCAAAGTCTTCAATAGTCCTACAAAACCTATAAAGCAAGGACAGCAGCCAGGCAGGATTACACAGCCATTTGCCACAGCGGTGCTGGGGTGGGAACTCCGTAAGGTTGATCCAGACTCAGGAGTCCTCTGGCATTGAAGAGGGAGGCATGACATGAAGAACTAAGGCAAACAATGGGTAGGAGCAGACTGGCAAATACACTTTCAGGTCTCCACTGAGACTGTCATCATTAATGCGCTTTATTTGCAGCTGCGGCGTTCATATTTCCTGATGTGGATCACTGGTCTCTGGGACCTGTAGTGAATAATGATGCACAGAGCTACATCCTTCATACAGATGGTGAAGAGGTCTTGTGGGGATAAGAGCTTTTGGTCTTTGAACTCAAAAAAAAATTCCTATAGATGAAGAAATCTCTTCAGCCGATCCAGCATTCCCCTAGAATCCTCTTCAAAATGAATGTCAGTTCGAGAGCAGAAGAGAATTTCTGTACATTTCTGCTAAATTGGAGACACTTGAATCTATGGTTCAACTGAGCAAGGATGACACTCAGGAGAAAGTGCTCATTCCCCACTGATTCTACAAATCAGTGGCTTCCAAAAAGATTGGAAGCTAATTTGGATGAGGTAGAGGGAGGATTCAACCATTATTGTCAAGCGGAAAGCTATTTCAGAGAAACATTTCCATTTACCTTCTCTAGAAAGAGAGATGATTTCCCGTGAGAAAAAAAAATGAACTACTTCACAGAAATAGAAAAGAAGGATAACCAGTTTTCTACACCTAACCTCATTCTGCAGTTCCTCTCGCTGAGACATATTCTAGACAGCGGTTCAGTTTTTGCATTGATTATCTCAATTCCATTTCTAAGGCAATTCAAATACTAAAGTCAAAACAAAGGTATGAGAGTTACATGTTAAGTTAAAGCTTCAAGGACATTTTTGCTTATATACAGTTTTCAGCTAATAGGCTGTTGATATTTGCTTGATACAAATAATAATTTGTAAAGGGTGCCTGTTTTCCACAAATCCTGTCCAGCAGCATAGGATGGATGTACCTGAGCTGTCTTTACAGTGTTATCCAGCTGCTGCTTTGATCTATGTGACTTGCACAAAGGGTGGACAGAGTGAGGGACATAGGACTTACAGTGTCGAGAGCTGTGTTATCCGTGTCTACCACTCGCTTTCATTAAATGTTTGCAAGGGACAGCATCAGTCCAGTGCAGAACTTGATGCTGTGTCTCTCTTGCCAATGTCTGCTAAAATACCAACTCACCCAAGAATTTATATGCTTCTTGATCCCCTCTGTGCTCCAGAAAGAGAATTATGAACTGGGTCACTTTTTTAACTGGTGTCTCTCCTGACTCACCTGCGCCAAATGACTAAATGCAAGGAAGCCGTATCAGTGCATCCTTTTCCAAGGGTGTAAGTAATGGGCCGCTGTGACTGCAGCAAAACATAGGTAACGGGTAACAAAAGGTAACAAAACACTCGTGTCCCCTGTGCTGCTCTACCTGGTGTGAAAGGCAGTCCACCAGCTTTCATAGACATACAATATTTTTACCAAGCATAAGTTTCCTTTTGCTTTACTGAGATACAGTAAATTTACTGATTCTGGGCAACCTACATAGGGACGTACAGTTCTTCATATAAAACAGACTTTCAGTAGCTATAAGAGAAACCAGCCAGCTCCAGATAATTCATTCAAACACGAATGACAGCTTTCAGAGAGATAAAAATACAATAACTGTTGGTAGTAAGATAATCCAGGGACCTGTTTTGGCAAGTGCACCGTTGTTAGTGCTGCTTCCCTATTCAAAATCTACTTTTTTTTCAGTTGGTCTGTCTAAACTCCATCTTCTTTTTCAAGCAGATGCAGAGGCTAAAATCTACCTACTCTGCAATCAATAGCAAACCATCTACAGATTTTGCCAGAGTTGGTATTTTAGCAGACATCGGCAAAAGAGACACACCGTCAAGTTCTGCGCTGGACTGATGTTGTCCCTTGCAAGCACTTAATGGAAGAGAGTGGAAGACGTGGATAACATAGCTCTCGACACTGTAAGTCCTAAGACCCTCTCTCTGTCTGCCCTTAGTGCAAGTTACATAGGTTGAAACAGCAGCTGGATAACACTGTAAGGACAGCTCAAGTACATCCACCCCATGCTGCTGGACAGGATTTGTGGAAAATAGGCACCCTTGACATGTAACTATGCTGAGGACAATTCAGGTCAATGTCTTTTTGTACTCACTTGCAAGAGAATGTCTTCTGGTTTTACCCTGCTGTGATTAGAAGATACATAACCTTCAGCTTTGCTCTCAGCATCAATCATTTGCAGCTAATATTTTCAGCAAGTGTAAGCAGCCTATGCACTGCTGATTCTTTTGAATCACGATGTTTTAGTTGAAGATCGTTTTGGAAAGTGAGACTTGGACTCTTTAGACTTGGGTAATTCACAACATTTTACTTTTTTTCCTCACATATCTCAAAAGAGTTATGTTAAAAGATATGCAAAGCCTCCCTTCTCTTCCACAAACAGGAGAGGCATCTTCTGCTTGATAAGCCAGAACTTATCAGCCATCTTATCTCAGATCTGCTATTTATACTGCCCTTCTGCAAATGTGTTATCGCTGCCCTGCACACTGTTCTAAGGCATTTTCCACAAAACCTACAGATTTCCACATCCGAAATGAGCACGCCCCAGATCAAATTTATACAGAAGCTGGAACTCAGTATTCACTTTGGATGGCTGTGTGTGGGAGTGTGTGCATGTATGTGTATTTGTGTGGGCGTATCGGCATTCATTTCGTAAATTTTGTTCCTGCTGTAAAAATGACTCGTATGGCGGTTTATTTTAATACCAAATTGCAAGGTTAGTTCATTTGACAAGATGGCAGTTTAGCACATCGGGAGAAGGAGGGAGAATAGATTTTTCCTAAGATCTGCAGTGTCTGTGATGCTCTTTAACAAACAGAGCAGAACAAAATTCTGGTGACCATTTTGATGAAAAAGTGAATGTGCTCATTGAGCCAACAAGAAGCAGTAAGGGAAATCAAATATGAGACTTGATAATTTTTTCCTCTTCCAGCCATTCCATCTGAATTTCTGTAATTTTATTTTTAAGGCAGAAATATTGTACTTATGGGGGTTTAATGCTTTTTTTAATTAAATATGCTCAATTAGTTTGCGAAGAAATGTTTCTTTATAAAAATCAGCTGCGATACTTGGTGAGTTCATTCTTTCCCTAAAGCTAAAATCAGCTGTAATAGGTTTCCTCCTAACTCTAGAAAAAACGTTCTGTAACTCTGGCACTTTAATCTCCACAAAAGCTGTATAGAAACAATCACAACAAATGAAGATTGAAGAATGGAGGCAAGCTGGCTTCAGGGCTCCATTACACTAAAAATGGGAAGAGAAAGGAAGTATGTCTTCAGAGCCTGCACAGTACCATAGCTTATACTACACAAAAATGAAAAACTCAGCTGCCTGCAGCTGGCTCGGGTCCCACCATCTCCGCGATTTAAGGCAACAGGAGTCTCCTTTCTCTACCTCTGCCCAAATGAAAAATTTTCGCTTGTCATTCTTACGTACCTGTTGGGTAAAATTCACATAATCTGCTTAAAACCCATCATAGCTGCTCTCTGCAGGTATGATTGTGTATGTAAGTGTCCCATTGTCAGGGTTACCTTTCAACCTCCCACAGGCTCAGCCAGGAGGGACCTGTCTCTTGGGGCCGTACATCCCAGCAGCCCCACCCTGACCCACGCACGCGGTTGTGTACTGTTGGCTGGGGTTCACCAAGGGCTGCCTGAGACCCAGGCACTGGTAAAGGAGGAGGGAACTCCTACTGCCTTTTTCTTTGCTATGAATGACAGTGCTTTTGTACCAATGAGTTGTCACACACCAAACATGCTAGGTACCTCCATTAAACTAAGAAATGCTGCAAAAATTATCCAACACGGAAAAAAAAAATCCCTTTCCTTCCCTTGTCTTGATATTCTGTTTAATAGCTCTCACCCTCTGATACTAATTAAGTTCTCTGCTTTCATCTCTTTCTTTGCACTCCTATGTATTCATCTCTATGTGTACACACACACATATATCGACACATTTTTAACCCTATGACACTGTCCTAACCGTGTTCCTTTTCTATGCCAACCCCCTTATCCCACCTATGTTTTTAACCTGGAGAGACTCTATTGCTCCGCTGAGGCAATGTCACAGCAACTGTTTGTGAGGACGAGAAGAGGAAGGTGCAGCTGGCTCGCACAGCTGGGAAGGAGCAGGGGGCAAGACAAGTGAGAGAGCTCTTCCAGCATTCCCTTTACACCCAGGACTAGTGCCCACTGGTTGTAACAAAGACTGAGAGGTAAGGGTTGAGTCAGCTGAGGTCCACGGCACCTATTCTGACTGAATCTTGCAGTACTTTCATTTTTTCTGCATCCTGGGAGCTCCACAAAGGTGTGTAGCTGCTAGCCAGCTCTGCTCTGCTCTCCACCGCTGTTCACTACGCTGCAGATGTTCACCTGTCACTTTGCCCAAGGCCATCAGACTTGATAAATTCCTATTGCAAACAGAAGATAAGCTCCATGTTTAGCAACGTGGAATGATAGCAAGTCTATTTTCATTTCTGCTACCCCAGGAATATGCATTATGCATATATTTTATGTGTATGCCAGTTGGACTCAATTCTGCATCTTCCTGTTAGCTGAAATGATTAACTCTGGTTTTGGTAGTGGCATGATGATGCTGTATTTACCTGATCAGGATTTTAACTCATGACCCCACTCAGCAGCTTAACACATTCTGCTTTGAGCCACCTTATTTCGAATGAGGAGACGGAAGTTGGCGCGGTCCTATCAGTAGCAATGGCGGAGCACCCCTGATAGTCCTTTAATCTTCCTCATCCCTTGGAGTTTTGGGCCCTGTGGGGGGCCATCTGTGACAGGGGGAGCAAGGGCAGAGTCCTGAGCAGCAGCACCCCGCCTGCACAGGTAGTGCCGACCCCGGGAGGCTGCTGGTCTTGCCCAGCACTACTTCCATGGCAGCATTTGGGCATTAATGCCAGCCTGGGACCATTCCCAATGGACTCTCCACACATGGGCACCCTGTTCGGTGGTCTGAAAGCATTGAGCCCTATAGGTGCAAGCTGCACCGGGGCCAGTCAGCCTCTGCGTGCTCCCAGGGCCATTTTGCAGACGTAGCCTACAAATCTCGTCTGATTTTCCTCCTCTCCTTCCATTTTCACCCCATAGATTCAGCCATTTCAAGCTCAGCCACAGCTCTCTAAACAGACATGCTCCGTCTCTCTCCCTCTCCGCATTCTCATTTGAAGCCAACTCTTGGATGTTTCCTCTTTGATCCCTTTCCCGCATTCAGTTTTGCCAGTCCACCGCCTCTTACCACCTTCCATTTCTTGTCATCTGAACACCCTTCACATCTTCTGTAAATTCCTCATGCTCTTCCATCTTTGGTATCTCACTTCTTCTCCCCTATTCTGTTGATTCTGGTGGCAGCGCCCTGGTATTAGCACTTTTTATTGGGAAGTGATAACATATGGTAGTAAAGGTTTTAAATATCGTAGTTCTTCCTTTTCTCTCTCATTCCTTTTTCTCTCGGTTATCTTCTCCATTGACTTTCTTTCCATGTCATATCGTATTCATTTCCCACATCTTTAGAATTTACCGGCACCCTGCTATTCCCTCTGCAGCTTCGCAAGCCTTTATTTTTTCCCCTCTTTTTTCCCTTTTTCTTTTTTATGGGCAGCGGCCACTCTTAATCTTCGCAGGAACTATTCATCTCTGTGCAGCACCTGTCGTCTTTCGTGCCCCAGCTTCTCATTTTACATCTGGTCTGCATTTGCATAGTCTCGTCTTCAGCTGGGTTTCCTGATGCCTTTCATAGCTTTCCCCACATCATTTTTAATCTTTTCTGTACTGCTTCTCCCTTCCTTTTTATCCCAGAGGCAGAAGGGCCCTGTTAGCTAGTTCTGTTTCATAGGAAATATTCCTTCAACATCAAAGAATACCAGATTGCAAACACTGTTAAAATTAGTGCACAACTCTCTAGATCCCGGTGAGCTATAGCATTGGAAAAAAGATTTATGCCCCAAGATTTCTTATTCATCCTCGTTTTTAGTGCCAATCAATTTTGTCTGGCCCAGAGGTTTTGGCACTCAGTTTATCTCTTTTTCCATGTTTATACCTCTATGTCAGTTTTGAAAATCATCATTTCCCTAAAACCTTGCCCTGCTGTTCTCAGTCACTCACTTTGCCACTAAAATGCACATTGAAAGTATACTTCTTGTTCTAGGATTAAGTAATATCTCAAAATTCCTTAGTGGTGGACCTCCCACAGCCTTCCCAAGCAACCTGTCCCCTGCCCCACTACCCTTGGTCCCTGTCCTTGCTTGTCCCTGTTGCAAGGTCAGTCTATTTTTCTTGTGTCAACACAGTGGACATGATGAACTATTCACTCCTTCCTCTTTACAGGTACCATTTAGATTTTGCACATAACCACTTTCAGCCTTCCCATCTCAGAATTGAGCTACTAGAGGGATTTCAATCTCTTTTTCTTCAGACGTATTTTCTACAGCCCTGACCATTCTTGTGCTCTCTTCTCACGTCCCTCAGGATCTCCGTCCCTGCCAGATTTCTCACGCTAACCCACTAACCCTGCTTTCCTGAAGAGAAGCATTTGTCTCTCATTAGTCTGCTCATTCACTAGTGAAGTTTATACTTACACTCTTCTTTATTGGAGAGGAAGACTCAGTGCTCAGGTCTGTGGTTTATATATGATCTAAACATAAGTGTGAATGCTTGTTAATACATAAAGAACCATTTGAAATAATTCTGATATCCTGTAGCACATGTTTGCTTCACTCCTCTGTCATCCTTGCACCACAGAGTATGTCATTTTTTCCTAATAATTCTTCTCTTAATTGCCTTAGTAGTTTCTTTGGGCTGAGGGTCAGTGTCGATTCCTCTAGTCTACAAGATTTTACTTCTGAGTAGCTCGTTTCATTTTCACTAGCAGTTTTCTTTCTCCCTGAAATAGCAGGGGTTAATTACAGTATTTGTTTTATCCATCAGTATTTCATTTCTAGAATTTCCTGAAGACATATAAAGGGCCAAACACACAAAGTTCAGTGCTGTATTTCTATTTGAAATAACAGAAGGATATAAATCCACCTACAATCAGTGACCTTTCAGGATTTGCAGCATTAGATCACACTGAAAAAAACTCCAACGGATGAAAAATACAGGCGTTAGGGAAAAGTAATATCTGGGATCCCTGGTGTAATGTTTGCAAGAAAAGATTTTATAGCAGTTATTTTACCCTTTGATTTATTCACGCCTTTTGCATCTATCCTCAGGCCAAAGCGCTCAAACTTCTCTGTAAAAAATTCACATTTGCCCAGATTTTTCCTCTAATGAGATGCTGGCTGCCTGTTGTAGTTTTTTCTGAGTCCTGTCTAAGATTCTCCCATGACAAAGGTTGCAGCTAACGTTAAGCCTGTAATTTCCTTACAATAACTTTGTGGCTCTTGATGATACTGTAGGAAATGAGGATGCCCCAAAGGGCAACATGGTAAAATGAATGGTGAGAATTTGCTCTGAGTGATAGGTAAGATCTGTCAGAGGTGGGTGTCCATGCATAGACATGCAGAGACATACAGAGAGTGTGTTAAGGTCACAGTGTGAACTTTGGCACTGATGTTTATTACAAATCTCACCAGAGGGTCTTTTCTACTTTTTAAAACTAGTTTAGACATTAATCTGAAAGAACTATAAATGCTGAAATACCACTTTTTATGATAGATAAATCCAAGAGAATAAGCAATACCAGTTCTTTCACCCAAAATTCCTTCATCTCTAGCTTTGGTTCAAGTTTTCCTCTCAAGTCACACAGTCAAATAAGCCTTTCTAAAACTTGTCTGGTCCCCTTCTTTCAGTAGTTTGAACAGCCTTACACAGGCTGTGGATATTGTCTATCTAGATTTCAGTAACCCCTTTGACACCATTTCCCACAGCATTCTCCTGGAGAAACTGGC
>RSEF01000002.1:19202561-19411255 GCA_003993805.1 Himantopus leucocephalus
AGTAGTTAGAAGAGGCCCAGCTAAAAAGTAAAGTTACTGAAGAGAAAATTGATTCTGTTTTACCTCAAACCAGGATAGCCTGACAGCATCCCTTCTCATCCCTTCCTGCCGGTGGCCAACCAAAGCTGACACGTTAAGCTGCAGTTCCCCCAGCAGCTGTGTTTTGCCTCTTGGTTTCTGTCAATGCACCGTGCCTGAATGAAGAGCGCGAGATAATACGCCAATCTTTCCATGCTGTACCTGCGCCGTCTGCGTCTCTTTTGAGGGTGTTCGGGTGTGTTGCCAAGGTCAGAACTCGGGGGCAGGGGAGGTAGGATTTTTTTAGCCTTGTGTCCATTCCAGCTGCTTTTACCTCCATGGGGCTTTGATGCAGCAGTGATGCTAGTCTGGTATATAGCACTCCTGTCCCGAGCCATTTCTTTGGGGCTTTTCTTAAATTCTCTGCAGTATTTCTCACCACATGACAATAATTCAGATCAAGCTCTGCCAGCAGGCAGCGTAACTCAGCTCATTTACCTCACCCAGCCACAAACCTCACCTAGAATGCCACCCCCTCCAAGTCACAGTAATTTCTTACATGCATCTGTGCCATGTGTAGCTTACAGACTTTTGCAGGCTTCTGGACCTCTGAATGGAAACAGGAATATTCGATACAATAACACTTACCTGTTGATGTTTCATACGATAATCTTTATCTGTGAAAGGTTTGTGCACTTCAGAGCTCTTCATTGGGTTTAGAGACGAGATGCTTGCGTATGTGTAAAATAGGTTGAATTTTACTCTCCAACAACAACTTTTCCATTTCTTCTTGTGGAAGCATGTTTAAAAAGAAAGAAAAGAAAAAAAAAAAGATTCTCTTTACAGCACAGTTCCCAGGATCTGCCATGAGGATCTGTGGCTGTAATAAAAGCAGCCATCGTGCCCGAGATCCTCAAGGCTGATATTCAAGAAACGTTTCGCAGTAGTCAATGACTAACAGAGCAGGTGAATAGTTCTACCAGAGCCAATACCCTGAGACCTGCAGTGGTAAAAGGCAGTCCTCTGACATGTCAGTGAGCGGAATTTGCCTTTAATCCTTAAGGGTAGGCTAGAAATTTAGTTTTCACTTTGTTCCTACTTTAGAGTTCGCAACCTGAATACCTATGAAGAGCTTTTCCTAGGAGGTTTATAGCAGGAATAGTCATTAAACTCCTATATGGCCCAGTCTTAAGAGTGGAACCAGCTGATGCCTTTGGGGTGGGCTAACAAAGGCTCCTTATTCGGGTACGGTACCCTGAGCATCCTTCCCTAGAGATGCAGGTGCTCCTCAGGCAGAGCCTGCCTGTGTGTGGGTGAGTATGGGGGGCACCCACAGCAGCACCCACCCGGCCACCCACCCTGGCCTGGCCTGCCCAGCCCGGGGCTGCAGGAGCCGGCAGCCCGGGGGATGTATGATAGAGAAACAACATTAGGGGGAGCTCCATTACCTAGTCCAGTTTTTTAAAAGAGCGAGAGCCTGTGGCAGCGGCGGAGCGGGGGCTGCAGCTCCCGGGAAATCACTGTCTTCCCTGTGCCAGGATAACGAGTGCTGGTGGGTAAGAAGGTCAGGCTGATTACAGGTATTTTCTTACTAGAAAAACTGGCAGCCAGCTAATCCCACCCTTAAAAGTGGCCAATTATCAGCAACGGTTTTATCATCTCTGACAAAAAGTCAGAAATGCCACAGAGTTACTTTTAACTTTAGTCTTTACATCCACAGACTGATTAGCTAATGAGATCAATTAGTCATGGGAACTTCATGCTCTCAGGTTGTGGTGCCTATAGAATAAAATGATTTGGCAATTTCCCTGCAATTTTTAGGTCTTATGACCCAGACAGTTTACCACAGTAATTATCCCAGAACATTTATTATTTTCGTATAAGCTGTAATGTGCATAATTTAATTCATAAATAATCATTAGAGAAGAAATGAAGGAAAAAGTAAAATAAAAATTCTGATTCAAAGGAGATGGGATGAATTTGAGTTACAGAGAACAAATGTGGGCAGATCACGGCAGAGCAGTTGTGGGGAAGGCCAAAGGTGGGTTCTCTGCGGTGGGGAGGAGAGCAGGAGACTGGAAGAGACAACGAAGTCTATGTAATACTACCCGAGGGATTATTATTCCCTTTATTTTTTTTAGTCCTGGGACACAAAGATCAACTCTAGGCTTATTTCAACAGGAAAAATAAAGTGTTTTATACTAAATGGTCTCTTACCCATCTAAAAATGCTTCCTACCCTAACCGATTCCCTGAAAGCAGTGGCAGTGGTCACACGGAAGTCCACAGTTATGCCTTGAAGCACATTTTTAAGCACCTAGGACAAAAGGAGGAGGCTTTGTGTTCAGGTTCTGTGTGCACCATCTGCTGAGAGGAGACACACAGACTTTCAGAAGGCTGCCAGCTGGCTGGCCATTCCTCTCCTTTCAAATAAACATTCAACATGTTTTCAGTAAATTCTGAATGATAAAAGTCTGCTTTTTCCTTTCTGCAGTTCTCACTGGAGAGAGCGAGAGTTTGTTTTTCTCTTGGCTAGAGCCAAGCTAGAGCCAAGTTCATCCAGCTAGATGAACTTTCACTTCAGATTGTTATTACCTCATAAAAATAACCCACACGGAATAATATTCATTATTAGGGTATTATATTATGAACTTTAAAGGGGTTATTAGCAAGCTAAAGAATAAGGTCACTTAAAGATCCCTTACTGAGCCGATACCTGAAGTATTCCAAGGACGTTCCAATAAATGAAACATCTCATTTTAAAGAGAGATTTTTCTTCCTAATGTGTTTCATTTATAAAAAGCGAGGAATGCAGACAGCTCTGGGGTGAAACACAAACACTGCACTACTTTCACTGCATAGTCATCCAAGATAACAAACGAATGCCATGTCTAGGTACAGCACACTGATAAGTATCATCACTCAATCACTCTGTATTTAGCAAAGACCCTGCAGCCAACACTGGGTGTCTTCAGGAGTTAAGATTTCAATTTTATGTCTTGGAGGATGCTCATCATCCATGGATATCCAGTTGTTCATGTTTGAAGTGAGCAGGATGGAGCAGTCTGGCATGGGGAAAGATACTTCTGTAATCTGAAAGCAACACACGCCTGAACCACACTGTCACCCTCAGTAGCAATGCGACACTGTAACACCACTTTCAATTTTTTTATCTCAACCTTTTTTAAATAAAATCATAAGGAGTATCAAAGTTGTCGGAGTACCTGATTCTCCCCGCCTCTCTTTTTTAATGCCTGTGAGAATATGCAAGCAATCACGTTATTGTTATTAGAGGAAATTCCAGAGCATCAGCTATTGTCTGATAATTGCTCAACTGAATGTTCTTCCTTGCAGGACATGTGAGGTCATTTTCCCATCTTTCACTCACAGATAAGCAGTCTCAGTCCCCTTGCTCTGGAGAGGACACACAGACAATAGCCATGTAGCCCCAAGCTGTAACTCCCATGTTGTCTGCCTCCTAGGAATCTGTGCCTATGACCATACCAGCTCCATTTACAGAGACATTAATTCTTAATTTCAGATTCTTATTTTTTTCTGGCACTTTCTTCCATCTGCTGCTTTGCATCTTGCATGAGAGAACATAATTTTTTGCTCAAATATTTTAATTTTATGAGCCATGCACTACATGAGAGGTTTCATTGTATGACCCCAAGTGTAAGTACCAAGTTTATGTCAAACGATTCAAAGGGTTTTGGGAGGCAAAAGACTGGTGGGCAGACAAACATACCAAGCATAATGTTCTTTGAGAAACCTTGGTAAAAATATTCATAGCAACAACCTGATCCTTCAAGCAAACATTCAGGTCAATAACTTTTCTTGGGCATATTCTCTTATCACCTCAGTAAGTTTGTGTAAAATTATTCACACGCATAAACATTTACAGAATCTTTCCAGGGGTCATTTCACATCACTCAGTATTTTAAGCTCATCTTTTTCTTTGGGGATATATATTGTTCACACATCGGGAAGCTAAATCAAAAGCACAGTGATATTTCACTGGCTTAAAATCCTTTGGCTCAAACTGTAGGACAATTTCCTTCCCAGGAGGATGTGTCGTTTAAAAAAAGTTCTGACATAGCCTTTCACCCTCCACCCACCCCAAAAATGTAAAAAATTTCATATTTAGCTCATTTCCTTCTGGGAGAGAGAAATAATGTAAGTGAGAGTACATAGGAGATTTGTGACCATTAATTTACTGGCAAAACCAATAGCCTGTCCAATGAAGTAGGAAGGAAGTATAGTTCATTTCAACGGCGATTACTATTGTAAGAAATGTTTCACATGCCGAAATGTTCCGTATGGCCATGAAAATGCATCCTCATGCTACTAAAAACAGACTAGGAAAATGTTACATACAGAAACATAAACAAAAAATTCCCAAAATAGCATAAAAGAATGAAGAAAACAATTAAGTTAAGGAAATTCCGAATGAAGGTGGTAACTACATCAGGCAGTGGCATAACAAATATAGCTCACATAAATAAGCCGAGACATAATAAAAGGTAGATTTACTGAACTGCATTCTGCACAACTCATATCCTGCTGCATTACTTCCTGTCATTAATTACCCTATCTACATCCAAATAATATCAATCAGCCAACTGGAAGCACAAGTTAATGAGCAAAATTTCATACTCTGGGGTCAAGTTCCTTTTCCTTCATTTGTCTTCATTAGCAGCACCTCTGAAGGCTTTCCCGAAATAGAAGGCAGTGAATTAGCCAAAGAGATTTTAAAAGTCGCACTCAAGAATGCTCAGAAATGAAATAGCAGGATTAGCCTCAGAGCTCTTGGGATGAAATGGAGGTTGTTATTGTTATTAAATAAGATTACCAAAACTACGTGTCTTGCCTTCCTAATTATTTTCACCATCTGTACTCTTGACTGGGTGTCACATTTGCCTGGCACCTTGGCACTGAAGGATACACAAATGCTTTACAAATTACTGCCTGGTCTGTAAACTGTAAACCATAATGACTTTCCTTCTCTGGTTACTCCTGCTCAGGGCATTGCAGTCAGTGAGTTTCCCTTCGCAACACCCTATCCTTTCTTCCCGCTCCAGTTAAACTGGGCTAATCTCTTTTTTTCCCAAGGACAAAGCAGGAAAATCAGCCACCACTGGTGTCCCATAGCATCTGCACAGAAAAAAGGAGACCAATGCAGCCATGGGATGGCCTCACAGAGGTCCTGCTTCTCCGCACTCTCTCCTGGGGACTCCCAGTCTCCTCCAGCTTTGTTGCCCTTGCAGAAGTAGTGCGCACCAGGACTCCACTGCAGGGTCCAAATCCCTTAAAAAAATAGTTATGGGCAGGAGCTGGAGAGACAAACAGGAAAGTGGGGTGTTCCTGTGGTCATTCTCCCAGGAAATCTCTTCAGCTTATGTCATTTCTGCTTATGAGCTGCTGGGAAAAAGGAGAAGGCAGCGTCTCAGGGTGCCCTTCTTTATCAGTAGCCAAAGTCAGCTTGAAACCTCTGCCCTTGACTCACAGTTGGGGAAATATGACATAGCTTTATAGTCCTAAGAAATATTTTGCTCACTACAGATATGCACCAACACGGGGCGAGAATGCAGCAGTTACTGAACAGCTCCGGCAGTTTGCACACACATGGTGAGGTCAGAAGCTTCAGCAACACTGAGAGGCAGCACACGGTAGAAGCTTTTGGAGATTAAATGTGCACACAGCACATCTCTGCACTGGGGCAGAGACTCCTGGGTTTTCCTATGATCACATATAGAGGGATCTCAGACTTCTCTCTCATGAGAATAGATGTTTCTTCTGCACTGATCCTGTTCTATTTAGCACTAACACAGAGTCTGTTTATAAAAGACCAAGGTGATAAATGGCAAAAAGCTGCTCTTGCCTTGGAGTGGAGCAGTATTTGACTTGAGGGATATAGACCAGACTTCCAAGGATCAAATGGTGTCACATAAACATGATCGAAACCACCCTTCAGCGCAGTGCTGCCTACACATGAAGGAACAGGAAAAGGAAAAAAGATTTGAGTACTTGGAGTTGTGTTGGTGGTGGAGTTTCATTGTGTCTGTGAAACTCAAACAGCTGGTGTAGTCTGAGGTCTCCAGCCCTGTGAAGGTAGAGGTCGCTTGCAGGGATCAGCCCAGGGTGGTGAGGCGTGATTCCCCTGCTCCAGTCCCCTCTAGGGATGCTTTGCCAGATGACCTTGGCCAAGGACCTGCTGCATTCTCTGCCTGCCACCTGCTCTCTAAGAAAGGCAGGAACATTTGAAAAAACCTTACAATAATCCATGAGTTTTTGTTGCAGCTCTTTCAACACTGACCTTTCCAACCAGGTGTTCAGGACCAGGTGGGATTGAGCCCTCTGCTTCCGGGAGTGTTGGTCCCACTCAGAAGCAGAGCTGATCTTTGTGAGGACCCAACTGACCCTTCCAGCAGAGCCACTCACTGCAGCACCCTTTAGTAGCCCCAGTGCAACCTTCTGGAGAGCCTTTAAATCGTGCAAGTTAAAAACTGCAGTATCATTGTGAAAAAGAGCCTTTTCAAAACCATTTTAATTTCTTTTTGGTTTTATTCTTCAATCAGAATTTAATTGATAACAGTTCCTCCCAGGGAACAGTTTCCTTCCTAACTATTTGGCTTTGTTATCTCCCTATCTCCAAAAAAAACCTCTCAGCTCTCTGAGTCACACTAGCTTTCAGGTCTGGGTCAGGTCCATGAAGTGAAGGCAAGTAAAGCCATGCCAGATCAGTCCTGCGTACAGCAAGCCCCATCACCCATCCCTCTCAGCACACCACTGAAATTAAGCCAATTCCTGCCTTAATGGCTGTTGCTGACAGTGAAAGCAGGTGACATCAAGGTGCTGCAGGTGCTGCATGGTTAAACTACCTCTGTATAATAAGGTTCTCCAAGGATGGACACCGTGGACCAGGGCAGAGGAGATACTGCGGGAGGTCTGTGGCAGGACATGGTGCTCCCACAGGACCAGGGCCCGGAGGGAGGCAATCCCCCTTTGAGGAACAGGAATGACTGAAAAGTTCAGGGTGCACAATCCTACCTGAACGCTTCCCTGCCCAACCCGGCTGGGCAGAGAGGAGAAAGGCTTGGTTTGGTCTTTTTTAGTTTATAAGAAGCCGTAGCTAGTGGGGCTGAGTGGATATTTAATAGATGAAATAGGAAAATTAATTTACTTAATTTTATCATCAATTTCCTTGGAAAAGCTCAAGAGAATTGCAATGCCAGACTCTACATAGAAAATTATTTCTGCAAAAAAACAGATGCTGAGCTGCAAAACTGGCCCATGGAAGATTAGCCTGTGTCCTCATAAAGCAGGCTGGGCCTTCTTTTGAAGAAATCTTGCAAATGTAATTTGAACAATTAGCTCACCTCTGGTATTTCTAGATCCCTAGACAGTCCCTGTGAAAGGGGAAAAAAAAAAAAAGTCAGCCAATGGTTTGGCCCTACAAAGAAGCTGTGTTAGCGACACTGTGATGGCCGCTAAGGAGACGGATATTATTGCTATTGATTTTCTGTGGAAAATTGACAGAATTATGCAGCCAATCCTAATAAAAGGGATATAAGACTGATTTTTATACCAAATGTCCATGTACCTTGGTCAGTCATTTATACTGGCAGATTGATGGTCAGTGTAATAATGAACCTTTTTTGAAATCTGTCTGTCAGAAATTTATAAATTCCCATTAAAGACTTCTATTACAAACTCTCAGTATGCAATCGCAACTACATATTAAATTGCAAACTTCATTTTGTGAAGCTAATCTGCCTTTCTTGCCACTGTCTTTCCAGTTCTTCTGGGAAGTAGATGCCAACACTAATGACAAAAGAAAAATTTCAAGATTTGCTATAGCTTATGTGCCTCCTACTCAAATGGAAACCTTCTTCAGCAGAGAAGGTGTCCAGGTGAAGAAAACTGGCTAGTGTCAACTCAACGGATCCCCCACTGTGAAGACTTTAAACATCTGGGGACACTGATCAAGGGTTACATGACAGGCAAAAGTGATACCCCAGACACCTAAAACTGTGAAGCCTTATTATTCTATCTGTACAAATGAAGTAGTGGTGTGCTTGAGCGTGTGACAGGTAAGCCATTAGACGTTGTGCCTGTCTGCGATGCCTCAAAGAGCTCGCAAAGGCTGAGGCGAGACAACTGTGGTGCTGCCCTGAGCAGGACGTGCAAGCCAGGAAACGGCCACGTGTGGCATTAAAAGACACGCAGCATGAACTGCACACACTCTTGTATAAACTTCTTGAATAATCTTAATTATTCAATATATTTCAATATTCAATATTATTGTGGGCATTGGTATGTCAAATAGTGTAAAATTATCTGGAAGTAGTTTAATGCAAGAGAGGGAGAAGAACGTGACTGAATGTTGCCACAAGCCTCAGCCTGACTTCAATCATGCTAATTTAGGTTAATAGGAAATAAAGTAACAGGAAAGCATTAGAGGCAAAGAGTGTCAGCCGTGAGCGATAAGCCATGACGTCCTATCTGCGGCATTAACAGAAAGAAGCTGGACCGCAAACAGCAAGGAGGTATATCTGCCGGCCTTAAAAAAACAGAGATAATCCATATGAGAGATAAGCTATTAAAGGAAGAACTCAACCCATATCTGAGCTCATGTTCAAGGAAAGATTACTATCTGCAGGTGGCTTGGGAGCTTCCTTAGAGCTCAGGGAAGTTTAGGTAAGATATCTCCCCTGCCAGAGAACTGGCCCCCTTATCAGTGAGTGATCTTTAAGGCAGGGCTGGGAGCTTTCAGCTATAATTCCCACTCTTGTACCTGTTATCAGAAATTTAGTACTCAAGCCTTGTAGAAATGCTTTTGCCTTAGCAATCTCACATTGTCCTTTTTCTGCTCTTTTTATCATGTGTTCAAAAATAAAACTCTTTTCCATCAACAACAGCTCTCGCTGTCACCAGCAGCTGATAGGGGAGTCAGCCCTGGAAGGGGCATTTGAGACTCAAAGATGATGAAAGGACGCTCCTTTACCTCCTCAGATGATCATTGGCCCTGCAAAGACAAACTAAACCACCCAGAAGTTGGAGCTCTGGGAAGAGACACGCCATGAAATGTGTGACGTAGAGAGTTTTTCCCCTGCAAAGCTGCAGCCAGGACAAGTAGGCATCAGGCTGGAGCTGCCCTGCTGGTGGAAGGAAGGCAAATCTTATTATGAGATGGAGCCATCGGGTCAGCATCAGTGCAGGGCGCTTAGAGAGGACCACCTGATGGTGTGCAAACCTCTGGTGGGTGCAGGAGTGCTGCAGCGTTGCTCCAGCGTGCCCCAGGAAGCACTGCAGAAATCCCTGCGCCTGTGGAGGCCTGAGCAAGCGTTTCCAGCAGCTCGGAACAGCTTGTACGGTGCAGCTTGGGCCTGGGTGGCTTCATCCCACCGATGCCATGCCCCATTTGAGTGAGGAAACTAATAGGTCTCTTGGTGGAATTTATTAGCTCAGATGAAGCCTGATGTCTGTGCTGGGGGACGGGGAGCCGGAGTTTGTCCTGAAACACTGCTGTAGCACCCATCTAAAGGTGCACGCGCTGCATTAAGCTGCTTCCCCCATAACTGCTTTGGCCTGCCTGCAGTTGTGTGGCACAGCATGGCCACAGCTCGCCAACGGCCGCGTCTGAGCTCGCTGCCTTGCCGAGACGGCTGTGGCTGTGTGTCCTGTCTCTCTGCAGCAGTGCCCACGGGTTCACTGAATTTTGAACAGTCGGACAAACTCAGACAGGCATGGTCCTTGTAGCTGTGGTCCTTGTCATTGCAGGGAAAAGCTTGAGCATACGAATTGGGTGAATCCACAGCTTGTGAGACAAACAAAAATGAACACAAACATATTAAACAGAAAATCTTGTGATTTTAAGTCAATCTGTTCCCTGGGGATCAGGGCCAGGGGTATAAAAAGAGCTAAATAAAGTTTACCTATCCTGATTCTGGTCTATGCAGCATCTACCCACTTTTCACTGCATGACCTAAAAATCCAAGCAGGAGATTTTCCCCAGACGTTAGCACTGGCCACCTCTCTGCCCAGCTGCATGTTGCCATGTTCACGGTGCCGCTGCCTTTTCTGCAGTCACTGCTCACAGCGACGGCCTCCCATGATTTTTACCCATCCTTTTTTTTCTTTTTTTCTTTCCCAACCTCCTGTCTCTTGCTCATCCTTCTCAACAGCTCTGTCACCCTGGCATTTTCTGTCTTACCATTTCGCTTGATTAGATATCAGTTTGGTTAGGTTACGTGAAGGGTGTTACACAAAGTAGAGCCATGACAGGTAGGTCTTCTTTCCTTCTCCTGGAGTCTGCCTGCATAGCACCCTAAGCATCCGGCTTCCTGGCCCAACGTGCAGCTGGGTGTCCCATCAGCTGCTGACAGTCACGTTTCCTTCACTTGAAATGGGGCTCATTTCTGGCAATGTTGCAGCTGATTAAAACTCTTCACAAGATCAGCTGATTAATCGAAACAACAGAAACATTGATCAGCAGGAACCGGCACATCATGAATATTCAGGAAGCCCTAAAGTAAAATTTCTTTAATAAATGACACCCCCTCTTTCATGACGTCTGGAAGTGTCTCATTCGTGACTACTGAGCTAGCAGCTTTCCCTCCAGCCTCCCTGCACAGCAGAGTCTGTTCACTATCGTGCTCAGAAAATACGCCAAAAATACTCAAAAAGAGTGACAGAGATTTCTCATGCACTGATTACCTGTCCCACAAGAAATCAATAAGAATAAGAAATCTTGGTAGAAGAAAGAAACTTTTTTACAGAGAGAACAACCATTCACTGGAACAACCTTCCCAAGGATGTGGTAGACCCCCCATCGCTGAAGGTTTTCAAGATGGGCCAGTCCCAGGGTGTTAGATAATAGGCTTCCTTTCCAACAAAAGGGTTGGATCAGATGATCTTTCAAGGTCCCTTCCAACCTGGGCTGTTCTATGGTTCTGTAATAAAAGTGAATGTGAGCTGCTGAAAATATAAAGCAGGTGACCACTCTCTGCAGGTGTCTGTTGGCTTTGGCCAACTGTACCTCTGAACCCACTGCAGGCTGCTAAAGCGGGCAAGGGCAACCTCAGAGTTCACTTGGCCACAGCATCTCTCTTTCCCAGGCAGCAGCAGCAGTAGCCAGGACTTTTCAGGATCTGGGAGTTTTGCAGTGTACCGGCATCCCAGCCCCATGCAGAACAGCTCCAGCAGCAGAGATGGGGGCAACATCTCCAAGGGTGAAGTCCTCTTCTCTCCCCCGATTGTGAGATAAGATACAGGTAGTTTGGCATATTTCTGTATACAGAGAATCTAATTGGATTCATTATAGCAGGATTTGCATACATTAGCATCACCGCTGACACAGAGCAGAGTTATTATTGTATAACTGTCCCCATTTGGAAGGGGCCGTCAGTCAGCCTCCTACGGTGCTGGCAGGAGGCATTTTGTTGGCAGAGAGACTGCTGCAACCTGCTCTCCGTGCCATTTGTTTGACAAACAGTATTGTATCAGCCAGGAGACTTCGCTATCTGTCACCGTGATGACACATATCTGGTCTATCATAAAAAAGGGAAATCTCTCTAAATTTATGTGTGTGTAAATTAAAAAGGTATTGTTTCAGCAACTTCTTAACCTAACTAAATTCCAAACAAAATAAATTTAAATTTTCCATCAAACTTTTTGTCCTGTTTTATAAATCCTAACGGAAGCTGTGAGCCCTTTCACGTATGACTTTAACCAGAAGCACATGCTGAAGCAAAATTTCTTTTGTCATCAGTTATTCACAACTTCTCGTAATGTATAGAAAATTATAAGCTCTTTAGCACAATCAATAAGTAGCTGGTGTATTCTGAATTAGAAGACTTTTCATAGAATGATAGAATCATTTAGGTTGGAAAAGACCTTTAAGATCATCACGTTCAACCATTAACCTGGCACTGCCAAGTCCACCACTAAACCACGTCCCTAAGCATCACGTCTACACATCTTTTAAACACCCCCAGGGATGGTCCGCAACCCCTTCCCTGCGCAGCCTGTTCCAATGCTTGACAACCCTTTCCATGAAGAAATTTTTCCTAATATCCAATCTGAACCTCCCGTTGTGCAACTTGAGGCCATTTCCTCTTGTCCCATCACTTGTTACTTGGGAGAAGAGACTGACCCCCCCTTCACTACAACCTTCTCTCAGGTAGCTGTAGAGAGCTATAAGGTCTCCGGCTCAGCCATTTTTCCTCCAGACTAAACAGCCCCAGTTCCCTCAGCTGCTCCTCATAAGACATGTGCTCTGGACCCCTCAACAGCTTTGACGCTCTTCTGTGGATGTGCTCCAGCACCTCAATGTCATTCTTCTAGTGAGGGTCTTGATGGGATTGGAGTAAATACTCTGATTTTAATGCACTTTTATCTGTCTTTCTTTCACTGGAAAATGAGCGTACAGGATGGCACTCTTAGGAACCTGATGTTAATCTCAGCCCCTGACAATGACATCATCCCCTCTGTGTGCCCATATGAGGTCAATTCTACTGATGGAAGAAGAAACAGAAAATTTCTGACACAGAAATTGTCATAACTTTTTGAAACAGAATTTGCCTGGAAGGTTTTACAAACAAGGCAGATACTAAATTTAAATTTATTTTTATTTTTGCAAGTACTACTAGCCATTTGGTATGCGAATACATGTCTCATGAAAAAAAAACCCAACCCAAACTTATCATCCTGGGAGGTGTACTCTTTTATCATACAAGTTTCCTAACAAACAGGACTGAAGATCACAGATAAGGAGCAAAACCTGAGCCACTAATGCCTGTGTGGACAATACAGCTAATGAAAATAACAGAGCAGCTCTTCACCCTGCAGAAGCCAGGGCTTTGCAGAGCCGCATCTTCCTGCTGCACCAGAGGACTTTGCTGATGATTAGAGTTCCACAGTCCTAGAAAGACTAATCAGTGACAGCCACGTAAGCTGGGTGCTGATGGGTCCTTCCAAGAAGCCGGGAATAAGTGTATTTGTGACAATCTCTGTGATAAGTGCAAAGCAGCCCCTATTCTCAGCCTCATTACGGATAAAACTTGTGATGGGGAAATAATGGGAAAGGTGGTGAGATACTGTCAAACACCCGTCAAGGCAAAAGCCAAATGTCATTTCCTAGGCAATGCTGCTGTATTAAACAGGCGCTGTAACAGAGTGCATTATGCAAAGGAGGTGCAAGATGGACACTTTGGCAGCAATTCAGTTACTTTGGGCAGGCAGATCGCTGCCAGTTTTTCTGGAGGACAAATATTTTGCTAATTGATAGGAGATGCCAGTGAAGGAACCTATGAACCACTGACCAAATTCAAAACTTTGTTTGATCGAAGAGATCTACCAGTTCCACTGAAATACAAGATGACACTATACTTTTTGCTCAGAGAGGTTTGGAGCAAGGCTGTTTTCTTCTTTCTGGAGACATATGAGGATTAAAGAGAGAAGACAAGTCAGGGTTTCACATTCCCATTAAGGACACCTCTTCTGACAAGACTGGTTTGGTACAGCCCTAGCCGTTTCCCAGCAGTGGATTGCACATCTATGTAACGTATAACACGTTCAATACTCTCTCTGGAGACTTCCTCATAACCACAGAAAAGGAGGCACAACACAATCTAGTTTGGAAAGAATGTGAGAAACCATATTAAAACCTGAGAGGAAGTGCTTCAGAGGGTGAAATGCAGCTACCAAAGCGAATTTGACCATGACGTTCCTCAAAATGCCCCCAAACAGAGAGGACCACGCTTTTGCAGAGTGAGGATATCTCCTGCCAGACATTCAGAGTCTGCTGCAAAGCTCTCTCGGACATAGAGTTGGATCATCCATCAGAGAAAACACTGAGCTCCATCTATTTGCCAAAAAAAAAAAAAAAATCTGTGTCAGGCATCATTAGAAAAATGCAGGAGGGTTTATTAGTCACAATTTGTTAAAAATAAATAGCTCTTAAAAACAAAGCCATGATTTGGAGGATGTAGAACTAGCACTTTAGAAACAAATTGTTCTGTCCTTTCTCTCCTTGAAGGAAGGTGGACGGCAGCTCCCCGCCGCACAGTGTCCCCACAGCCCCCTCGCTGCAGAACATGGTGCTGGCTGCAGAGATAAAGAAGCTGTTAGAGCAGCCGTCGCTTCCCTCCCAGATAAGGATGACTAATAACTCACTCAGCAGGCCCCTCTTTTTTGGAAGTGCCATTCTTAAATGCTTACAATTAGTCAAGTCTTAGTGAGGAAAATAACGTTTCCTGGGGAGTGCTAACCAGCTGAGAAAGCTGGTGGCCCAAGATGAATCAATTAATCCTCATCAGCCAGTCCCCGGAGCAGTAGATCGGCGGAGGTCACTGGCGCTCTGCGTGAAAGCCCACTTCTACCGATGTGTGAACCACTGTGCACTGGGTACCCCGGGCATTTTTAGAGGATGGGTCCCCATCCATCCAGCAACGTAAAATCCTGGCATGACTAACCTGCCTGTGAGAGAGGCCACCAGGCTTGCTGAGCCCTGATGTGAGATGCTGTCGGTGGGTGCCTCAGTCACATTGTCACTAAAAGCTAAACTGGCCACTCGTGGGGCTCAACTGCAGGAACGCCGGCTGTCGCCAGCCAGAGCCAGCGTGCTCTGGCAGAAGGGAAGGAAAAAGCATCTTCATCCCAGGGCCCCCTGCCTGGAGCTTGGTACTAAAGAGAGGCAGCATCTCAGCTGCTGGCACTGATGTTTCCCCACATGTGTGCCCCATACAGCAACCCAGCCGCACTCTTTAACCCCTTGGTGACTTCAGCTGGTGTCCCCCAGTGCCGCTGCTAATGCACATGACAGAGGAGGTTTGAGCGCCCGGAGAAACATCTGCAGCGAAGACCAGGGCTGGGGATGCCTGTCAGGAGGAAAGCAGTGCTTTTCCTGTCGCTGCAGAGAGCTCTTGCTGTGAGCAAATTCCTCAGGGAAGAGATGCCAAAATCTGAAGGCACAAAAGCAGAGAGGGTTTGTGCAACCGTAAGGCACGCGTCTGAAAAAGAAAGCAGGACAGTATGGCTGCAGGTGTGCTGCCGAGGGCATCAGCTCTCCTGCTGCAATGATCCAGGCACAGTCACTGCCGAGCAAGAAGAGACAGGAGCAAACACACATTCCCCACATGTCGGCAAAGGGGAACAACAGTCGGATCAAACCCTGCAGACTTCAGTCACCAACCGCTGCTTACGCCCAGAATTTCAGGCTGCAGATAGAGGTCGTGTAGATGTTTACATACAGCATTTTAAATCAGTTCCTGTGACTCATCGTAATACAAATATTTTCCTCACTGAATGTAGGCATATAAAGATTACCTGCGGAACTGCAGCCACATTTAACTTCTGCCGTGTTGTAAATATCAATAATTAAATAGTAACCATTCTGAAGACCAGAGGAGGAGTCAACAGAGTAAACTCATGATGCTACGAGAAGAGGATGTTTTCCTCTAACAATTCTGAGAATGTCTTAAAGAACCATCTCATGACACTGCATGTTTCCCATAATCTATCTAGCAGCTCTTCAGCTTTTGAGTGAAAGCAATATAAATGATCAAACCAACTGCAATTTTAAAAATTCAATTAAAAGATTAAAAAAAACTCATGAAATGACACTTTCGTTCTGCAAGTACACCCTCTCCCCTGCTTTACCCAGCTACGTTTCCCACCCAAAAAAATTGCTTTGCCAGCCCCACAAAGGCAATAGCACAAGAGGGGTGCAGCAGAGTCTGTCTGCCCTTTGCATCATCGGGAAAAGGGCACGCTGCCTTCTACCTTCCATCTCCCGATGTGCGCACCATCCAGAAAACCAGCCTGGCTTTCCAGCATACAGGTTATGTTTGCAAGGGCTGGGATGAAAAAATGTCAATTGTAAGCTAAGCAAACAGTCTATGGTGTTTATTAAAAAGATAATAGGCCACCCCACAATTGATAGCTACAGTTACGGCTCTAATACTGCTTGTTTTACAGGACAGGAGGAGGATGGGAGAACGGTCCTGAAACACAAAACCAGGCAGGCCACCGATTCAAGGCAGATTAGGTAGCTACATAATGATCTGTATGAAATGAGCCGGTAATATCACCCCACTTTTGGAGGCAGTAGATACTCCCGTTAGAAAAATCATCATCAAAGCTATCGTCTTTCTTACCGGAGGCAGACAATTCAGTCCTGGACCTCTGTCCGTTCCCAGAAATGATGCAGAGGGTGCCATCCCTGTGCAGCGCAGCACAGGCGTTTGCCTTCCCGGGGTCTCGGGGCAGCACTTCTAGCCGGGCAGCAGCTCCTGTCGGTGGGAGAGCTGCACCAGCACATGCTAGCTTGGCACTGCAAACTGTTACAGCCGTGTCGGCAAAACTCCCCCAGCCAGACTTTTATTCCAGGATCAAGGTCTTTTTTCTTAACTTCACCACTGTGGACTAGAAATCAAAAATCCCCTGTTATTCCAGAGGTGGGGTTTCCCCATGGGCATTTGTACCCGTGCATCCGTTTTGGCTTACATGTGCTAGAATAAACATATTGGTAACAGGTAAATATTCCTGAGCCATTTGGAAGTATAATGAAGACAAAAAAGCCTGGGGACAGGGGAGGGAAAGGGATGGAGGGAAAAGGAGAGGAAGCAAAGGGCTGGTCTGTTTAACTACGCTCCAAACTAAGAAATCTTGGAGCTACGTCTTTAAAGTAAGGTTTTCAGGGAATGCAGACATCCCTTTCACATGCGCTTTATCAATTCTGGGAAAGCTGATGAGACGCACTTTCTGAGAAAGCAGGTGGCTCTGCTCCATCCAGCTCTTTGAAATCACCTAATGAGATCGTTTCATCCAGGAGACAACTGAAGCGCCCGCACTGCACAGCAGCCGCCGAACGGCAGAGCAGTCTGAGAGTGAAGGGCGTTCAAGGTTTTGAAACCACATCCTCCCTCATCTCAACACGATCGGATCAGTGATGAGATGGCGCCTGCAACAGCCCTTGTCAGCTACGAAGGCAGAGCCACCGCTCCGTCGGTCAGCGATCAGCGGGTGAAACGAAGAGCAGCTCCTGCGGTCCTGGGGAGAAAGTAATGAACCTTCGTTTCCCCTGCCGTCTGCTCTGTGACAGGTGAAAACTAGATTTCGCTGCTGAGTTTGTCAGGCGATAAATTCAGGTTAGTTTAAGGCAGGAAATCTGGAAAATACTTATGAATGTTGTTGGCTGTGAGTGCACGGGTGGGACACAGGCAATGCCCCTCCTGTCCAACAGGAGCGACCTGAGCAATGGCAACGCTCTAGAAGTGTAAAAGCCACGCGGAGACCTCACACTTAATTATCTTAAAGTTCACATAATGTCATACAGCAAATGTCATCCCTATAGTGTCAGGAGATCTGTACTTTCAGCCACTGATCTTTTTATGCCCTTAAAGAAACAGCCCATCTGCCTCCTCAGTCTGGCCGGATTTCTCCAGTACATCTCCCTGCCTCATCATAAGCCAGCTGGAGTTCAGATGCTTTTCCTAGCTCGTCACTTCTTACTCAGAAAGGAGAGAGTGCCATCGCTGGTAAAACAAACTCAAAATTCAGGTGCTGGATTTACTGCCCTTCCTTGGGGTCAGTCTTTGGCCAGGCAGGAGAGGGGGAAGATGTCTTCTGCTGTTATTCCTTAGTAGATGACTTATGCCATAAGCAGTGCTCTTGACAGAGACCTCTTTTCTCTCCTCAGCCCTACAGCAGGACTTCGGAGGTCTGGAGAGCTGATTTCTGACCTCAGGTACTGCTTTTCCCAGCTGCCCACAAGTGATCATCCAGGGCATGGAGGAGCTTGAGGTGGGAAGTGTGTCCCTGAGGCACCACCGAGCATCTTCAAAGCATGAGATCCTGGGTTTGATAGCAGCGGCTTAATACAGTAGCTGTTTCCCACTGAGCTACAAAACACCAAGATAACATAAGTAACAACTGTCTGAGTTTGGATTGCTGTGCTGCAGTAAGATACTAATTTATTTGGTTTTGATGAGGATAACACTTTTGCTTGTTGTACAGACAGCGTAGGATTTACACTCACTTGAGGGTAAGCAAGTTTAGAAATGCTGAGTATTTGAAAACATGTTACTGGGGCAGGGCAGAGAGGGGTGCTCTCCTTGAAGGCAGGGAAGAACAGAGACCTAGAGCAGACAGCCAGGTCACTAAGTCCTGTCACCTGCTGTCACACAGCCCAGATCATGTCATCCCCTCTAGATGCCAGCCACTTTTCTTTGGCAAAATAGCAGAGCATTTGCTCTGTTAATAGCTCAAAGGGCTTATTGCAAAACCTCGGTATCTAGGAGGGCAGAAACTTTCTGATTTAGACGTACTCTATGTCCTCTCTGCGTACTGT
This sequence comes from Himantopus leucocephalus, assembly GCA_003993805.1. NCBI lineage: Eukaryota > Metazoa > Chordata > Aves > Charadriiformes > Recurvirostridae > Himantopus > Himantopus leucocephalus. The sequence goes on from RSEF01000002.1 coordinate 19,220,934, forward strand.
TTTGTGGGCTGATACTGTCCTTTCAACAGATGGATCTCTTCTTCACCAATGTTTCCCCTTTGGTGTATCGGCAGGCAGGGACGGTGCTTTGCTGGACTCATCCTGCAGCCACGCAGGACAATGGCAACCCTTAGGCAGGCTGGGCACATCCCTGAGATCGCTGACAGAGCTCTGCAAGGAGCCCACACAGTCATCCCTCAAATGGCAGAGCATCCTTGCTCTCCAGCCCATGCCGATGGGACAAAGTCTCCTGGATCTCCCTGATGAAATTGCCCTGATATAAAAGGGAAGAGAGCAGGAGCCAGAGGAAGGTCGGGATGCGAGCCTGTGTGGTGGCTGAGGCAGCCTTTCCTTCTGCCCATCATGAAATGTAATGGTGAGAAAAGAGTGAGTTTTCCATTATGATTTCTCCTTGTTGCCATTGTCATCTACAAAATGTGCTGCGTTTAAAAGAGGTTCACACAAATATTTTGGTAACATGCTTTAAACATCACTGCCTATTGTTCCAATATGAAGAATGAAGGGCACTGACATTATTTCTGTCCTTGTGAGACACCTTCTACTGTTCTTTTGGGCCCTCCTGTGTAGAAACCATGCCAGTTAAAACCACTCTGTAGAGCTTTGTGACTATTCCTTCCCCTTTGAGAACAGCACCAGGGTAAATACCTGTGCCATCTTTGGAGAGATGTAATGACTCTATTCCTGTAATGTGTCTCCGTGTCTTTGCACCCGGGGGAGGGCCCCAGGAGGGAGCCTCACTGGGGAGTCACCAAGGGTTGGCACAAGTTTTTGTTGTTCCTGGTCTGCAAAGCTCCCCAAAGCACTCAAGGACATTCTTTAAATTCCTTTCTCCCAGCCCCTTGTTTGATAGTCCATAAATAGCTCCTCTTCAAACACAATGCTGAAAGCCCCAAGTAATGAGCCAAGAGTGAAAATGTTTCAGTGTTTAAACACTTTATTGTATGTGTGGAGGCCAACAGCTTCAGTGCTCTGTTCAGCTTTAAATTAAAAAAACCCCAAACATATTAAAGACACCTCGTTCCACAGATTCCCGTAAAACAGGGCTGTTTTCCTTTAGTCATCAGAAATATACCTCCAGAGCACCGAAAGGTTGTGAAAACAGCAAGGATGAGGTGAGCTGCAGCAGCTCTGCCTGCTTTCATGAAGTCAGCTTGGAGATCGTGGCCAGGGTTTTCGCATTCAGACACCTAAATATAGAGCTGTGCATACCCACCATGGCTGAACTGCCAGGAACCTTTATGTTCAGAGCTGGAACGCGATCAGCAATTTCTAAAAAATCAGTCTCTCTGTGATGTCTAATTTTGGGTACCAAAAAGCAAATCTTTTGCAGAACACAAGTTACTTATGGAAATATTGAGATTTATTTTCTTTCGTGTGTCATTCATGGGATTTCTTTGTTCCCTGACTGTGAAGGCAAAACCAGGGAGCAGCGACCTGAACTTTCTTAGTTCTAATGTCATATCATATTACTTTATAAACATCGTACCAATCCATACCAATAACCACCTGGTTATTCCATCCTGTTCAATCAGCACCCCCTCATAGCAACATGAGGTCAGTTTTCTGGCTTTAAGGCAAAGCAGTGCTTTTGGAGAAAGCACTTTCCAAAGGGAAAGAAAAACGTTTTGCCTTCCTGAAGACTTTTCACTGGTGCCAGCGTGAGTTGTGTTAACTGCCCCATTCAGCACAAGTCCTGCAGTAGTCTCTGGGCTGCGCTTCTACTGCACGTGCATGCGCAAGGCAGCGTTCTTGGACTCTGTGCCACTGGTTGGCTTTATTAGGAGTAATTTGATGTCGTTAGATGATAATCCAGGGATTATAACTGAGTAAAAAATATCTGTTATCAACTTGCCTCTGGGATCTGGAAATGCTGGTTAGTCTTTTTTATCCTGCCAAATCTGACCCCTCTGTAACACAATTAACATTTCCCATTAAACGGCCCTTAGTGTCAGGGATGTTTATTTAGCCCCTAACCTAGCCTTACTCTGAAGCGTGTGCTTACCTTTCCGCCTGGGACTAGTCCTGTTAAATGATACGACCTTTGTGATTAGTTTCAGCATGTTAAATTGCCGCAGTAGATGAGGGTCTCCAGGAGAAACACCCTCCCCTTCCCTGCTTTGCTGCCGAAGGCCTCTGCATCCCATCCATCCTGGAGCAGAGTAAGAGACTGAAGACATATTGCACTCATTTTGGTGATAGCTGCTATAAATGTTCAGTGGACTGCAAGGCTGGGAATATCCTGTGGAAAGCAGCCGTGATAATAAGTCATGATAAAAGTATTAGAAATGCCTCACAGTCTGTCAGCTAATGTATCTTTGCAGAGGAAGGAAACCACAAGGAGCAGAAAACGCACCTCAAGTCTCGTCACTCTCACATAACTTTCTTGCATTGACAGGAGGTGGTTGAAGGTCCCGTTGTGATCGTTTGGCACCAGGTCACTGGACTAACCTCTTGCGGTCCACTGAAATGCAGCCTGGGAATTCAGAGGTGGGATGCTCCCATCCCCACTTTGCAGAAAAAATACCATCTGCCTTTCTGTGGACGTGATCCTGTCCAACCTGCTTTAGGTGAACCTGCTTTAGCAGGGGGGTTGGACTAGATGATCTCCAGAGGTCCCTTCCAACCCCTGCCATTCCATGATTCTGCCTCCCTTGCTCAGGAACGCGATGCTGCCATCACTCCTGCTTCTTCCCAGCTTGGGAGAGACTTGTGCCCCACCGAGGTCTCTGCTCCCATTTGCTCCAGCAGTTCTATGTACTCATGGACCGATACATGGAGGAGCTTGTTCTTCTCCTGGACCGGCTCTGTCTCCTGGTTCTCCCTTAATAAAATGACTTGTTGGTTTAAGATGAAGCTGTCTCTCCAGTTGTCTTCCAATTTTAGGAAACTGGAGGATTTGTTTCTCAGCTTGATCTGTAACTCTGACAGTTTGACCAGTTACTCAATCAAATGCAAGACCAAACATTAGGACATTTTTCTTCCTTCTGTAGGGTGTAGATCCAACTTTTTTCCAAACATTTTGCTACTTTTATGTAATCATTCACTCACATGTCATTCAGGAAACAAAAATGGGCAGGAGCTGTGAGAGATGTGGCCCCTAAATATTTGAGAAAGACCTTCAGCTGGTACAAATGGCATTTCTCCAGCTGGACAGTGGAGTGCTACAGCTGTAGAGCAGCCGAGCAGCCAACCCTCGTGGTGCCTGGACCGTGGGGACCTGGCACGGTGCATCTCACAGAGCCCAGGCTGGAGAGGGAGGCAGCGGAGGCATCCTCTGCCAAGGGAATCCACAGTCGAGACAAACCCAGGCTCACCTCACTTTGAAGGAATGCCAGAAACTACTTCTAACACAGAAAACTGGGTGCACCTTAATGCACTTTGCAACATTAGGCCCATAAACATTAGAAAACTGCAGCTCCTTTTATAAGAAAGAGGACAGAGAAGCTTCTTCAAGACTACTAGGCTCTTCCCTGCTGCTGAACCGGTTACTCAGGAGGTCATCTTTGGGTGCAGTGACAGGGTTCTGCTAAGGAGCTCATCACAGTCTAACACGGTCCTAAGTCATGCAAACGAGGGTGGTTTGGGTTTAACGTGCACAACTACTGCTGCCCACTGCTCCCGAAATGCATCTGGTGATACCCAAACCTAAGAGCCAAATAAGGATTCAGATTAATTTATAAAATCATATTAAGGAGTCAGAGAGAAAAGATATATTTTCCCCTCTTTTGGGATAAAATCTAATACAAGACAGTCTCATCTTCAAAGTAAGATTGCTCTAGTATAGCAGTCAGAAGTAGATCGGGCTTACAGACGCAGAGCCCCAGCTGTACTGAAAGGGGAAAGTGATGCTGGCAACTATTTGACTATCAGTTCAGGAAAGGGAATCCCCTCCAGGCCAATGTGGAAATGATGGGTGAAGAGAGAGTATCTTTGCTGTGGTGATATTAATAGCTCATTTGCAAATTTTTACCCAAATCTGTTCACTTCAAAAGCTCAGCTTGGGGACTGAGAGAGAGATTTTTCAACAAAACATTAGTCTCAATTAACTAAATGTAACTAAGATAAACGAGCTGAAAAAAAAAATAATAAAATGAAGCAGATAAAACTGGTGAGGCCATTAAATCCGTAAAGGGAAGAAGCTGAAACTTGGAAGGCACAAGAACGCAACCCTGCGAGTATTCCAAGGCAGGGTCAGAAAGGGATAAGGGGGCCCTCCCAGGCCAGAGATGCTGAGCAGCCAGACGGTATTGACACAGACAGTCAAATAACAGCGGAGCCCACAGCAAACACTGTGCACTAAGGTGGGAAAGAATTTTAATGAGCAATTTCAGTCTCATACACACTACGAAAAAAGGATTTGGCATCGTTCCCAATGACAGTGCCCTCCAGATTAGAGACTAAGTCACAGCATCCTCAAGGGAGGATGAAAAGAGACAGCAATAGAGTTTCTTTCCTTCTTTCTTTGATCCTGCTATACTAATAGTAACATGTGTGCATAAGAGCTATATTGGAGAAAAAAGAACAAGCTGAATGAAAAAAATAATATAATATAATATAATATAATATAACATAATAGAATAGAATAGAATAGAACAGAACAGAACAGAACCACAATAAAATAACGTTAGCTGATTTTAAGGCATTAATCCAAAAGTTTTATGAACAGCTATAGCAGGTCATGCACTCTTAAGTAAGCAGGAACTTATTTAACCAATAGTGCCCCTTTAAAAGACTATTTTCTGATGTCTTCAGAAGGACCAACCTCCCAATTCTCTCAGACAAGGCAGATGCACAAAAGCAAGCAATATCTTGTGGGATGACAGGTTCTGCCCTCAAAACCACAATGGAGGAACCGGCGTGTACAGTGAATGTAAAAGGAACAAAACGCTCTTCAGGCATCAGGGGGCATCAAAAAAGCTCAGCTGTCTTCTGCAAAATATCTGCAATATGTTATTAGCCCAGGGTAAATGAGTCAGATGCTTCCCCCAGGAGCCATTACACCCCGGCCGGGCCGGGGGCGGGGGGCTGGCAGATGGCTGCTGGGGACGCCTTTCTGTCCGGAAAACCGGGAATGAAAAGAGCATGGCCCTGAGCACAGCTGATCTCTTAATGACAGACTCCTCGCCGATCCCTCCCCAAGCCCTGCGTGCTGCCAGAGCTCTCCCACCCCACACGGTGTCAGTCTTTGGTCTCCGAAGCGGGCTGCTGCAGTGTCTTCGTGGCCTTGATCCTGCTTTAAGCTAAAAAAGTATGATATGATAAGTCAGCAAAACTTATGAAAAAAAGCCTACTAATACCATTGTAAGGCTGAAAGAGCAACGCGCACGTTATTTCCCCTGCCCTGCACCGTGATGTGCCCTGCAAGGCCTCCAGGAAAGCAGCATTTTTAGTTTTTCGAGCGATTGCGCTGCCACGCCATTGTGGGTTGGGCCCCCTCGTGAGAGCAATTTCCCAGCCAAGCTGCGGAGCCAGGGAAGGGCGGTTTGCTTCATCTGTTACTGCCACCGCTTGTTAAAAGGACAGATCTTCTCACCGCCGTGCCATTCGTTTCCATTTGATCCTGTTCATTATTTCTAACCAGCTTTTTATAAATCAGTGTCCTGAAAGAAACCCCCAAATGGAGCATAATGGAGACCTAGGCACGTATGGTGCTTATATCCAGATAAAGAAATACAGGTTAAACTGTGGATGGATCTGTGTGACACTGACTGTGCAACCTCGTTGCTATTGATGTGGCTTCAAATATAGGTCTCCAGCAACCCTGAGCCGGCGCACGCAGCCAGGGACACCCTGAGTGTCACCTGGATATCCGATCGACGCATTCACCCTTTCAAACTTTCCCTTTGAAATAACCGGGAACTAGAACACTTGAAGGCAATTAAATGTTTGAAAGGAAAGATATGCAGACCCTTTGTTCCCCCACAAACTTGTGAGTAGTGACATTTTTCTACCTATTTGGAGAGGTCGTCATTATTTTTGAAAACATAAGGTACATCTTTTATAGAAAAGGCTTCAAACTATTGGGTTTTTTCCTTTTCTTTTTCCCTAGGTAGAGCCAAAACCCCTCAGTGCCTTCTACATCAGTGGCTTCCCTCAGGTTCTTCATTTAAAAATCAGAAAGGTACAATTTTGCCTCGGTAGGTTATTTCCATTATTTATTTGTGCATTTTCCTGTAAACAAGACTGACCGCTTAATGGAAAGTCATCTCCTGTGTTTCTCAAATAAGAAAGTAGCTGCTGTCCCAGAGGCAGACATGAATAATTGCTTGGTAACAGCCAGCGCAGGGCTTTGCTCTTCACCATGAACCTATTCCCTACGCAGAGACTAATTAGCTTCTGCCGAAAGGAAGAGGGAGACTTGCAGAGCTGCTCGGCCGCTCTCATTCAGAGTGGTTTGCAAGGTGTTTCCTTACACCTCCCAGTCTCAGACTGGCCACAGCCTGACTCTAAAACCATCCTTAGTGTGTTTGGCCACCTCCTCCGTACCCTTCCTCTGTGGCAGGACTTAAAACCACACTGCATTTTTCCTGTCTCTGGAGCAAAGTAAAACCTCAGCTAGCAAGGATGAGCTCTTTCAGTCAGGCAGGGGGTTTCCTGGTTAATCAGCGAGCAGTGGGGGAGTATTGCTGGGGATGCACTGGGCCACCGCTTTGGTCACTGTATTCCCAGTGAAATACAAGGGAGAAGCGATGGGACAGACAGACATGTGGCTCCACTCTCTCCTCCCCTCGGCTATCCTCACCCAGGGCTGTCATGCCAGGATGACTTCACCTTTGAAACTTTAGGAAATCAAGAGTTTAGATCAAATGTCTCTCTGCTGGCTTCTAATACAATACTCTCTGTGAGACACAAAAATGAAGGCCCAGCTTATAGGGCTACATAAATACAAGTATGCTCAGAGTACATATTAGGAGGAAAATTCAGGAGGAAATTATCTGTGATGATGTAATTAAATACTCTATTGTAAAGGAGAGATATATATATATATATGGGGAAACTGAGTTAAGGCTGCCTGGGAAGTCATGACTTGGTTACTTCCTAGCAGCCAAATGCTTGACCTTGGATCTGTAGCATTTCTTTACCCAAGTTTTCACGTGTCATATTAATAGGGAACTTCAGTAGCTTCAGTCACAGACTTGACAAGCATCTCCAGTGACCATGCCCCTTGTTGTCTTTCAGCTTCATTACATGTGGCAAGCACGAGGGAGATGGAAAGAATGAATGAGATTTTTAACTGCTTTGAAAAGAATAATGTTCTGGTCTGTTCAAATTTATATGGAGTCACTTGTTGGGGTATCTGGCATTTAGCCTGTGTAAAACAATAATGAAAGGGTTAACAGGGAATATAATGGATAATTATTCTAAAGTTAATAAACATATAATTAATTTCCAGTCTGCATTTTGCAATAATCCAATCTTGCTCTCACTGACCTCCATGGTAATTTGTGATTCATTTTAAAGGAATCAGGCTGCAGAGCTATGGTGTAAGGTAAAATTCAGCACTTAAATAAACCCTTTACTCTGAGATGCCAGGGTCTTCTCCAAAGATGCATAGTGCTATTATTCCCATTATACAGCTATAGATGCTGATGTTATGCAGAGTCACCCAGGTGGTCAGGTGATGGACAAGAAAAGAATAATTCATAACCTGCTGAATTAAATGAGCTTCAATGAAGCTACAGATTGTATTTCCAGTGGATAACTTATCATTTTTATTATTTACAAGGGAAGTTCAGCTTCTTCTTGCAATGCATATTTAAATGCCATTTGGAAACTGTATTCCAAATATTTATTCCAAAATAAAATACTGCCTTATCTATTAACTGTTAAGATATATGTTACCGCCTTCCCTGAATGCCCAAATTAGCTCAAGGGCTCCCAGCGGTGCAGGTGAAACCACTCCCCGCAGGGAAGGACAGTGGCACCAGGCACCTGCGGTACCGCAGCATAGGGAGAGGGCAAAGGGGCCAGGATGGGATGGGATGGGATGGGACGGGACGGGGCAGCAGCATGGGCAGCGCTGGGAAGCAGGATCCAGCGCTGGACTCACCCCGGGCGTGATCCCTGCCTGCTCCCCACAGCAAGGCATCGAGGTTCCCTAATTCCCGCATCAGCGATGCTCTGGGGAGAGCTCATCAGTTCTGCTGCTGCAACAGTCACTGCGGGTGGCACACTGCCTCTCCTAGACCACGAAGTCAGCCTTGGCATCTACAGATTTGCGAAAGCCTTTGATGAATCAGGAGTGAATCTTCCCAGTTTTCTCTAAAAGTGCCTGGCAAACACAGAACGTGCATTCACGTAGCCTCCAAGCTACTCCTTCTTGGGCCTTCTTCCCATCAGGGCACCTGTACCACCAGTTTGGGTTTAGGCATCTTGCCAGCCCTCTTACATGCTCTTGTTCCCCTCGGACAGGCTGTGTAAAGCAATGGGCATTTGCTTTGCATCATTATTCTGGGTCCCGGTTCCCAGCTGAACACTGTTTGGACTTGTTGTGGCATAAAGGCACCTGGACTCCTTCTGAGAGCGAGGGGCAGATTTCTGGCGGTTACTCTGTAGTAGGGACTGCTGATTTTGTCTCACAGCAATGAGTTATTTCCCCTCTGTCTGATAACTCAAAGTGTTTCTGTTGGCAATTATGTTTTAAAAGACTTGGCAAACTGAAAATTAGCAGTGATTTTCTTTTTTTTTAATAACAAAAGCAACCAGCATTTCCAAAAATACTCTCCTCATTTATGTATCAACCACACGGCAGAAACTGCTCTTGAATTATCATTGCTTGTAGGAAACTGCCTTAACTTTACAGATACCAGAACAAAGTGCTTATTTTTGTCATCATGAAAGAAAAACTCATACATCCTTCAGCCTGCCTATATTTCAAAGCCCACCTGAAGCAGAGCAGCAGGTGTACCAGTTTCTCCCAGTCAGTTGAAAATACTGATGACGAATTGCATATATGCCCCCAGATCTCTGCCCCTCCTCCAAAAGCCAATCATCTCCTGGACTAGGCTGAACGCAAACACGGCTGCACAGGACCACCTGCTCTCCCTTGTGCTACATAATACGCTCTCCAAGCCCAGACGCGGCTGGAAATGTAGTGAATCCAAGTTCAGGGGAGGCAACTGAGGGCAGTGGGGTATAATGGAGTGGGCTGCAGAAGAGAATAATTTATTTTTCAGTTGATAGACTGCTGCGAGCCTCTCTCCAAAATGTGCCTTTTGCCTGTTTAGCAAATGCCCGAAAGTAAATGCTATGTTACACTCTGCAGTAACATTTCTGGCTTCAGCTTACACCACGCAGACTGATTTGCTTAGAGGAGCTTGGGCAGCAGCAGCTGCTACAGAGCATGAGCTCACAGCGCGACCAGGAAGCCTTTCTTCCTGAGTGCCTTCATCTCTTTCTTCTGTATGAAGTCTCCGGGCTCCTGAGTGATTTAATCAAGTCGGCAGGTTAGTTCATGGCATGTATTTTCCCATCTTTTGCCTAAATCTAGTTCGCACTTTGTAGCTTTGGAGACCTCTCACCAATATCACGTCTCACTGCTACTCCGCAGTTAACATTCATGGGGGTTTTGTTGTACGGCTGCAGAGGGAAAATCATCTGAGAACAAAGTTTATAGGCCAAATTGAGGTCACATCTTTTTCTCTAATAAACAGCCTTCCAACATGACTGCCCAATTTCTTCCCAGATAAAAAAGCTCCTTTTTACAGGTACCTTTCGTTTCCTGCTTTTTGCCCAGTTACCAACCTAATGAGCCAACTTTCCACTTATTCCATTACTCTGCATCACAGACATTGTACTCTGTCCTGAAATTTTGCCAAATGCTCTAAAAACCTATTGCACTCCCCTTATAGCACTAATATCTTCAAACAATTCCACTACATTAATGAGTTATGACATTTCTTCCTAACACTACAATCACTTTCCCATCTCCTGCCCCTGGCTCTGGGTTGGTTTTCAATCACTTGTTTATTCCCCTCTTTAGTTAAGAATATGGTGAAGGAATTTCTTAACCACTTCAAGTACAAATTCATACCTCTAATTTCCCTGAATGCTTCTATTTTCCAACCTTTAAAGTTTTTCTTTGACTATCAGTTGGCAAGCTGCAAGCATTTTAAGTTACAGCTGAAATCCACACAATGTCATTATATACTATAATAAAAATGTATCGATTGGTCTGACTGAAACTAGTGAATCAAATGTAATTTTCACTAAATGCCAAAATGGACACTGTAAGCAAAATCAAAGATAAATTCCATTTCAAACCTAGTCCTCAGAACAGATGTTTCAGGGGCAGCTAAATTGCCAACCATTTTGTGTTTGCATCTTCATTTAAAAAAAAAACCCAAACTAACCAACAAAACAAAATGCAAAATGAAAATGGATGGAACCAATGTATACTTGCAGTCCAGCTTAAATTATCCAGGTAGTCCCTTTTAGTCCAATGCCCCTCTCCTTGCTTGATCACTTGAGAAGTGAGATGAAGAGACTGGCAGCAAGAAATATGGTGCTGGCAGGAATGAGACTGTTACGAAAGACACGCAGAGACAAGGAGAGACAGGGTCTCCGCTAAGGTTTGAGGAGCCGCAGAGCACATGCCAGACGGCACGCGTGTTTCTTCCACACCTGAACCAAGTGGAAACCAACATGAGCTCAATAAGGCTTTCCTGCATTCGAATGACATCCGTTTGTAAGCATTGTCCATCCAAACGTTAAGCCTACAAAGGCTACTAGACACTTCCAAAATGAGGTGATTTCTTTAGTCAGAGGCATCTAAAGGCAGCTGAGAGCCTACCTGTGCCATATACGAAAAGTTTCTGGAGACAGCTGCTGGCTTTGGCTGTGGCAGCAAGGGGGGACCTACGTCAGGGCCCAGCAGCCCAGGTGACCCCTGTGATCGGAAAGCAACGTTATTTCCATCTGGGTGCTTGCATAAGAAATAGCGCATAGTCTCTTTTGCCCTTAGTCCCTACCCCAACCCTGGATACCCACATCAGGGCTGGGAATGTTGTTCTCGCTCCTCCAGCTCTGATGCCAAGCTGGGTGCCCACATGGGTGGCTGGAGGACTGGCTGCTCACCACAGCACTCCAGGGCCACCACACTGTGCCAGTGTGGACACTGGGGTCAAGAGCAGTGAGAGTACAGTACTACAGCCAAGTGTGCCTCGGGGGTTATATGATTCAAGCAGTTTCACTAAATGAAATGAGAGCAAAGTGGTAAAGGGTATCAAGAGGCACTTTTGACCAGAGGCTGATTGGAGAAGCATCGCTCAGACAGGTCAGCAGGGAGCAGACAAGCAAATAAGGAACAGCACAGAAAAAAATGTGGGAAAGGAAAAGGGAAGTGGGACAGAAGAGAAAAGCATATGAAGTGGTTTCTGTTGCTTGTTATTAGTGTTGCAGACTTTATATTTCATAAGAAAAGTATCTCAGTCATGTCAAAATACCTCAGTAAATCAGTACAAGTCCTCACAGTTGCAGAGATGCCGTCTTCTAAGTTTCTGCTTTCTCCTTCAGGTTTTATAGATTCCATGTCAGTGGTTTGTCCCCAATCCCTGAGACACTCTTACCAGCTCAGCACTTTCCATTCTGCCTGTTTTTACTTTTCTTATCTTGCACGGTTTCAGTTTCCATACTCTCACAGCTCAGGGACAGCTTTCTCAGCGGCAGTGAACCAAGGTCAGGCAACTGTGCTGCACAAAACCAGCTAAGGGTCATGGCCAGCCGGAGCCCTGGGCCACGGACCACGCAGCGTTCCTGAGCTGTGCAGTCAGGCTCAGAAAGGTGGTGTGGTCCCTCTGTGACATCTCACATGTGTTGTATAGGAGGGACAACTGCATGGGCCAGATCCCACCTGGACCTGCTGATGCGGCAGACCGGTACCCATGGGGATGCACATCTCCATACACCTGATCTGAGATGCTTAAGTTAAGATGACTTTCACAATGGTCCTATCAGCATGATATTCTGTGCACACAATAAACTGAAATACATATACAATCTATATGCATCTACTTTATATATACACGTGCATATACGTAAATTATCTCACGTTTTCTCTCTCTCAAAACATACAGTAAACTGAACAAGATACCCTGGGAACCTTCATAATCAGGAAAAAGTCATACAGCTTCAGTTAAACAGACTGCTAAAGTATAAATGCTTATGCCACGTTAAACACAATTGTTGAGGTTTAAAAAAAAAGTCAATGCTTTCTTCTTCCGTTATCTCAAAATTATTGCCAGCCAAAAAGTAGAACACACACCCTTCGCAAAAGGAAAAAAAAAGCTGTTTCCCTGGTATCTAGCCTCACTATAGCAGGAATTTACACAAATCTCTCAAGAAAACCACTTTTATAGTAAGATTTTGAGGCTAGAGGTGGCCTGTTTCAGTCATGGCCATGTTTCAAGGAATTGTTTAAGGGGTCAGAATTTCAGTCTCAGGCATTAATTCACATACACCCGGCAGAATTGTTTCCAGCTTCTAACTATTCACGGAACCTGATTTTTGCTGCTGTTTTTCTCCCTTTTTTACTTTCTACATATTGAAGTCTGATTTTAAAAATAGCTCTTCATTTTTGTGTCATTCATTTATGAATTTGGGGAGGAGCAAGGCAGGAAAAAAACCCCAACATCCCCTAATCAATTTGAACAAAAAGAAATGTTGTAAAAATTACCACTTTCAAGCTTTCTGAGAAAGATATCAGGTTACCAAATATCAGCACACTCATGCATATATGCCTCTTCTCCTTCTAGGTCAAGTGACAATAACAAAATTGTATCTTCTGTTTTTCCTCTCCACTGAAAATTGTTGCATACGTACACTTTTCCTTCCATTCAGAATCGCTGGCAATTTGTAAAATCCTGCTGTCTGAGAGCCATCAGAGGTAGTTAATGATGACAAAGTTCACAGAATTTAAGTATGAACATTTCAAAGGGTACCTGATTCCAGAAGGGAAATAAAACTCTTGATTTGCAATCCAAGTATCAGCCTGAAAGGAATTTAGTTACATTAACTACAAAATGCTTATTACAAGATTTTATTTTTTTTTAAATTTTACAAGTCTGGTATTTTGAGTTGTAATATAGAGTTACATTTACTCTGCAAAGACTGATTTTAAATTCTCCTGTGAGAAGGATTAGAAAATTAAAAAATAGCTATGCTAAAATAACTTCATGATAATGGGTGATGGTGAAGAATTTGAGTGCATTACACAGACATCTGCTTTGCAATCCAAAAAAAATTACCAAGGTGGTCTCAATGACACTCCAAATGCTACTGTTATGTGGCTTATTTCTTCTGTCTACCCTGTAAAAACAGATCTACAAAATGCATCATCACTAACAACATCTATTACAGCTGTCAAAAAAGGAAAAAGAAAGAAAGGCAAAGGAAACACGGTGCATACAGAAGGGAATTTAGGAACACGGGACTGGGCAATTGTTTCTGGGGAATTGGAGACAACCATATAATGAAATTGCTTTCATAAGTTGATCAAAAACCATCTTAAATTAAAGTGACAGGAAACTCATCAGGGGAAGGTTAAGGGACATTGGAGGTTAAAGAGAACAATTTTTGTCTTTTTGGTCCTTACCCACACAGCCACAGTAGCCATAAGGCACAATAACTCGTCAGCTTCTCAGCTGCACAATTACTTTTAAGCTGTTCCATTTATATGTAATTTGATTTATGAAGCAGATCATGCAATTAATACAAGGAACAAAAACTCATCACTAAAGAAGATGATGCTTCTGCTGCCAGAAGCAGCTCACTACTGAGCGAACAGCCACCACCGTGGGAGGTGGGAGATCCCCCCGTAGGCCCGGCACAACCAGCGAAGTGCTCACAGAAGAAAAAAATTATTTTGGATGGATTTAAAAAAAAAAAGAAATGTAGTTTATATTTCTTCATTTCCCCCTGTCAGCTGTCAGCTGTGCCTTGCGGAAATGAGTAACAATTTGTGATATTGGGCACTATAGAGATCTTAGTAGTTTGTGAAGTAGTTTTCATCTAGCTTTTATACCGGCTCTGTGCAGCGTCGGAGAGTTCACTTTGCACTCGAGATCTTCCGGCTCAGCTTTGCCACTCTGCATTTTGAAAAGGCGTTGACTGTGTATTAGGTTTGATTTGTCTTTAGTAAAGTAATTCTAGTGTCATGCAAAAGTAACGCAGTGGATAATCGTGTCTGTTTTCTATTCAGACGCCTTTGAGAAGGAAGGGACCTGTACTTATAACTCTCTCTTTTCACAACAATATAAATGAGTAAGAAAGTAAGAGCTTTACCATCAGTGACCCCGGAGCACAAGGAACAGAGAACTCGTCCATTCAGGTGCTGCACACTTCCTGGAATCCGGACTTAAAAGCTAATTTTAACAGTCTGAAAACGTAACATCTTTTTGCTTTTTGTAAAGGAAGTGAGGACTGTTTTTCTGTTTTCAGCAATCATCAGTGTATCTTCAGCATCCAATATAAATTCAGAGAATCCAGCACATTGTTTTGATCACATATAAAGTAAAATGATACAATTCAGAAGTATATCAAATATTTGATCAAGTATCTGATAATTTTCTAAAATGTGTATTTCTAGATTTCTGAGACTGAGGAAGTGAAAGGGAGAGAGTGAAAGAGATTATGTTGCTAAGCTGGGGAAGCAAATCTCCATGTTGCATAATGACCCTTTGTATCCCACCTATTTAAAAACCTCACAGAAGTACTTTATAAATCTAACCTCTTTTCAATAGGCAAACCTGGTCATCTATTGAAGGTAAACAACTCATTTCCTTTGGAGTACAATTATTCCAGAAAAATCTTTCATTGAAAAATGTAATCCAGAGTGCTAAATCATTTAGAACAATAAAATCACTTGCATGAACAAACACAGCTTCTGTCGGTAATCGTGCTTGCTTGCCCTAGGCATAAGTTTGATACATATGGGAAGTGATAATACTTGTACAGTTCCCAGTACCACATTTTCCTTTCCCAGTTCACACTTACTCATAGCTATGCTTAGCCAGCAGCAGTTACATAAGATGCAATTCCAAACATTTATAATCCACCTCTTGCAAACAATAAACCACATCAAATTAGTCCCTGATGTGCTTTGTACTAGCAAAGCAATTTGCAGATCCATCATGAAGTATCAGTACTATTATTTGTCAGCAGTCAGTACAGCCATTTTTTCTGACAGCGTTACCTGCAAGGGCTTGGTTATATGAACCTACAGTGGCTGTCATGTAACAGAGAGACCCTCAGGGACAAATTCGGTGTAATTTATTTATCCATTTCTGGGAGGTGGAGTACGTATCCATCTGGTTTGACATCATGAGATGTCCCATTGCAACATCAGCGATGGCTGAGACCACTGAGTTCCATTGGTGGTGTCCATTGCACCCTACTCATTATGGCAGTTTGGGGGACCCTGAACCCTGCTGTTGCCCTGACTAACCTGTTCCACTTGTTTGGCTCTGTATATTTCTACTTACAGACTATCCTTCGGGATAAGCCCTCTCCACATGCCAGCCATCAGCCCTTGAGAGCAGAGAATGTTTCTTTCCTCAGTACATTTGTTTTTCCTTTTTTTAAACCTCCTCCATGGGACAGGCTTCTTGCTCTTCTCAGTGGAATCCTGTCCCCATCTAATCACCTACTGCTATGCCTAATTACTACAAAGAAAATTCAGTGTGTAACTTAACTTGAAAGGTAACAGCAACAAATCATTTACTTCCTCATCAATATTTCATAATAATTATGTACAACTTTCTTTGTACTGCCATTTTCCACATCCTTGAAACAGTAATTTTCACTTCACCGCATTTCTTTAAAATCTGCAGCAAGTGGGAGATGTTCAGGCTCTCAAGTTTTACTGGTAGTCAACACGAGATACTGTTAATTCAGAAGGTTTGCTTCTGCAGTCCTTGGTGCCAGATTGAACCAGCAGGTAGGTTCTACCAACCTGATCATTCTGAAAGTGGTTTTTGACTGACAACTGTTTTCAGCAAACAAAAATTCATATTCTGTTTTGCATAGCCACCTTTGAGAGATGATAGAAGTGTAACAGCATGTTAGGAAAAAGAACATCTGCTTATTGTCAAAGTAGTACCTTCTCAGTCGGCAAAGACTGTCATTAGTGTCAGCGGTGGATGCTGCCACTACTCTGTCCCCTCAGCTGTGCTAAATGATAGGAACCAAAACCAGAGGGCTGAGGCATCCATGTGGGGAGCCACATGGAACAGAAGGATTAGCAGGAAATGTACACATGCATTAGAAAGGATGCCACAGGCCTCTCGCTACCACAAAACAGTAAAAAAAAAAAAAAGTTAGTATATCATAATCCTTTTTGTTGACTTGAAATAGACTTGAAACAAATTCCACAACTTACATTGGATTCCAGTTTAAGCACAAACTTAAGGTAATGTCTTTATTTCCAAACCAAAATGCAACTAGGGCACTAGCTAGAATGGAAATATAAATGATTACTTAGCTCAGGTCTGATCTTAGAGAGTCAGCAAAAATAAGCAAAGTAAGATCAGGACTTTAACCATAGGGAAAAAAAAAGCAAGTATAATATGCATGCCTCTATGTTGTATAAAATCTGCTGCACTTGTATTGGTTTAGTACGTTGTATTATGCTCCCTTCATGCTTGTATTTAAGGAAAAAGAATAACAAGGTATTTGATTTTAGCACGCAGAGATTACCAGAAACTGAAAAAGATATAAAGCCTGAAAGAAATTAGGGCTGCCTGTGGGCTCTGGTGTCAACATGGATGACATGCCTTTAAAAATATGTTGCTTGGTCATTTTAACATTAAGCTATGAAAAATCTTCCCCTGCACAGCAAGACATATTATACTGTTTTTTTCCTGCAAATACTGTTATCTGCTCTTTATCCCAAAACTCAGTACAAGCCCCATATGTTGCATCATATTCAAAACCCCAAACACTTGGTGTTTGCATATAAGACCATGGTATTATTTGTGCTCTTGACTTAAATATTAAAGAATTGAGTTGTTTTTCCTTTATTTTAGATTCTTATACTAAAGCAAAATTGATTCAAGATTTACAGTTGAAAAGTCTCTAGCAACACAGAATGCCATGGATGCATGTGGTGTTTCTCTGACCTGGAACTATCACATATTTCTGGGTACTCCACGTATCAGTGGGTATTAACGTAAGTATGATTAAGGTTGCTTACTTAAATTTCTTTTAATTACGTTTTATAAAAATTAAAATATAAAAAGCTCATATAATATTACAAATGCTTATGATAGCCTTTCATTTAGAGCCCTTCAAAAACTGCAAGAAATTATCATGTCTAGCAAACTTCTGGTAGGAATGCCATCTTGTGGTTAAAAGCTGTATATAACAACGATTCAAGGTAATTTTAACTAAATTTTTACTTGCAAAATACCATTTTTGCAGAAATGAGGTATTCATGTATGACCTTTCTGAGCTGTATAGTATTCTTTTATTAACCATTCTGGATGAAAACAACTGTGAATATGCCTTTCCCATCCTCATCTGTATCCAATGCTAATTAATTATGCAGAGAGCACTAGTTTCATTAGGAGATGGGATGCATTTATTAGCATTTTAAACAGAACCAGATTGCCATATGTACTTAGTAAAAAAGTCCACTAAATGCCTAGTCTATTTAGATATAATTTAGTGAATTAGTCTAAAATGTATAGAAAATACACACACTTTTCTCAAAATACGTTTCTAGAGCAGAAGCCTATGAGTGCACTTTACCTCCTCTAAGCTTTATGGAGCATCTTTGGTTGGTATCTAAAAGCTCAAGTTTAACTATAAACAGGAAACACTGGATTTTTCAATCTGTCTTGTATAGATCTTATTGTGAGCTGAAAATGAATTTAAAATGGCCATTGGATCACAGCTTGCTCATGAAACCAGAGAAATGACCAGTAAACAAGAATGGAAAGAAGAGGTCCAAAACCATCTAATTAAATTTAAAAGCTCTCTAACTTTTTAAAGCTTAGAAAAATGAATAATAATTAGCTACATTCAATACAGCTGACATTTGCATAGGCACTTTCCTACTACGTGTTCACCTCATTTTCATAATGAAAGTATATATTGCCCAAACCATCACAACACATATTGTACAATGAAATTTAAAACTAATGAGCCATATCCTAATAGCCATGAGTCAAGTCAGGATATGCACTAGTAGTCCATTTGCAATTCTCTAGAGATAGAACAAGGCTAAACATATCCAGTAGCCTGTTTAGCGCACAACTTGTTCCGTGTCCTGATAACACTACAGCAGAACTGAAATGCGTTCACAATCTCTAGCACTCAAACCTCTGTGAAATACTGTTCATACTTTTGTTGGCATGCAGGTTACTCCTGGGGCAGCCAAGAAGGACTGCCGTGATTATTTAGTTTGACCTCTTGCATAACATGGATCTCACTTGCCAGAATTAGTCCTCTATCAAATCACATCTTTTCAGGAAATCATCTAACACGTCCAGACTAGAGAAACCTTCATCATTCTGTTACATGCCTTTATCTCTTCTTGTAATGTGTCCAACTTCTTAAAATTGCTGGATCACTCTTTCCCTGCTAGATGGAACGGACCTTTACTTTACTATCAAATTTTTGCTCCGAAGATGGTTCTGCTAGGCTAATTCTCCTTTCACTAAACTAAGTAGATTCTGCTTATCGATACTCTCATGCCAGTGCTTCTCTTTAATCCTTTTATTGCTCTCATGTCTCTTTTCTGTCCAATTTCCCAGCATTACTGGAAATTGTGACTATTGGAGTTGGGCATAGCATTCTTCTAAAAGGTTACATCAAAGTCAAATATACACAGCAATATTACTTTCCTGACAGTATTTCCATTTCTAAAGCTGAGGATTTCACTGGTCCTTTTTGGCCACAAGGCGTGCTGAAAATTCATGCTCAGTTGAGCACGCACATCATCTCCAGACACCGTTCAAAGTCAGCATTTCCTACAGCAAATTGTTCTATTTGGTAAGTATGTCCTCAAACCTCTGCTCCTAGCCACAGGCCTACTTTAGGCCACAGTGAAACACAGATTGCTTACAGCTCCCAACCAAGTAATTTATCTTGCTCTGGTTAAGTCGCTCCTTAGTATTTAAGTTTTGTGCCATTTGTAGATTTGAGAGGTCATTATTGCATTTCCTTCTGTGTTCTTAACAAACTCACAGTTAAGAGCCAAATCCCGTGTGAACTCACCTAACAAATCTGTTCAGTCACAGCTCTCCTTTCAGATTTACATTCTGAGATCTTTCAGATTTGGACTTAATTAGTGTTATTACGCATTTTAAATTTGGGGGTGATACATTGCATGTTTCTGTAACTTATTTAAAATACAAAACTCTGAAAATCAAAGCATATTCCAAATAACAGTGATGAAATATATAAATAAAATGCTAGAGCAACAATTCCTGTGCTAGGTAACTGATTTTGTGAAGTTTGAGATACACTTTCTAAGAAAAAATATGTTCCTATGTTGCACAGGGAAAACACTGTGGTTTCTCTACTTCATTAAATTTTACAAGATATTGTACATAAGCAAGTAAATCAGGTGTTTTCATAATTCTGCTGAACAATTTTTCTATTAAACATTTTATTTCCTGTGCTGTGAATAAAGTAGCCAGAGCCCATCTTAAACAGCTACCAGGGAATAAAGTCTTCTTGAATAAAAGGCACAGCCAGCTTAGATATACCTGCATGTCGGGAGACCTGCAAAAGTTGTACCTAACTGAGGTGGAGAGCAAGATTAAGATTGATGCCTTTTAGATTACCACATTCTGAAAAATTGTTGAAGCAACAGCTTCCCAGTTCTGAGAAGCGTGCTGAGCACACTTATGACTGTGAAAAAACACGGTGACATTTAAATTCTCCTCAAGTTGCTAATATATGTTCAGAATTAACTGCTTGTTCATGTTAATTCCCTGAAATTAACTACTCATTTCTTATTGCTGTTTCAACCATTCAAGTAATGATCCTGAAATCATATTCCAAGGAAAACAAAGTTGTTCTGCAACCATTAACAGACAACTAGTTCATACCTCCACTAAACTAAGCATGAATAAGAAAGATTAAACTGTCAGATATTTCCTTTTCTGTATTAATTCCTCAGAATACGGACCTTCCATGCAGCACCGGAAATGTCTGTGGTGCAACATAAACAGAGTATTTAGATAGTTGCTATTTTTGATGTGGTTTTATTATTTTATACATACCTTCCTTCCAGGATGATGCAAATTATCGCACTAACATCTGCCAATCTCAGCAAAGTGAATAACTATATCATTTACCATACACCTAAGTTTCAAGTATAATACAGGATGGAACATGCCTTTCAGGATTTAAGAATATCAAATTCTGAAACCAATTCTTTTAGTAGATTTTCTTTATATCACATTGATAAGGATTTACGAACATATTTGCAAAGAAAATGCTACAGAGTGGATCCTGCAGTATTTATTTAGAAAAAATATAGTAGATACAAATGACTAATGCATATTTCAGGCATGCCAAACATGATATACCTAATAAGAATGTGTGTTCTTGATGTCCTGGAAGAGCAAAGTTGACCCCTTGAAAAACAAGAATCTTCCTTTTAGAGTTTCATCTGCTAAAATATTCCATCACCTCAAAAACATAAATAGCAATTCTTTCTAAATCACAAGATACTAAGGAAACAGAGTTATCTTCTGAAGTCATCCCTATCTGCTCTGTTCACCCTTTACCTCAAATCACTCTCTGTCACCCTGAGAAGCAGGACTGTGACTAAAGGCAAGTAACGAGCAGCTGGTAAGTCTGTAAGCAAAACAGAGTATTTTCCATATAAATATTCTTACAATAAACAATGTAAATACAGACATTGTATTTGTCCTTACATTTGTTACATTTGTCCTTAAGGTTTTTCACGTAGTATCAGTGTTCAGCAAAGATTTATCTATACAGAGGAATAATAGCTTAACTAAAGCTATGCTATTACTCCGGGTCAACAAAGCTAGTGGAAATGTGTATATAAGCATGCCCACACTCTCTGTAAACCTGGCTTATATTGATTTAGATTGCAACATCCTATCTTTAGACAAATAGGAGCAAACTGTGTATCCACCAAGCCTTAATGGCTTAAAGAATCCTGCTAACCAATATAGATTTGCTTTTGTGCATCATTAGCACACCATTTTTGCCTTAAGAAGTTAGTAAACAATATTGCATGACAACATTCACTGTGCACAATGTCTGAAAAAGACAAAAAAATGGCACTTGTGTCCACTCTTAATCATTAATGCCCTTTGAATCTTTCATAATACTGACAGCGGGGAAAAAAGTGCAGTAACAGTAGTGAAGTGCAATAGCAGCAGTTTGTTGAACCACAGTATTTTGCTGACTGACATTTAGAAAAGCTGGGCTGGGACGGCAGAAGGATTGCTTCCCTCTCTATCCTATCCCCCTGCAGCCAGCTATAGCAAGTACACTGGACATTTTTTTCTCTTCCAGTCCTTCAGGTCCAGCAGGACAAGGCAGGCCAGAAGACTGTACATTACAGCTACCGCATCACAGCATCAGCACATGGCCTCAAATACTGTGTACATCCAGGATCACAACACTACTGCAGCATTTTACAGTGCCCATTACTAGAATCCAGAAGCAGATGTGGTGCACAAAACCAGGTCACTGAAGTTATATGAAAGTTCAAAAATTAATTATTTTTTTTTAAAAATGAGTAAATACTGTATTGTAAAAACCTTTAGACATTGAGAAATGTACTAATACCATACATGCTTTTTAACGTCTGCCTTTATACAGTTTAAGTCCACAATGAAAGCCCATAACTAACTGCTCATTTTTTTTACTTATTCAATTCATATCAACTGAAAATAGCAACTAGAAATTTTACTAATACTTCCTCCTTCAAACCAAACTTGAATTACTGCCATGAACTTTGAAAGATTGATTGAGTTACACCAAAATAAATCCTGTTAGTTTAGTTCTGACCATTTTATCTAAAAATCAGCTACTTCAAGGTAGGACATTGGCTTCTAGCTTAATCTTGTTTAGAATCTCAGCTTTTCTTTTAGGTACTTTCTATGGAAACAAGCTCTTCTTTGTAGACATTTCTATAAAGTAACACTGTGTGAAAAATTGCCCTATGACGTCAAATGGCATTAAGCCCCACGGAACCAGGTACTGCAGGATTTCCACAGTCCTTATGCTGAAACCAATTCCCATTCCAGTAATTCAATCCAGACAGTTGGGTTTCTTTGGTGTTTTTTGGTTTTTGGAGGTTTTTTTTAAGGTTTAGAATTCTGGTTTTGTAGTAAGCACATCCACAGAAAGCATTATATTTTTTTCCACTTGGAACTACTGTAAGAATCAGACTGAAACATACAGAAGTACAAAGTGGATGTGCACTTACCACCTACACAAGTAATGCTTCTCTTCTGGCAATATGCTTATGCAACTTTTTCTTACAGAACTTGATAATTTTTTTTTAATTACATATTTATGGTCTTTCTCATGTTGTGTTTGGAAAATGATGAAAATTCCTCTACCCTATAAAGAGAAACTGAGTGAGTTAGGTCTTTTCACCCTGGAGAAGAGGAGGCTCAGGGGGCACCTCATCACAGTTTTCCAGTACTTAAATAGCAGCTAGAAAGAGGACGGAGGCTCTCTCTTCACAAGGAGCCACATGGCAACCACAAGGGTAAATGGGTACAAGTTGCACGAGGAGAAGTTTCATTCAGATATAAGAAAGAAATTTTTCACAGTGAGAACACTCAATCACTGGAATAATCTCCCCAAGGATGTGGTAGAGTCCCCATAACTGGAGTTTTTTTAAGACATGACTGGGCAGTGTGCTAGATAATCTCATCTAGGCTCCCTTTCACATGAAAGGTTGGACCAGATGACGTTTTGACATCCCTTCCAACCTGGGCTGTTCTACATCCTCACATCTGATGACTCTTATCTCTTTACCTGTAAGTGCACGCCATTCGAAACTTGCCAATACATCATTTTATCATTTCTCTTAGTGTGAAATGTACTTATGTTTTACTCCCTTGCCAAATATAATCTACAGCTAGCACAGTAACTTTGTCCATGACCACATTGTCTCCTAGGGCAACCTGCTCTATTTATTTCTGATGAAAAATACCAATAAAGAGCCTGTCATTAGCAAAACCAGATTGCTAGCATAGACCTATTTTAGGTTAAATAACGAATACCTCTGGTGCTATCACACTTTCCAGAAACTAGAATTCATCTTTCACTTTCCTTGATGAGATAACAAGCACTTTGGGAAGTTTCTTTCTTACACTAATTCATGCAAAGTAGGAATAGAATAGAGTGTCAAGGAAATCAATTTAAGAAAAACATGAAAACAGAAGTAATTAGAACAAGAGAGCTGTATGACCTATAAGATAAAACTTATATTCTAAAAGCTTAGAACACAAGAAATAAATGTAAATAAATGGTGGTCTGGTTCTTATTTAAAAAGTCTGCTGCTACTACTAGCAAATTCTTCTATAGCATTAAAAAAGGATTCTAAAGTTGAAAGTTCAAATAGAAAAGATCTAGGAAAGAGACTACAACACATTGTAGGAAGAGTCACATTTAAAAAATTATTAAAAACATCAAATTAAGGATTCTATTCTATGCAGGAAAATATTGGGGGGGGGGGAAGCCTGAGAAACAAAATAACCAGATTTTTTTACATAAATACTGGCCTCATAATACATAAAAAACATTCTACAAGAAGATAACATACCACCAAATTGAACCGTTCAAGGATTAACAACACAAGTATACTTGAATCTTTGTAGTGAAATCAACCCTCATTAGTAACATACCAACATCATTACAATATCTTATTATGTTTCAGTGCCCTAAGTGAAGAGTTTAACTAATAGCCCACCGACCAAATGATCACATCATTCTTGCAACAAAACAAGAGCTAATAGTTTCAGAAAGGTCAGACTTCATTATCTTCCTTCTTCCACGGAGAATGCTTCAGGCTTGTGAAAGAGATAGCACCGCCAAGGAAAGACAGTGCTACTGCCGCCTCTACTATGTATGACCTGCAAAAAAGTATTCTAGACTTTTATACTCTCAATTCACAACCTTTCACCACTACTTGAAATCTCGCATGCGTTACTTACAAATACTGTTGAAAACTTGATAATTGAGTATAAAACTGTGGATGTTATGCTGTGGGTTGGACATAGGCCAGATGAATCGTGACTTTATTAAAACATGCAGCCTGTTAACAAGGTATCACAATTGACACAGTGGACCTCTGATCAGTTGCTCAGAAAACTTTCATAAAATGATTTTGAATTAAGGTTTCTATACGGGACATCAGCATACTCATATCAGCAGCACAGACCTGGTGATCACCATTCCCTTTCTTTTTCAGAGTCTCTAACAGGCCCCAGTGGACTGGAGGCAGAGGGCTGTAAGAACTCAGCAAGTGAAGCTGACTTAATGGATTCTGTTTTATTTCTGCAATCCTCAAGGCCCTCAAGATAGCAGGTGCAAACTTAGAATAATGAGCTGTAGACGAAATAATAATTGGGCAAGTTCTATCTTGTAATCGATCTGCAACTACTTTAGCAACAGCTGTGTGTGTATCCAAAATATATCCTGTAGTACTGTATACAGAGTGAATGGCAGCTAGACAGTCCTCCTCAGAGCACCATCCAGCCACCAAGTCCTGCTGAAGCTTTTCAAGTAGATCCTTCCGCAGCTGGAAGTGGCCCTGATTTTCCAGCTGGTTATATAATTGTGTTACCAGTTGTCCATCCTCATTAGCTATCAGATGCAAGTATCGCTCAAGATTGGAGGACTTCAAAATATCTACTGCTGGTGAAAAAGTGGGAATTAATTTTCTTCCCCTCAAATCATAAACACCTGTTTTTATGAAGTCAGTCAAAACATTGTTTTCATTGGAAGCACAAACACATTTTCTAATAGGAACTCCCATCATTTTAGCATACAAAGCAGCTAATATGTTGCCAAAGTTTCCTGTAGGAATGCAAACATCTACAGGGCTTCCAAAAGGAATAATATCTTGATGGACAAGATCAAGGTATGCAGAGGCATGATAAACTATCTGAGGAAGCAGTCGTGCCCAGTTTATAGAGTTTGCTGCAGCTAAAGCTGTTCCATATTCTACTGTAAGAAAGCCAGTATAATCAGAATTAGTAAAGATTTGCTTTATAGCTGTCTGGCAAAAATCGAAATCAGATTTGACACCTACTGACCATGCATTTTCTTTCTGACAGCCAATCATCTGTGATTTTTGAATCGGGCTTACTCCATCCTCAGGAAAAAAATTCATCACAGCAATTCTCTGTTTGTCACTGTCATGGAGACGACTAAAGCCATCTAGGACAGCACTCCCTGTGTCACCAGAAGTAGCTACCAGAACCAAGTAATTGCAGCTTCTGGGAATGCAGTATGCAAATATATGTGGCACAATCTGTAATGCAAAATCTTTAAATGATGCTGTTGGGCCATGAAATAACTCAAGGAGAAACTGATTGCCTGCCAGATGCCTAACTGGGGCAATTTTAGAACAAGTAAAGTTTTCTCCATAAGCAGTTCCAATAATTTCTGCCAGCTTAGAAGCAGGAATATCAGCAGGATGTATGCATCTTTCTAGTATCACCTGGGCTCTTTCAATGTAAGTTGCTTCTATTAGGCTTTGCCATTCTCCAGCAGTGAATTTTGGAAGTCCTCTCTCAGGAACAAAGAGTCCTCCATCAGGGGCTAAGCCCTCAGTAACAACATCACTGAAATATTTACAAGAGTCTTTTTCCATACTCCTTCCAGACCTACTACATCTAGTTGAAATGAAAGTTTCCAGTTCCGAGTTTTGGTATCTCTTCACAGCATCGAGTACTTTTTCTGCTACAACCTCTGCTGCAACATCTCCACAAAGAACACGGATGTCGTACCACCTTTTGTAGAACTGCTTCCTAAACTGAAGTATGTCCTTGAGAGAAATACCAGGAGACTGGCCCACGATGCGATCCACCTTCATTGATTTCAGCCTGCTCATAATGACTGTTGTAGGCACATCCAGATATACAACTATTCCGTTTTTCTTCATATGCTGCATGCCAGCAGCATGCATTGGATTGGACCCAGTAAGGGAAATGACACTTCCAGATGCTGAAAACTTCAACAGGGCTTTTCCTTCCTCCTCTAAAAATTGCTCATTACCAACATCCTGCAGTTTTTCCGACACACTCATATTCCAGGTTGTTTCAAGGACATCATCGTCTATGTCTATGACAGGGCAATCTAGTTTCTGACCTACTATTCTCCCAATCGTTGTTTTCCCAGCACCCGGAGGTCCCATCAGGATAATATTTTTGTTTCCAACAAGAGAATGGCTTGAGAACCATGACTTCCATATCTGTGCAAATGCAACAGGTCTTGAAAACATCAGTTTCAAACACATGCTAGAAAGACTTTTTTGGGTTATTAGTCTTAAAGGCCGGTACTGAACAACGTGAAACATCTTCTGCTGGGTTGTTTCGTTGTGGGTTTTTTTCAGGCCAACTTGACAATCCACTTAACTGCTTCAAAAAAAGAAAAAAAAAACACTAATTAGTCCTTCAGCAAACATCTAGGGAAAAACCTGAAGGATATGAAATTCAGAACAACAAGAATTCAAACATAAATCCAGTTATGACTTCATCAGTGCCAGGGAGGTATTTTTCAGACTAAGACTCATTCCCTTCTCCTGCATAGCTCCAGCTCACTTCCACTGACAAATCCAACTTCAAACAGTCCATGTCCTCAGGGTAAACAGAGACATCCAAACCTAACACTACAATACTATTTGCAAATAATATTGTTTATAGGAATTCAAAACCAGTTAGTTTTTCCTCTAGTAGACTTATTTTTAAGTACACTTTACAAATAATGAACATTAACTAAATTACCTTCCTGTAATCAAAATGTTAACAAAAAATGCATTTTCCCACCTCCCAAGATGCCTTTGATTTCTTGTATTGTCTTTCTAAAAAATATAAATGCAAGACCGACTTAAGTACTCAGAAAACTCACAGACTTGTGCAACAGCAAGGCTAGAAGAGTTGCATCCAATTCTCTTCTGAAGCGATGGCAAACCAAGCAAGTGCTTTGTGAAGAACTCCTATAACAGAATTGCATTGAGTGTAGTTTGTGTGAAGTAAGAGAGAGAAACACATCATGAAGACATTCTACCCTCAAAAAAAAAAAAAAATCAGTAGGAAAAATTGGATCTCCAGCAAAGACTAAGCAAGAAGCTCTCAACATGGTATTTTGTTTGCTTAGAGAAATCAACACAAATATCAGCACGAATTGCAGCACAAGATTTGTGCGTGCTAAGGACAAAAGGGAAAGAACTCTCAAAATCTTCATAAAGGGCGAGGAGGGGGCAGAAATCAACACAAATTTGCACAGAAAATCCCTACATAGTCATTTTTTATTTTAGGTAGGCAAACAAGTATCACTTTGTTATTATTATTTATTCATTGTTCATGACTAAAAATGCTTAAAGAAAAGCAACACTGAACTTCCTTTTAGGAAATTAGTGAAATTTTTGATGTAAATATCCAACTCAATGCTTACTCATTAATTCAAATAAATATATATATTTTATATATATATTTGCAATATAAATAAAATCAGCAGTTTTTTTGAAACTATTACTTTTAGTTGCTATACTATGCAGTACAAAGAGATAGCTAACTAAGCTGCAGGTTGTACTTTTTTTTTTTTCTCCTGGCATCATAACACATAACCAAAATGGCAATCAGCAAGTTCTAATAACTACATTTTAAAGACTCACTCTAGCTGCTAGTATTTGCTTTGAAATGTGTATTAAAATATTTTAGTTTCTATACTAGCTTCTTTTACCAGTGAAAAAAATTTTAATGAGAAAGTGTTTCCCCACATTAATCAAGACAGACTAAGCAGAACAATTAAAGGAATTCACTATAGAGTAAATTTCCAAATCCTTCAATTGTTCAGTGCCTTTTCTCAAGATGCACTCTAGTCCAACAGACTTTTATCACTGTGGAGAGCAGAAGGTGGCCTGGAATTGCAGTAGAAGGCAGGTGAGCACCCAATGGGAACTGCATCATCTTCCAAAGACCTCCTTGTGGTTAACCGATGTTTACTGTTGTCAAACCAGTCCTTTAAAGACCCTGCTGTTCCCCATCAGAGTGCATAATATCAAATGATTCCAGAGACACAGGTCACAAACTTCAAAAATGACACAGAAGCTCAAGTTTTGTAAGATCAAGCTACAAAAACAAAGACTTTACTTCCAGATGCTCCTTGCTCTAGATAGTGCTCCATGTTCCTCAATCTCTCTTTTACACTCTTTCTTTACCAAACTATTAGTATATGTTACAAAGTCAAAGTACTTCTAATATTTTAAATCTTTGCATTTGCTCACTTCTGCGTGGAGAGGTGAGCTTGCAAACAGTAGGTCTCTGTGTTTGCACCCAGTGCTGTGATATGAACACACTGTAATTACAAGGCATAGATCAGAGTAAAGATGGGTATATCCTACTGTACAGTATTTTCTCAATCCTTGTAAAGTATAAGGGAATCACCCTGTGTAGATGCAATATAAGTTTTTTGTAATAGTTATTAAAAAGAAAAAACAATCTGCAAAGAGTAGTTGTAATATTCAGAATCATTATACAGCTGTACTGCAATAGTAATGCACTCTAGCTCTGTATGTACATATTCACTAGAGGGCCAGAAAGAGATCTTTGTATTAAGTGTCCAGACGTAAACAAGTTATATTCGGGATTTAAAAAAATTACAGATAATATTTTAGTCATTTTATTTCTTGAACATAAGAATCACTTCAAGCGTTATGTGTGAACTAAAGGAGTACAAACCATGCCATGCATAGCGACCTGCCTACCACGTCTAGTTGCACCACAGATTCGCTTGGAGGAGCAGTCACTTGGCATGCACTATACAGCTGCTGGATGTAACATCTGGACTGCTTTATTAATCTAGGTACTGTTTGAAATCAACTTAGTTGCAGGGAATTCCTTTATTCAGCTCCGCCTATTCCGCTGTAACCCAATTTTGCACCCGCATAAAGTACATGTACACAGAAGTTTGCAACCATTGAATGTGACTCCGAGATCATTTTTTGTTCAGTTGGCAAAACTCTACTGTAAAACCAGCTCGAATTAGACTTCATCGCTAGTAGAGCTTACCAGTCTATTTAGAATGCCAAGCCACCCAACCTTAGATATTAACCCCATGACAAAAGGGTGGGGTTTTTTTTTTGAAGCAGAGCTTATGCTCATACGTCCAATGACATTTTAAGTTTTGAAGATACACCTCAACCCTTCATGTGGACCGCTGACAGCCCCTACGTATCATTAGCAATTACCCACAGCCCTAACAACCATTGCAGACCACAAGAGTTCTGGTGAAAACTAAACTTTGTTACTGGTATAGACAAGAAGTTTGCAACAACATCAAGGTACGGTTAAAATTCAGTAACTAAACAAGTCAGTGGCAGTTTGCAGCTGTCAAAGACCTCAAGGTAAGTTAAGACTGATAATTATCATATTTCAAAACTGTTAACACTTGGACAACTTCCATTTGACTTTTCGCAGAGCTTTTCTGCGGAGAAAAAAAAATAAATCCCAAAGTAAACCGTTCAGCTTCAACCTTCTGGCGATCACCCCACAGACCACGACCCCGCCGAGGTTCCCGCCTCGCCGCCGCGCTCCCGCCTCACCGTTTCGAGGCCCGGAAGGTGCCAAAGCGCGGCTGGAGGAGGGGGCGGGGCCGGGCCGGGCCACACTGGGGCAGCGCGACACCACCGAGCCGGGGCAGTCGCGCTCGCTCAGCCAGTGCAGCCCCGGGCTCCCGCCTCCCCTCAGCAACGGCGGCGGCGCCCCCGTCCTGTCCCCGCGGCTCGGACCGGACCGGACCGGACCGGCTCCCCTCGCCCTCAGGCGCCCCCAGGGCGGCGCGCACGCACCTACCGGCGGGGGCGGCGACAGCTGCCACCGGTACCGCGACGCGCCCCACGCAACCCCCGCCTCACCCACGCACCACCGCCCCCCTCCCCCCCACCACCCGCGCACGCGCGGCCACCTGCCCGCCCCGCCCCTGTCATGACTCCGCCCGGAGCCGCGACGCACGCTCAAGGAAAGCCGCCCTGACTCGGCCCCCGCCCGGCTTCACCTCCGCGAAGTGCGCCTGCGCGGCTCCGGGCGCTGCTGGGCGCGACTGCGCCTGCGCTGCCGCTCCGGGCCCCAGCGCCTGCCGACAGCGGCCTTCCGCCGGAGGGGGGCGGAAGCAGGTAGGCTCCGCCCCCTCGCGGCGCTGTTACCTAGCAACGGGTTTCCCCAGCAACCGCGGGGACAACAGCGTGCCGGCCCCGCGCCTGCGGC
Source organism: Himantopus leucocephalus (assembly GCA_003993805.1). NCBI lineage: Eukaryota > Metazoa > Chordata > Aves > Charadriiformes > Recurvirostridae > Himantopus > Himantopus leucocephalus. The sequence goes on from RSEF01000002.1 coordinate 19,251,392, forward strand.
GGCCGCGGCCTGAGGCGGCGGGAGGAGGCCGTTCGCTGAGGTGGGCCGAGAGGGAGGAAACGCGAGGTCCCCTCAGCGAGGCGGGCGGCTTCCCCGCGTCCAGGGCCCCTCGGCCGGAGGATGCCGGCGCAGCGTGCCCCGGAGAGCATCCATAACCTGCCCCGCCTGGAGGAGAAGCAGCCTGCCAAACCTCCCAGGTACGTGGGTGTGACGGCACCGCTTGCTGGCACGGTGACTGGTTCTGGCAAGGTAACAGGTATTAAAAAAAATAATAAATTATCTAGTTTTTTGCGTAGGTATTGCTCCTCCTAATGAGTCGCTAAAATACATCTGAGGGTTTATAGCCTGCTCCATGAGATGATGATTCAGTTTGGCATCTCCAGTGCCACCTTGTTCATTGACAAAGAACTTACAAAGTACTCTTTCCACGCAGAGGAATTACATTACATCTTTGTTATTTGCACTTATAACAATTTTTCAGTGAGCAGCTGAAAAGTTGGGGGTTTTTTTACATTTTTCTCAGTGTTACACTTGCATTCTTTTCATGCGTCAGGTGCATCTTCTGACATTGTTTCTTTAGCTTCTTTTTGTTACCCCTTACCTTAAAAATGTTAAAAATGCCTTTTGCTCCCCTAGTATTAATTCCTTTGAGAGTTTTTCTAAAGTTCTTATTTGATAATTATGCAAACATATGCTGTTTTTTTCAGGCCCTTATTATTTGATATGAAAGAAAACTGTTACAGTTAGCATTTTTCAGTGAAAAGTTAACATAGGTCATGATTCAATAGCCTTAAAATGAGTAGAAATATCAGCGACACTCCTTAGAACAAAGATAGTTAACCCTTTTCAGGTAAAAAGGTTCAGACTTGTGAGATTCCTAGTTCTGAACTTTTTCCATGTAAAAACAGATAAGTCTTTTTTTGTTTCCAATGTGAATGGAAGATACTTTTGGCAGACAGAGGAAAGCGAAATGACAGTATGGCAAGACACACAGTACACTAAATCCATTCCTGTCTTAATACCATTCAAGGATTTGGATACTGCATGACCATCAGGTTCAGCTTAGGCAAGGGATTCCTTAGGTTGGATGCAATCTGACTAAATCCCCTTCTGATCTCATTGCCTTCTGTTGTCACCCCACTTCCTGCTCTGGTTTTCAATGTGCCAAATATCCAGCTGGTAACAACAGTGTCGAACCTGGTTAGTAGCATGATCTGACCAGTTTTAACTAATGCATACAAAATCTAGGATTTTTTTTTTTTTCCAAATGAAATCATACATATTTCACTGCCAACTGACCAGGCACTACTCATGAATCCAAGTTAAGCACCCTCATTTTCCCCAATTGTGATGTCCCAAGATGACACCTAAGGAGTACTAACTGTCATCTTAAAAATGCATTGTCTTTTCTCCCTTTGCCAAATAATGAATGTATTAAGATTCTCAAGTCCCTCATAACCATGTTTTCTTCCTTGCAACCCCTTCTAACCCTATGTTATTGGTGTGTGACAGCATTTAGCCACTTTCTTGGCCTGAAAAGTCACTGAAAAGGTACAACTGCCACATCTCTTAGTTCAAAGGAATGCCTATAGCTGTCTACAAAAGATGTCTTCTCCTTATGCCAATATATAATAAACTCCATACCTTCTCATTTCAAGCCTGTGTGAACCCTACTAGGTCAAACTCCTCATAAAGTCACTACCTTTCTCTACTGTGTGGCTACAATGCCACTTGTAGCAAATGGTGAGGAACGCAATTATTTATGAATGTGGTGGGTTTGTGCATATGTCTATAGCTGTTTGCCATGAATTTAACAGAAGAAAATAAACAAAACCTCATTCCTTATAATTGGAGGTATTTCTGGAATTACATACAATCTTATGTATATAATCCTCTTTCTGATTTTGGAGACCAAATCTCCAGAAGTCCTCCTATGTGTTCTAATGTTATGATCAAGTACAAAGCATGTGTCAGACATTTGCAGCTGACATACAAAAGCTTTTATCAGTGTTGCTACTATGATTCCCATTCACTGGCCCAGCATTACATCATTTCATATTTCAGTATTTCTGTAAAATAGGTTGCATTATATCTAATCTTTTTTGTTCTTTTTTTCCTTACCTGAAAACATGGTGTAGTTTTTTCATAAACACATTTCTTTTCTGTGAAAGAAGAGTGCAACTGTTTGTCAGCTTTTGTCTACCATAAATTAATATGACATGTTTCCTAAAGATGGACAGGTTTAAAGGCACAGTGAGGTAGCCTTATCTTCAGGAGCAGGGAATTCTGCTCCCTCGGGAAAACATCTGTGGCAGCTCAGTCCTTCAGATAGAGGCAAGATGCTGCTAATCAGCTAATGATCAGCATTCGGCTTCTTTTGGAGAACATGTTTGCCTAATTTTGATGAAAGAAGAAGTTACAGTGCCATATGCAACATTACACCAAAGCAGCAGTGTGTGCATACTGTGTGCATACAGCGTTTCGTGTCTCAGCTCTTACTGATTTTCACGTTGGCTGTTTCAGTGAGTGCCAAAACCACCACTGATTACAGTAGTTGAGGATCATAGTTTGGATCTGGGTAATATAAGAAATACAGAGTTTACTCTGCTATTTCAGAGCAGTCATCCATCTCATCTAATCTCTTATAATAGTCTGTAACAGATGATTCAACAGGAACATTGTGACAATGATACAGGGGGCAATAATAAGATAAACTGATGATCAAGGACATTCTGTCCAACTCTCGACTACATTTGACATGCTCTGTGAAGCATGAGGTTTTACATACCTCTAAAATATGTTTCATCCCATAGAATGAAGCAGCGAATGTTCTCATTATCAATACAGAGCTCATCTTTTTTGAAGCCAGCTGAACTTTTCCTTATATGTGTTTGATTGCTGTGTAAGGCCCTACAATGTACTGCAACTGCAGCTTCTGAAACAGCCGAGATACATTGCCATTTGCATCTTTCTCATACTACAAACTTTCAAATATGGAAAACCTAGCAAAGTAAGTTCACGATTACTACTTTCCTGCAGATGCACAACAGCTGCATATTTTGGATGCATTTTTGAACAAAACAAATAGCCACATTAAAAAAAACTTTTCAAAATGGAGTTAATTAAAAAATAAAGACCTAAATGTGTAACGCACAACCTCATAAAAATAATGAATTCATGCAAGCAATACTCAAAGCAGTTTATTTCCAAATTTAGGTTTTGTTGAGTTTCAAAATGTCTGTGTTCAGTATTTATATGAACGGTGCATACAGGAACCATGTCCCAAAGTGTGATAATACTGTCCTTGGAAACACAAGAGAAGAAGGAAGAAGCAAGCTAATTTGAGAATCAGAAAAACCCCTGTAGCAGTGTAGTGCTGGGCTTAGCTTTTGTATAGAGGTTGTATGAATAATGGCCTCTATTTGGGAGAGAGAGTACAAAACAAAATAGCTTAGGCTTTTGGCATGATCTACTGAAAAAAATGTATATTCTTTGAAGAAGTATTTTTAATAATTTTCTGACCTTTAACTTCTTTGTGGCTATTTTTTAATGTCTAAGGTATATATCCACATTTAGACCATCTGTGAAATGTGACGCAGAGAAAAATAAAGCTCAGTGGAAAACTATGGGACCAGCAAAAGTTGCAGTACCATCTCCAAAAAAATTTCTACAGAAACATTCAAAGGAACCCAAGCTACCAGCAAGTAAGTGTAGACATGAAATATATGAAATGTAATGTATTTTTTTAATTCTAAAATTGATAATATTAATGTTGAAAGTAACAGTTAGTTATGGAGAATCAAATTTAAAAAAAAATTAAAATCATGTTTGTATGCTGGGGCAGTTTCCATTGTTCCTTTGATAGTATCTATGATACCAAAATTATTTCTCTATTTTACAAAATGTTTCTTATGTATTGTGTAAAATACTGAAACAAGCAACAAGAAGAATATATATGTGATTAGAAAATAGAGTAAGTATTTACTGTCATGTGGTACAAAACCAGCTGAAATATAAAAAAAAAATATCTCTTTTGGCTGCAGCTATTCAGATGCTGAAGATGTGTTGATGGTATGTTCTATCCTGCTTATATTTCAATTTGTAATTATATAGTTTAGATTCGTACGCCATTCTTTTCTGCAACTGATTATTAATATTAAAGTAAATAATATGAATGGGAGTATTAAAAGTGAACTAATTGTTTTTAATGCTTGAAGAGATATGAAAAAACTATGTGTGCCTTTCTTGATGTTATAAGCAACATACAGCTTTTACTCTTCAGCACTCATTGTTGGCTCTTAATCCCATAGCATTAAATTGGCTGGCAGTGTTCAAAGCATAGAATTTTTTTGAGAACTGCATGTCACATAAATAAGAAATTTGAAATATTTTGTTGCAAAATGCATCCTGTCTTTGGGCACAAACCATAATTCTGGGTTTAAGGAGCTGACAGTTGTAATCTTCAACCTCATGGCCGGTTCTGCAAGGGTGAAGTGACCTTCTTAGTGCTCCTGGGGTTCTAAGTACATTGCTGTCAGAGTTTGTAATTGAGTTCTAAAGTTTCAGCTTGAAATTGTTTTTAGCCTGGAAAAATAGAAGAGCTTAACGTACGGGATTAAAAAAAAAAAGCTGTCCAAGAGAATGTAAGACTCTAGCACCCAAATTTGCGCGGCAAATGCAAATGGCTTTAGCGCTGAAAATCCAAGCTGTCCCCAGAGGCTTTGGAGGCTTAATGCCTCAGGCAATATGGATTATTAGAACCTTAAGGTAAGCTTTGGTCCCAGATGTCCTGTAGGCATCCTGGGTCATTTTTGAATAAAGCCTTCACTTTTTCAGGAAATCTGAACAGCATTCAGTATAGTGGAATGTAATACTGCATGACATCTGAGCATGAATGCTTGCAAGCTCAAGACCTTATTCAATTACTACAGTAGTGTTTTAGATGGGCATAGGAAAGAAGATTGATTCACCAATAATTTGGAGTAGTCCGTAAGATTTAAGTACTTGCATTATAAAATTAGTGTTATCTACTTCAAATTTGCTATATATTGAGATACAGCACTCTGACTTATTTTTCTCAGATAAGCAGCTCACAATATTTCTGTTTGAACTTGTTGATTCAGGGCTTCATAATAACAATATGTGCTTTGGTGTTTGCATTTGGAGTTAATGTACCAGAGCCTCAAAATGCCTATGACACATCATAGGTTCGATCCAGACTAGTAATTTCATTGCCATGATTAGATCCTAACAGATTTTGAGAAGGAACTGTATCATTAACTCAGAAAGTTCTTCTACCTTTGTTGGATGGAATTTCATACCTACCTCAGAGAAGTTACACTGCTTAATCACTTCTTTTAAAGCATGGCACTTCCATCACTTGGAATTTAACTAGTTATCGGTTGTCTAAATGGGATTCTGGCATTGTGTTTGTGGTATCTGTGCCGCCTTCAAAACTGGGTGTGATCCAGCTAGTTAAAAATTAGATTGCAAAGACAGAACAGAAAGATTGGATTTTTTTCCCTAAAGCCTGGAATAGTGTCATTCTTTTAGTCTGATTACTTACCACTTCCTTACAAATGGTGTGTTTCTTAACCTTCAGCTGAATCTTGTGTGTGGGCTCTGGCATTCATTTTAACTGAGCTTGGTTGCTGGCTCCAGAAGAAGTGGGGGCTCCCAAAACAGCAAGTGTGCACCAGTGTACTGCAGATAAGGGTGAACCAGTGCTTACTGAGAAGCATCAGAGATCTTGTTTCCAAAAGGACATCCTACGAGAAACAGAGATTTAAGTCTGCATGTTCTACAGTACTAAGTTATGGCAAGCTATCAGGTTGTAAAAACAAAACCCAGGAAAGCACTGGTTCGTGGGGTCTGTATCAGGAAACCAGCTGTTGTAGGAATGAGCTCTGTCACATGTGACATTACACTTATTTTCTGCCAAAGAAGAACATGAACTCAGACAACCTGAATCAAGTAATTATCTCTGATAATGACTGTGAGTTTGAATTATATCTAGTGGGAAATATGGTGAGAAATGAATTGTCTTTCATCACTCAGCTGAAGTCAGGCTAGTCAGGAGACTACTGACTTTCTGTTAGTGCCGTGGAGAAAAGAGTACACTATAAAGGAAGAGTTTCTGTATTCTCTGGAGAACGGATTGTGAGAAGTTGTTTACGAGTGTTAGGGAGCATCCAAGAGCAGGGCCTTTCCCCAAGGGGAGGTGAGGCAGAAATTGAGGGCAACCACGGTGCAGGCTGGGCAATGACCTCACCAGCAGGGTGCAGTCCCACTACACCAGAGGCAGGCAAGCAGAGAGGGTGGTGACGAAAATGTGTCCTATCAATGGCCTAGTGACCGTCAGGAAAGATGAGGACAAGCCCATCCACTGGTTCCACACAGCTGTTCGGGAATAGGACTGGGGCAGGCATGGCGGAGACAGCTCAGCCAGGCACTGACAGCCCAAGGCTGAGCAGAAATGGGGTTCCTGAGCCCAAGGGTGTGGGGTGGATGCCCCAGGTGATGCTGGGCAGGGCCATTAATGCCTAGGGGTCTTGACAATCAGCATCTCTAGTGAAAGCAGTTTTAAGTACATTTGAAAGAAGTTCCGTACTACAGCAGTTAAGAGGAAATGGGTGGCATATTATAAGGCAAACCCACCTAAACCAACATAGTATTTCCTAGGTTATGAAACTTCTGTTGTGCCAAACAAGCGTAATCATTTTCATCATGGTACATTCCCAGTCAATTCTTTCATTGTAGATACAGTTGGTTTCTATTTTTATATAATTTTGTACATAATTTTTCCCTTTTCAAAAATGTAATAACATTAAATTGCAAAGCTTTTCATGGTTATTGCTGAGAATGTTTACATGCTCAATTCACAGGAAAAAAAGAACAGGATAGTAAGAAATTGCCTGCATTATCAGTGCCACGGAGGACAGATCACCCAGTTATGGGAATTCAGAGTAAAAAGAATTTTATAAATACAAATGCAGTTGCTGCTATCACAGGATTGCCTAAAAAGCCTCAACCTATTTATGTTGATAGAAGACAGGGAGATAAATACCTGCTTGAAACTTCAGGACTTGTTCCAAAATATATTAAAAAAAAGGTAAGTTTTATTAAATTATAGTGGCAATACTAGTAGCAATACCTGTTCTAGGTTCTCTATTGCATTCTCCTATGAAATGTTTATGATTCTTTCTGAGATGTTTAGATACCACTGCTGTTTGTGGTAGACCTTTGAAATTCATCAAGGAGAAATCACTGGCAGTAGAGTTGTGCCTCGCCTTTGCTCTGTATTCACTTGTTTATGCTGTCAGCAAAAAAATGTCAGAATGATGCTCCTAAAGCAATAGCATTTGTGTTGCATTGGGAACCCATGGAGTATCTAATGGGGAGACAAATGGAGTTCTGTGATGAATGAGTGCTGGCTCTTTAGGAAAGACGGGCAGGGAAGAAGAGGAGGGGTTGTCCTTTGGATGAAGGAGCTATTCCAATATATGGAGCTCTTCTACAGAATTGGCAACAGGCTGGTTGAGCTTGTGGGTCAGGATCAGATGAAAGGCCAGTAAGCGTCAAAAGTGTGTTTGACAACACAATGGGTTGAAAGCAATCCAAAAAGGTTCCTGGACCATGTCAGCAACAGCTTCTTAACACAGATGGTAGATGAGCCAACCAGTGGTCATGCTCTTCCGGTTCTGCTACTTACAAATGAGAAAGAGCTGGTCAGAGGTGTGATAATCAATAGTAGTCTTGGTTGCACAGGCCATGAAGTAGTTCAAGATCCCTTCCTCCTCGGGAAGGCAGGTGGTAGTGTACACACTACTGTACTTCAGGAGAGCAAACATCAGCTTATTCGGGGAACTAGTAGGTAGGACCCAGTGGAGAAAGCTCTGAAAAGCAAAAGAGCTTGAGAGAGCTGGCGTGCCTTTAAGGACAACTTCCTTCAAGCACAAGAACAGTCCATTCCACTACTCAGGAAAACAAGATGTATCGGGTGTCTGGCTTATCTTAGCAGATGACTCATGACAGACCATTATGCAGAGAGAGACATGACATAACTCATGACAGATCAAATGCAAAAAAGTGAAGCTGCAGCCCTTGCAGTACCTTTGCATGGCTAAACATATATATAAACAATGCTAGTCATAGTGCTCCTCAACACTAGAAGATTTGTGAATTATTTAGCATTTGGTAGAAAGAAGGAAGACTCTGGTACCTTCTGGCAGAGCTAGAAAGGCTTCATTTTACAAAGGATAAGGCAGAATAGATGTGTTCCCCCAAGCACATCTGGGATATTCAGAAATTTTTTTTTGTCCTAGAAACACTATTCTGCCACATCCAGTATAGGATAGTTTATCATTCCTAACTAGTCCAATTTTTGTGTATGTGTTGACACTATTCACTCTCTTCTGTGGCATGCAAAGCTCAGCAAAAATCAGGATACAGGAAGACCTTTCAAAGAAAGTATCTAAGGAATGTGTTTCAGAAAGTAGAATCCGACACCACATAAAAATGTAAAATAGCTTGCTGTCATTAACAGGTTTCAAAATCCTCACTCAGCCATCAGTTCTTATAATAGACATTTTGGTTTCTGGATTCTGTTGTCTTCCAAGGTTGCAAAAAGAAGGGAATTGTTTATACATTTTGCTCAGGCTACAAAGACAATCACATTTGATACTTCTAAGAACACAGTGATTTAAGATTTTATTGCTCAGTGGCACAAAATTCCATTTTCAAGCTGTCTTTGCAAATGTAATATACTGCGGATGACAGGTATGTCTTTGTTTCCTTCTTAAAAGCACATATAAGAAACTTCTTCCTTACCCTTATAGGATTATGGTGTTACACCAAAATATATAACACGAAGAAATGAAGAAATGAAGAGAGCTCAGAAAGAATATGAGGCCAGTATCTTGGAGCATCTCAAGAAAAGAGCTATGAAACGTCTATCTGATGAAGAAAGGAGAAGTCTTCTGCAGGTGCATATTTTTATTTATTGTGATTAGTAACATGTACAAAAGATTAATAAGGTAATGTAAGTCCACATAAATAATAAAAGTATACTAGATTTTTTCAAGCGAGGCAAATGAGTTAGCTACTTTTTCACTAGATGGAGCTGTAGAACAATTGTAAATTGAACTGAAGGGAGCTGATCTAGCTACAGTTTTAGTCCAGTTTTACAAGTACTTCAATTCTGTTAGATTCCTGTCCCCCTTAATGACTTGGAATTTCAGTGAAACTTCAAAGGAATGCAGAAAATCACCTGTATGGATTTAGTGACAGTTCTGACTCTCTACTTGTGAATCATGGAAAAATACATATTGGTTTGGGTTTTGGTTGGTTTTTTTTTTTTCCTGATGCATAGCATTGCCACTGTTATTGGCAGTTTCTATCTTCGCATTGTGACCTCACTGACTAAACATAAGGTCATGCTTTAAAATGTGGCAAAAGCAGAAAACAGAATTAAATTGCAACATATTCGTAGAATGATGACTGGAAAAATTGTATTTTGTCAAGCTGTTTTGGATACTGTTTTTCATACAGTTTTTATTGCACAAGATTTTCTAAAGAGAAATAATACCATAAAAGAAGTAGAGCAGAAAAGAGACATTTTAAAAATATATCCAATCCTTGAAGTGGAATTTCTCGTGACTGCATTTTTGCTGAATTTCCTATGAAAATGAGGCTTATATTACTGTGGTATCTGTTTATCAGCCTGTCCCTTAATAACTTGATCCTAGCAGTCACCTGAACCAAATTAGCAGATAGAGGGACATCTCCAAGATGCTAAATTCCCACAAAAAAGCCATCTGGAGAGAAAACACAGCGTCTAACTCACTTGCAAAGATTAACTGGTTATTCAGCAAGATCCAAAATAGCTAGCAAAGGGGTGTCTCTTGTTTATGCAGCAAGCAGCAGAAGCTAGGAAGGAGTATGGGAGAGGTAAGGGTATTGCATCGACAGCAATATAAATAACATAACAGCAAGGGTGAAGATTAAGATATTTCTATGATGGGAAAGGCATGGGACAAGCTGATGGTCCAGCAAGTTAACTATGCAGCAAAAATGTATGTTCAAAAAGGCATGTGAGTTCAGCTGCTCACAATTCTGTATGTTCTATATTTTTAAAATACAAGAACGCACTGAAATATTTTTAATTAAAAAGGTTTTAGATTGTTTTTACTAACCCTTTTTTTTTAATTTTTCAAAAAAGTTTGCTCTTTCATGGGCCAATTTACTTACACAGTTGTATTGTCAGGAGGAATTAGTGTCCTCAGGGTATATGGCTTCTACCCAGTGCTCAGCTGTACACATATGGGAATTCCTGTCTTTTTAAATAATTGACATTGCTAGTGAACACATGTGCACTAACTGATTTGAAAGAATACGTGGCAATAGATGTCTGAGAACAAAATCAAGCCTCACGAACTTACAAAAATAAGGGGAAAGAATTTGTGCCAACATTTTTTGAACACTCTCCATTATGCTTACTTTGGTTGGGATTTTATGAGAACAAAAGATTATGTTGATAAATGCAGTACATATTTCTCACTGATCCAGTATGTATCAGAATTCCTTATATAGAGTTAAATACTCACTCGGTTTGTGATCTAGCCCATAGCAATAGTGGTCAGCATATTGCATTGCTGTGAGGGAGATTTTTACGTAGGGAGTCATGATCTGCTTTTGATCTCTCCACTCTGTAGGGTTAGAGTAAATTGTGATGAGAACATGCTCTAACGTGTTTTAAAATTCACTGTTTTCAATGATTTCCAAACCAGTTTTTACTAACGTACACAAAGAAGAATTATTTAAAAGAAACTATGAATGACTCTTCTACAAAAGTTTTGGAAATACTGTATTAGTTTACCAATATATAGTCAGGAAAATAATCTCTGATGCCTGGTAGACTAGGAGCTTGCCTTAAGTACTTTATAGCTTTGGATTGCAAAGACAAGTAGCATTACAAGACAGTAAATAAAAAGGCTTGTTGCACATATTGAGATAGGGTTTTTAAATTTATGTGGATATTTGCGTATGAAGATTGTTGGAATAACCTTTGTGGGCAACACTTAGATGTTTAATATGAATAGGCAAAAAGCACGAATTGCTATGCAATGAATACACTGCTTTGAATCAGTAACATATTAGTTCACATTAAAAAGTATGTTTTTCTTAGTATTGGCAGAGAGAGGTAATTTTTTCTGTTAAATCAATTCATACAGCGGGCAAAATCAGAGAAGTTTTTAGGCACAAGAGTCCTGGCGTTCTGAAATAGAAGCAACAGTCTTCAAAGCTAAATATGTATTAGGAATAATTCCTCTAAATTTAACTTCAGTATGTTAATCAATTAGCCAGTCTGGGAGAAAAGGTGCTTAACAATAGTGGAAAAAAAGGATATGAGGTTGGAAATCACAATGTGCCATGAAATCAGTGTGTCAGCTGAATCCGGTTTTAGTTATGGAGGAGAACTGAAAACTTTAGTTCCCAAGAGAGTAACTTAAGTTCTTAATTTTTTAAGATACTTTGTGATGTCCCCTATCAGAAACAGAGGCAGCTTTTATGAATCCCAGTAGTTCCTCAGTGAGCATAATAGAATTAGATACAATGGAGCACTGCCTACTTGTAGATCACTGAAAGCATAGAAAGTCTCTTATATAGAATAAGGAAGAGTCACTCTTTATTGACCTTGTGCAGTTTTTCTTTAAGATGCTGAGGACTGGAAATGAAGTGTGCAGGCTTCCTTGAGTTCCTGGTAGGCTACAAAGTTGACTGCTAGTCGCATTGACATACTTTTTTCAGTTTAGAATTTTGTAGCTCGTCCTTCATTGACTAGTTTAATTACTGTTTTGTTGCCTCTTAAAGACAGTATTTTTTTCTCTCCAAGGCGCTGAGGTTTTTAAAGACCATTCCTTATACTGCATCCTGAATCAAAATTATTTCTGTTGCAACTACTTTGACTTTTAAGCATTTAATTAATTTAGTCCTATAAGATGACTGAACATTATCCATATATTTATCTATTATTTTAACATTGCAGTGACACTTATCAAATGCTATATTAACAAAAAACCCCAAGTAGTTTATGTGCATATTATTCTTAAATGAATTAAGTTTTTCTCATATATTTCCTTTTCATGTAATGGCGCTAGGGGCTGAAAAAGAACTGGGAGGAAGTGTATCGTGAATTTCAGCGTCTTTCGGTAGAAATAGACACCATACCCAAGAAGATATATAAAGAAAAGCTGGAATTGCAGATGAAACAACTGGAGCATGACATAGAAGTAATTGAGAAGCACAAAGTTATCTACATTGCAAATGAGTAAGGACTGTTTTTCAGATATTGCCTCTTCCCTCCTTTTCTCTTTCTCTATCCCTACATCTCCAAGAACTGTCCCCCCAAATTCTCAGCAGAAATTGACACCAACTATTCAGAAGGAAATATTCAACTGACATAAGTACGTGGCTTCTTAGAAAAGTTGTTACATGTAGCTCTTACCTGTACAATTTACAAAATGTTTTGAAATAAAATTCTTAATTAAACTTTGAGTATAAAACCATGAATTTAATCAATTATAAATATATATATAAATCTATAAACATCCTACAAAAAGCATGAAAAATGCTGTTTCATATGTTTGGAGCATTTCTTTCCATGCATAGCCAAAACAAAGTGAAATAACTGGCTGCTGAAGGCAGCTTGGTAAATATAACTCCAGGGTGGGATGGCTTCTGGACTAGTTATTAAAGAGCTGTTGCGCTTTAAAGCTTGAGCAATTGTATTTCTAAACAGCTTGGCTTCTGCATAACGTTTTGTGTACTCATTTTTTGTTACCAAAACCAATTTTTATAGTGGAAACCCATAATAATATAGGCTTCCCACAATTCAGACACCACATGTAGCTTGCTGTGTGTGCTTATGTGTAAATAATCCTGTAATGCTATAGGAAATCTACAACTAAAGTAGAAAAATGTGTTTCAATTGCTGTTATGCGTGTAAGGTTAGAATGAAAGCAATATACTAGCATGTGTGTCAAGACCTAGGCAGATATTATATCAGCACGTTATACTGCAAGTATTTGCATAAAAAGAAAAATTGGTTTTATTTCCTACTGATTAACCTTCGCTTCAGAACACAGCTTTTTCTGTATAGTATCAATCATTACCACCAGCGGCTGTTGTGACATCATAGTATCTGACAACAGTAGAGGATGAAGTAAAAAATTTCAAATTAACTATTAAAAGCCAAATTTTCACGTACATTAAGTTCTTTTCATAAATTTAAACTTGTCTATGACATGCACTAGGAAAGCATGGGTGAGCTGTATAATTTAACAAAACCACACCAATTATAAGCACTTAATAACATGTCACGTTATCTCCTAGTGAAGTACAAGATGTATTTCTTAAGAAATGCAATATAATCAAACATGGCTGTTTCTTGTGGCTTAAAACAAAAAAGTAGATTTGATTCCAAAACGGTGTGCATTCCCACTGCCTCACTCTCAGCTCTTAGTTCCTCGTAGACCATTTGGCTGAGCTAGGTTGAGGATCTGGATTTGGTTCTTCCATATATCATCAGTGCTAACTTTATGGAAACACAAAGCAGGTGATGGCCTATCTCAGAATTTGGGACAAGCAGCTAGGCCACACTTGGAAACATTCAACACTCACCGTAATAATTACTTTGTTTTAAAATTGTCAGAAGGATATTAGTATGTTATTGGGAAGTTAGGAAGTAAATGGGAAGGGATGCAAATAGTATTCCTGCTTAACAGGAGAGGGAGAGACTAAAGCCAGTGCACTTCTGTAGCTGAGTGGGCTGTCACTAGTGTCTTTGAACAGTACTGTGGGGTTTTTTTTTGCACAAACCTCATATAGCGCTTTTCAGGTAGCTCTGCTGCCACATGGGATATTCCCCTCTTGATACATGTGAATAGCTTCTGTCACCCTATGGGAAGGTTATAACTCCTTCCATCTATTTTGATGTGTATTCCATGCAACCTACCAACGTTTCTGATTATGGAAAAAATACATTTTAATGAAAACCATTGAAAATACACACAGAAGGATAACATTCTTACCCTTTAACTCTCTCTGGGAAGTTGGACAAAATAAATTTATGGAATCCAAAAATGTAACTCTGTATTTACATGTTCAAGAAATGCCAGTAATTGAAGTTGTAATTTTCATGAATCAACTATACCATCAGTATAACTAAAGCAAAAAGGTGAGTAAACTCAGTTATTCTGATGGAATTGTACCTTCATAAAAGACATTAAATATTAACAGAAGCAAGTCTGTCCACAGGCTAAAAAGTAGCATTAGCAGTTGAAGCATTCTCTAAATTCACTGGTCTATTACTGATAATCAATGAAATAATAAGAAAATCATCAAAATGCTTCTAGTACTTCATAATTATTTTATCAACCTCGCATTTTTAAATGGTCCATATTAATTGGATAACCATCTCAAAACATATGCTAAATGGGGTATGAATGCTCCATCGGTCAGTACGAGTTATGTTGCCACAAACTGAAAATATTTCCTGTTGGAAGTTGTGCATGACAAAACTGTGTATCTATTCTTTAAAAATAGCAACATGAAATTATGATAAATATCTCACTGGCTGTTCTTCAGAATGAAACTATTTATATCCAGGAAGGAAGGGATCAGATATGGCATCGTCACAGACACAGGGAGTTCCTGATTGTATGGCTCCGATAGAGCTGCCTCGAGCGAGCATCAGATCTGACAGGAGCATATGGGCTCCATGTGGCTGGTCTCAAAGCATGGTGGTTTCTTGGGCTCTGCATGCGTTCCCGGGGACTATGTCTGGGACAGTTCCTCAAAATCTTCCTTGCAGAGGGGTAACCTCATTCCCTTCACGAAACAGTAAGGGCAAAATTCTGTGGGAGAAATAATACAGGAGAAATTCCTCACCGAATTCATTTTCCTTAGTGTCTGTACATGGGTTTTATTATAGGAGGGCACATTCTGGCCCTTTGTATATTTTTTGTGAAAAATTGGCCCCACAAAGCTAAAATCTAGCCCTTTCACTGGCATATGTTTCAGGGAAAACAACGTATCTGAACATTTCAGCCCTAATGAAGGCAGATATCTTTCAGATAAGAAAACTTCACATATATGCAGATCAATGGGAGTCCTATATAAATGCGAGTCCTAGTCAACACTTTCATCCTCAGCTTTATGATGCCTGTAATATTAAGAATATAATTACAAGAGAGACAGGTGGCAAAACCTATTATTAAGGTTGCCTGACATTTCCCATAGCTGGGGAAGCCAGCTGCCGAGCTCTGCAGCTGATGGGGATCGCCCACCCCAGTAACTAGAGGCCCGTTGAGCCTGACGAAGCTCAGGAGGACTGGCCATTTCTCCCCCTGAGTGGACATCCGAGGTAGCGATGTATGAATCTGAATGACTGCTGAATGCCTGGATTGTAATTTTTTTTCCTGCTCTGCCTTGATCTTGCTCCAGTGCCTTTTTGTTATGCAATGTTATGTAAATAAAATGTGAGTAAATTCAGGGGTTTGGTCCTCCAGGCTAAGCAGTGGCATTATGGTAGGAATCCAAGGTGAGATGAATTTCTTGTTTGTGTTTTTTTCTGTACTGTTTAAAGGGTGCTGAGGTAAATGTGACTGCCATTTCATCGAGTTATAAAAAAATATACTTTTTTTTTTCTAGACTGTGCCTCCAACAAATGGTTGTAGATGAGCAGGCATAGCCAAATAGTAGACTACATTCATATCAGTGGGTCTTGTCGATGCTGCTATGAGGATGAACTTCTGTTCACAGGACTAGCCTGTGCTGTTAATTCATTATTCCATGCCTGCTTCCACATTGACCCCACAGGATGGAGAAATTCACACAAATGTGCAAACACTGGAATAACTTTGTCTTCAAATCCTTCCTCAAAGGTGCCTACCAAAAATTTAGCAAGAGCTAAGCTGCTGGTGAGCTGAGATTAGGGCTTATCTCACTGACCTGTGCAGTTTCCTTGAACTCCCCTGGCACTGTACCCAGTTGTTTCTTGTTTTAGGCTTAGATTGTAAGTTATCTGTCATGTGGATCATCTTTCTCTCTCTTTGCTTAGTGTCTGACACAATAAAATTTTTGTCTGCAAGTAGAGCTCCTACGTGCTTATAATAATAATAATAAATATGATCATCTGGGGATGAATTAAGATGATGCAGAAAAGGGAACAGATTCAAGTTGTTTACTAAAAGGATCTGTTTTCCAAGAACCCCTATCTCATTTGTTTCAGCAACTGGAAAGTAGGAGTTGAAGGAAGAGAAATGAGATTTAAAGCACTTATCTTATTCCCTGGAGCAGTATGATTTATTCATGCCTTTGTCATGTTTTTGAAATGCAATGGTAAATGACTTATACCTGGCTTTTTCACTGCCATTAATACTGCATTTCTCATTTTAGGGGTTCCTGACTTCTGCAATTTGAGCCCATATGTTTTAAATACAGGAGATGTGTGCCTGAAGTTAAAAGCTATGCTTTGAACCTAGACAGCACTATATAATAGTTTGAAAGCTATTGTCTCAAACTGGTCACTCAAAATTAATGAAATTAAGGTTTAATTTACTCTTGCTAGGTGACAGCCCTCATATGGACAATTCAGGTGACTCAATCCTCTAATTCCCAGAGCTGCTGTAAAGATAGACAAGTACCTCTAGAACTGTTCCCATGTTGCTTTAAGGGCCATATTAAAGCTGAGGAGGCAATGTAGTAATTCTCTCTTCAGGGGAAAAAAAAATCAGTAGTGTTCAACATGTGGCCCCAAGCACTGCACAATGAAGAAACAAGCAGGTTTTGCTGTTTCTCAAGAGAATGGTCTGTCTTTTACACAAACCATAAAATTAGCAAATGGTCTAAATCCAGCATTCCAGCGCCCTCAGGGAGCAGGTCATTCTGTGCAGCAAGAGAGCTCTGGGGTTGGCCGGCCATGAACATTTAGCATGCCTACGCTACAGGAGAACTTGCTGGACCAGGTTCTGCTTTTCAATACGCTTTTGTTACTGCACTGTTTATTCTAGGCAAGCTGTGAAGTATACAGAATCACATCAAAGACAGACTGAGCTATTCTGGAAAAAAAAGTCCTTAAACTGTTATTCATTTACTTGTTTAAAACACTCAGAATTCTTTTGTTTCACAGATTTTCCCAAATTTGATGTAGTTTATTAAANTTTAGGTTATTAAAAAAAAAAAAAAAGGCAAAAAGATGGATGAAGCCAAGTGAACAGCTCCTTTAAAAAGAAAACAAACTCTTAACAGTTAAATTCATTACAATGGGTGTGACCCGCTATATATTTACAATTCCCTGACTAGTTTTCATGGCCGTGTGTGACAAATTTGTCATAGGATACAATGTGAGCAGCAGTTCTTGAAAATAATGCATTATCCTTCAAACGTCAATACTTCTCAATAGCTGGTTCGGGGAAATATTTGCATAATATTATGAGGGAAATAAAGTTTATTCTAGTATTAAAGGACAAAAGGAAATTTTTGTTTGCATTTATTTCAGCTATAAAGAACTCTATGTTAATAACATGAACCTGAAAAGCAGGAAGAGTATCTTCAGGAGCCAGGAAATTGCAAAGTGAAGCTCTCTGCTCTAGTCTGGCACAGTGAGATTAATAACAAACAAAAATGTAGTTTTGTATTAAAGATGTTTATCATGGACCAAATAAGTCAAAGCCCAGAATTCTGTCAAGCAGTGCCTAACACTGATTTAAAGATCATAAAAAATTAAAAACCAGACTAACATCTTGAATGGCAGCTTTTAGCCATTTTCTTGATATCAAAATTACTATAGTTAATTTTCAAAGCTTATGTCAGTCTTGCAGACTCAGTACAGGTTAACTGTCATAGCTAAATGCTCTGCGTTTCCCTTGTGGATCTTAGATGCTGCAATTGCTTTCAAACAGAACTTTCCAGTTCCCTGAGATGCTCATTCTGCTGAAATTGAAGGTAAGGTGGACAGAAGCTCGGTTCCAGCTTGCAGTGCCAGTCCATCACCTGCTGTAGCACAGTAGTCACAAAGTACATCGTAGGATGCTACCTAGCCCTGCCTAATTGGACAGCTTTTCCTACAGTCCTCTAGGTTCTTGGGTGTCAGGGAATGGTTTGAAAAACTGCTTCATGTTCTCCCAGATGTCTGTAACACTGTCTGGTAAATATGTTCTGCTGCACTCAAGGTCTTCAGCAGCCACCCTATGGACTGGGTAACCGCCTCAGGTAATGCAAAAGAACTTAAAATTCTGCAATACATTAAAGCTGGATATGAAAGAAATTTAGAATTGCTTTCAACATGCCCTAAAGTACTGTATCTGTTAGACTTCTGTTTTTAATAGTCTCTTCAGTGACCATTTTACCCAAAAATGGCTTTCTCTGCAACAACTGTGGGCATTTGCTTACCTTGTAACCACTAAGAAATGCAGGTTTATTCTTGATAAGATTGTTTACAGTTCTGTTGTTCACATAACAGCTGCAGCAACAAGCAGAACCAGAATAAGAGCTGTTACTTCATCCCCTAATTGGCAAGCTCCTACCTAGGTAAGCCATATCTCTTGAAATATTCTGGATTTTCACGCTTTTCTTGTCTATTTTTGGTGTTTACATATTAAACTGCGTTGTCAAATGTTTGTTATAACTTCTTGGGAGGCGAATACATAATGGAGTTGCAAAGGCTAACAGGTAACTCCATGACAGTGTTTGTCTTGGACAGCTTTCTTGATATATCCCTGCTCCCAGCCTTCTATTTTCAATATTTCTTTACATTAGAGTTGTGAAAGGGTGGATACTACATGTCCTGCTTTTATCAGTAACAGGGTAAGAGAGGGAAAGATGTGTAACTGAAATTATGAAGTTCGTTCTGTAAAGGCCCAAGCTATAAATACATTCACAAGTTATTTGCATGTAAGTCCTAACTCTGCTTTGTTTCTCTGTGTTGCTTCTTCCATCTGCTTGTTTATGTCTTTTGGCTATGTGTCCAGACCTACCCAGATCTACTTCTAAGTATGATCTACCCTATTTTCTTTGTTCTTTCCCTCTTTGATCGTTTCCCATGGTTGTATATCTGAAAGTGTTTATTGTTTTCCTCCTATTTTTAGTTTATAAACAAACAGCTGAACAAAGATAATAGGAAAGTTTTTCAGAATGCTTACAGTCTTTTTCACGGTTAAGACCCTGGTATCATGTTTAAAATAATCGTATTTTGGCCCTAATTAAAAAAGATTTTGAAAATCTACTCTAAATTCATCCATTCTATACCAGTTCATACTGTAAAAAACAAGGTAAACATTCAGTAAGTGCTATACTTCCACAGCAAAATCCTTAGCAGCTTCATATCCATCTAGCAGCACTACCCTCCTAACCGTACCCAGCTAAATTTATCTAGTTTTTCATTTCCATATTCTTATTTATTGTTATTAGTGAGATATGACACTTCATTACAGTCCTTAAGTGAGCCCTGTAAAATTTTTGGAAGAGAAGAATACCAAAAGGAAGACTTGACAAAATGCAGTCGTCCAGCCTTGATGGGAAGAACAAACACTTCCTCCTTAAATTTTTCAGCACAATGCCAGAGGAATTTATTTTTTAGTATCTTGTTCATGTTAATCTTTTCCAAATCATTAAGCTTCTGTCTGTGGTGTAGTTAGAACAATCTCTTGTATTCCAGTGGTCTGACAAAGAATGTGGTTAAAAAAGACAGAAAACACTGTAATAGTAACCCAATGAGTCCAAAAGGTAGAAGAAACCAGTACTCATACAGCAGCAGCAAAATTAATCTGAGATTCTAGCTGAAATCCAAATAGCTTCAGCACTATAGAGGCCAATTCTGTGATGTTTATGCAACAGCAGCTTTATCTGTAATGTGGTGGTAACTGACTCAGATCGCATTAGCTTTAGGGTGAATGTGGGCTTTAGAAGGAGTTTTTGCCTAACTCCAAGCAAGAAGAATCTTCAGATCTTGAAAAGTGTTTGTGGGTACAAATCAGTAGCATTTAATCCCAAAGTTTAGGTGAAACATTAGACTTTTTCTCTCAATAGTTTTACGAACTGTTGACATGCAATTGAAATGCAAAAGTATTTAGGGATTTTGACCATTATGAAAATCTCCTATATATTTTACAAAAATATTTTTATTTACTTTACATAGGTTTGTACAAATCTGTATATGCTATTTATCATATTCACCACTTTTTATTAAGTTGATTTTGAAGCACTGCGAACAGGAACTATTTTTTTCCAGCATACCTCAGTCTTCATATACAGGCATCACTTCCGAGGCAGACATATTCTGGAGTTGACGTATGTCACTTTTTAAAACTGGTCCTCTGTTCTTTCAGACAGTCTTGTCAATTGCAGCAATAGTTCTTCTAAGAGTACTTCTTTAACCTACCAAAACCCAAACAGATCTGGCTTCATATAAGAAACAAAGCATTTATCACAAGATAATTTTCAACTGCTCTCGTACTTATCCGACTTTAATTGGTGATTCATTTATAGAAGCCTTAACACCAGATTCCTAAGCTATTAATTATCTTACCAGTTCTAATGTAAGTGCACTAACAGGATGCATTTAAAAAGCAGCCCACAATGGACACCACACTCCTAGTGTAGGCACACCCATAGCAGTCTGGATTCATCTGTTATGATTTGTGACCTACAAGTCTCAATGATTACATTCTAGAAGTGGTGCACCGAGTTGAAATGTCTCACCTACTTGGTCGGTGAGAGCCCCTTAGGTATCACTAAGCATATTTCATCATGCCCAGGTCTCCCCTAAAAGCAACTTTTTTTTCCTTTAATAATTTCCAGTATCGGAATGGCAGAATTCTACCAGTGGTATATTTAGCAGATAAATACCAGAAATCATAACCAACTTTCACTTTTAAGAAAGCGAAAAGCTGCAATTATACCCACAGTGGCCTGAGAGGCTTGTTAGCATTTTCCCCAAAAGACAAGATACAAAAAGGATAGAGCAAGTCCAAATGTGAACTTCCTATATATGGAATGTAAAGGCAGACAGTGACCAGAGCAACCCAAGAGAAGAAACGAGCTCCTTCTCATCTGTGAAAGCAAAATAGTAATAATAATTTTAACAGAATTGGAAGAGGGGTGGCAGAAGGTTGTGTGGTTCCTGATCTGTTTTCTTTCTACTGGACAGCATGAACAATGTGGCAGTGGGCTGAAGGCACTGGGAAGACATAGCTTGCACCAGTGTGTAGACAGTGGTGGGGAAGAAGGAGCACCAGTTCAGAAGTCCAGTACCTAAAGTGGGCCTACAGGAGAGCTGGGGAAGGACTGTTTACAAGGGCATGTAGTGATAGGACAAGGGGGAATGGCTTCAAGCTGGAAGAAGGTAGATTTAGATCAAATATTAGTAAGAAATTTTTCACTCTGAGGGTGGTGAGGCACTGGAACAGGTTGCCCAGAGAAGTTGAGGATGCCCCATCCCTGGAGGTGTTTGAGGCCAGGCTGGATGGGGCTTTGAGCAACCTGGTCTGGTGGGAGGTGTCCCTGCCCATGGCAGGGGGGTTGGAACTAGATGATCTTCCAGGTACCTTCCAACCTAAACCATTCTATGATTCTATGAAGTCAGCAAGGATGGAAAGCAAGATTAAATAACTATTGGAAGTCTGCTTTCTAGCATCTCTTTTTCTCCCTAAAGTATAAGCAAAATGCTGTTAAAACGTCAGGTAAAGCCACACCAGCTTAATCTTACCCTCTAACTTATTCAGCCCAGGCCTCTCACCTATCTCTATCCAAACGCTCCCACCACCCAGCCGGTCTCTGGCCGCCGCTGGCTTCTCCAGGCCGTACCTGCCCCTGTAGCTGCTGCCGCCGCGGGCTCTGCTCCCTAGGGAGGCGGGGGACCGGCCCCAAACACAGGCCTGCCGCCCCCCCCCGCCCCGGGGCCAGCCCCCTCGAGCTCCCCGTAGCCCGGCGGGCACCAGGCCCCTCGCCGCCTCCCTCACCGCGGCCCGCCGGGGAGCAGCGGCGTGAGCAGCCCGGCCCCGCCCCGCCGCAGCCCCTCGGGCGGGCGCGGAGGAAGATGGCCGGGCAAGGCGGCAGCAGCAGCGGGGAGGCGCGGAGCGGCGGAGGCCGCGGTGTTGTGGTAAATGCAAAGCCTGGCCCGGCCCGCCCCGGCCGCTCGCCACCCCCACACCCCCCCCGCCCCCGGAATCCCCGCCGCTCCTTCCCGCCCTCCGCCGCCCCAGACCCCGCGCCGCCCGCCCCGCAGCGCGGCTCCCCCGCGGCAGTCGCTCCTCCAGCGCTTTGTGCTTGACCGCCCCCCCACCCCCGCCGGGCCCCGGCACCGTGTTGCTCCCTGCTCCCCGACCCCCACCCCGAGGCCGCCGCCAGCCCCCGCCTCTCCCCTCATGTCGTTCCCGCCCGCAGAGCCGCCCTGCGAGGGGCCCCGCTTGCTGCGGGCTCTGCCCCGGCCGGCACTCGGGCCGCGTCCCCTCACCGCGCTCTCGTCCCCGCGCTTGCGTTGCCTCACGCCGCAGCCCGCCCGGCCTCAGCCCGGCTGGGGCTGCCGGAGGGGGACGGTGCCTGCCCCGGCGGGAAGGCGCCTGTTGGGCTCCCCGGGCTAGAGACGGGCAGGCCGGCCGGCTCCGCGGGCTTCCCCGGGCTGTTGGCTTCCACCGTGAAAATATGATCCTGAATGATGCCGAGCTGTGGCCGTGGCTGATGCTGTGGCCGTGTGTTTCGCCAGGTTGCTTGAGTAATTTGAGTAATTGAGATGGGGATCCCCGGGGATCCCGGCGCGTCTGGCTCCCACTGAAATGCTTAGAGGCCTTTGAGGATCTGGGAGCACTGCAAAAGCTTGTGTTAGGCCTCCCCTTATTCTTCTGTGGTGGGAAAAAGCCCGAGCTTTGGCGGTGCGTTTTGAGTACCTGTGGGGCTGAATGAGTTATGCAAAAATGAACGAATATGCTCCTTATTCTGAGGGACAAACCAGATTATCCTGTGAAGCAGATACCCTCACTGCCACCGTCTTGGGTATGTTGTTATTTTATTGTGGCATTGGGATCGTAACCGAGTTGGAGAGCGGCCGCCCAGAAGCTGGCCCAGAGCCGGGGCCTCCGTGCAGGCTGGGGTTACACCCTGCCCACGCCAGCGTCCCCTCCGTCCCCCTCCCAAAGAAACCTGTCGCCGTATGTTCGAGCTCTCTCTGAAGCCACCATGCGTCAACCACCTCTCCTGACACCTGTGTGATAAATGACATTTTTAAAGTGGGTGACTGTGTTTAGCGCCGAAGCAACGTGAGGGTATTGCCAAGGAGGAGGTGAACACTCATCACCACGTTCTGCTGTACTGATCTGATTTCTTTTGCTTGCTACACACAAATGTGTGCATGTGCTCCCCAACCGCCCAAAAAAATAATCAAAAGTAAGGCCAGTCCAGTATGATTCAAGTTTACGAAAGGTGGACTTTCCTTGATGCTCACTCCCTTATTTTATACCAAAGCAGAATCCAGATCGTTGTTGCTTTGAAGGGAGTACTGTGCCCAAACCCCACATGTACCCACTTTGTCAGATAGCAAAGCTAGCAATGTTCTTTCAAAGGTATTCCAACTGAATGCTTCTCTCTTACACCTCAAAGGAATGCTTTTGGTATTGCCGTGTATTTGTATTCCTTTTTGTATACATTCACATCAACTTTTTAAAGACCTACTGAAGAATTTTTGCTGGGCTGCTTGAATATGCCAAGCCTAAAGCTTAAAAATAGCTTTTTCTTTCACTGTAGGACTTTTTTTACACACTTGTGTACCAATATATTTAGTATATGTATTTATTTATCTAGTTCAATACTGTCTTTTTATTGAAGCAATCAAATATTTCCTTCATATTTTAAAGGGCTAAAGCCAGAAGTAAATAGAAGTTGAGTTTAATTTGGGGCAGATATGTTCTGATGCTTAGGTATTAAACTGAGGATAATCACACTTTTTTTTTAAATTCACAAACAGAATACTCATAAAAATTTACAGTTACATGAAAGTTGTCCTATAGCATAACGCTGTGAATATCTTTAGGATAAATGATAATATCTAAGCCTTATTGTTGGGAAGTGCCTGTTTAAAAGAAAGAAGAATATGAAATAGGCTTATTATATTAGAAAAATAATGAATTAGAAAGTACCTGTGAATTTAATCTCATTTGTCAAATGCCAGTGATCACTTGTAAATAAGAACTTCTGTATTATTGTGAAGTGATGCAGTTTATGTTCTTCTATTCACGAGGACCAGAATGATAGATAGGAGAATCAAAATTTCCTCCTGATCCCGTTTCATAAAGGACTTATTGTAACCTAAGTAAAAGCTATTGGCTCGTATGAATTCTGAAGCTGTTTCCATCCATTTAGCTTGATCTTCTGCATCACACTAAAAACATGCAATTTGATGAGAATGCATAAGCAGTACTGAGAAAGGTTCTTAGTGGGTGTTTATAGTACTTACCCAATTTAAAGCACTATCTGAAATTGTTTCATTTTATGTTAAAATGCTTTTGAACAAAACCATGCCAGACAGTTCATTGCTACAAAATGTTTAAAAAGTGTCAGCCATCCCTATGTACTGAAAATGAAGATGGGAAAAGACACTTCCCAGGCCTTCTGCAGCAGTGTTTTCGGAGCAAGATTTGCCTGTAATTAAAAACCTTGCCAAAGAGGATATTTATAATCTCCTGTTTCTATGGAAATGAGGAACATAACTAAGTAATTTTTTTTTCTTTTGTGTAGTTCCAAGGCTTGTGTAAGTCAGGGGAAAAGCTTTCATTGATTCCAGTGATCTCCCAGTCATGCTCTTTATGGGCAAATGTTCAGTAGTAGTTACCAGCAAATAACTTTTTTTTCGATACAGAAACTGTTGGGCAGAGTTAAGGAAACATGAGAGTCGAGATGTCTGTAGCTGTCAATGAATATACAAAAAAATCCCCAACCAAATAAAAATCCAGGAGGCAGAACAGTGTTTCAGTACAGCATGAGGCAGGGCTATGCTTAAGTTCAAGAAGACTAAATGTGGAGGAACAGCTCAACATCAAATATGTTGTGTTAGCCTAGATATTTTTGAGATGTGGTTTATTGCTCTACTACATGAAATTGTAAGCAGAGGTTAGTTTCAGTCCTTTAAAGGCTATATTTAGCAGAAATGCCATTAAGACACACACTTCACAAAGGCATGTTTCTCACCATTTATCCTACTACTCGAGGTTCATGTGGCCAAGCTGTAGAAAGAAGAAAGACATTATGTGACTTGAGGAACATGATTGTGAATAAAACCTATAAGGTGTCACTTTTTATCCTGAACCAATATCAAAACAAAGCTTTGTAATGATTCCAAGATATCTTGTGAACCTGCAGGTCTTGACTTTCATAAGGAATTGTGATAATTGTTGATTCAGAATTTATTTAGTTCTTGTGCCGATGACTTTGTGTCTTCATAGCTTTCTGAAGCCTTTACCTGTTGGCTGATTTTTGCCCTACTTAATCTCTACTGCCACTGTATGCTGTGGGATCTCCTAATAGTTGTATTCTGATAGTTATGAAACTAACATATAGTAAATATGTAAAATATTTTTTTTCTGTAAATGTATGGATTTACAGACTAGCTGATAGTGAGGTGAGATGCGAACATTTTGTAATCACTTATCTTTGATGACTTACCTAAATTAAGAACTTCACCTTTGGAAAGAAGTACAGTCTTCCACTAATTTGTACAGATACCGTCCATGAACGACATCATTCACTATCCCTGTGTGCTGTTTCATCTGTAGAATATTTATTTACGTGTGACTTTAAAATACCTCTAAACTAGAAATGTACAATTTTAGTGTATGATTTTAGGACTTTTAATCCCACTGTCTGAATCTCCCATTGGAGAATTCCTCCTTACTGGTAATCTTACATTTGCATTTTGAGTTTGAAAGTAGTATGAAACTTAGACTTGTGACTACTTTAGTATTAAATATTTCCTATTTCCATCTAGTAGTTTGCAATTTCAGGTGAAATTTCCCACGTTCTGTGGGGAAAAAACTGTAGCATTTGATTTCTGAGATGTACTGAGAAACAAAATTATTAATAGGAAAAATGAAATAGTAAATTATAACTGGAAGAGAGTATGTCATGTGATTAATTCAGTCAATAGAGTCTACTAGAACACTGATTTTATATCAGTTACATATTGTCAAACACCATGAAGTATTCTTGACAGTACTATTTGATATTCAGATTTCAGACAATTGGCCCGGATACAGTCTGGATTTGTTCACTTACCCTCAGCACTACTACGGAGATCTGGAATATGTGCTCATACCGCACGGCATTATTGTTGACAGGTATGTGTAGTTTGAATGTTACTAAATAAATTCTTTGGTCAGTAGTATTATTCTTTTTTATGAAGCCTGTCATCCACAGACAGTATGCACATAACATTTGTCTTAAAATATTATATTAGCAATTATAAAAATACTTTTATTTATTTAATTTGGAAAGTAAAAAAATGCTTGAAGGTTAGGAAATGCTAGACTTGTAGTTGCCTTTGCAACTCCCTATCTAATTTCTTTCACCTAATTTCTGATTTGGGCATTGAATGAGACATGGGTCCCACAAAAAGGAAAGTGTGATCGTATAGTGAAATTGGCATTGGAATGTAAACTACAAGAGAGCTGAACTGAAGATGAAAGGGCAGGTACAAAGCTTTGTATATAGTTATACTCCAATGTCCCACTTACACTGTAACCATCCCGTATTTTTAACTTAAAAAGGAGAAAAAACTACATTCAGTTATGCACAACTTCGGCAACTCCCTAGTACAAATCACTAATGCCAATTAACCTAATGGTTCCCGACTACACCATTGACTTCTACCATTGAGCACGACTGAAAAGTGTGTCGTGGACTGTTTGGTTCCCCATGTTTGGAGGGTGGCAGTTGGAAAGCTTGATCATCCCTCATTCCTTACCTTGTAGTAGTTCCCATGTGCTCTCAGTGTAGGCATTTGATGGTACTTTAGTATTTGTGGTAGTCCAGCTCCGTGTATATGCTCAGTTACTATTTTGAAGTGCTGTTAAAAATCTTATGAAAAAGTTACAAAATGGAAATAGTAAATTTCAACTGTATTTATTGGGAATATCTGAATGAAATTTCATGGGACATTTTCAACCTGCAGCTTTCTACCAACCACATTTAAACAGCTGGTTGCATGTACTGAAATTGTTGGAACTGCTTGAAAGAAGATTGTAAACATCCATCATAAGGAAGAGCTATGACTCCTGTATTTGTTTTTAAACACAAGCTTTCTTTCATTGCCTTTTCAGTTACCATTGTGTTGAATTTTTCATCTCTTTTGGTTAGAGTCAACTGACTTTTAATTCCTCTTTTTCAAATAAGTATGTTACAACTTCAGTTCTCATAGAATTCAATATAAATTTGTTTGAAGTAAGCACTGAACTCCAGTGTTGTTTTTGTACTCCAGCAGAATGAACACCACTGTTTTTTCTTACTCCAGCTGAAAAGACTGATTCTGTTCTAACGGAAAAGGATGCAGAACTGAATATATTGTGATCATACAAAATTTTCATGTAGGAAGAAGGCTCAGCACTTGAGAAAATTCTCTTGTCAGTTGGTAGCAATTAAACACAGGTTAAAAAAACTAGTATGTTTTTATTTAGAAATCGAAATTAGTACATTTTTGTCTATGCTGGGTTTCTTTGGAAATTTCAGCTCCTCAAACAATCTGAGGAACAATATAAAAAAATGAAAATCACCAGAGAAATGTTTCTTCTTAATGAGAATTTGTCCCCATTATTCTCAGACTTGATAAAAAATGATAAAAGACTGTTTTACTAATCTTCAGTAAAGCAAGTGAAAGTCTTTTATTAATCTTCGTTCTTGTATCAGTAAAAGGAATTATATATTTGAGGGCAAACAAGATGATCTAATGATATTTTGTGTTTTTCAAATGAAAAAATACTAATTACTGCAGTATGGAATTTACTTGAACATTACAAATACAAAGATATGAAAATGAAGTGACAGCTTTTGCTCATAACTAGTGTATTACCTGCGATTTAGAGCTTATTCTTCTCTGGTATGTCCACATGTGTAGGTTTCACTAAAGTTCAAGGTATTTATTTAGCGGCAAATGGATTCCCATATTGCAGTGGGTATAGAAAAAAAAATACAAAAAACGTAATCATGAAAGACATGGGATAAATTATAGGATTATTTAATAAATTGCATCCTGTCAAGAAGTCCACTCTCACTGAAACGACTAATCTAATTCAGAGAGCTATCAAAGAAATTTCCAGTGAAAGTGTTCACAGAAGATAATGCACTGAGTTGTTTTTCCTCAAAACATCAAACGACATTGTTCAGTTTTCTGTTGATACCTGCTTTACATCTAGAAATGACCTGGTACTCTGTTTTAGGTCTAGAAATGCCATCTACTGTGTTGTTTAGAAAGCAAAGCTCCTTAAGATAAGCATTCATGTTTATTATTTTTATCTTGAAAAGTTATGTACTATTATGTGACAGAAATGTGTATCTTTTGGTTCCAGCCATCTGCCACATTGTGTTTGCAATGCAGAATTGTCAAAGAGAAGACAGACATGGGAACCCTGCAATTCTGGGTTCACTGGAACATAACCTTGCTTATTCTCATGTGTTTGACCTTGAACGAATCACTTAAGCTCTTTGCACTCTTTGTTTTTGCTGTATGAAATAGTGATAATGTATACTTTTTATAAAATTTTGATTGATGCTGTATTTCTTTATAGTATTTGTGTATATTTTTGTTAAAATTGTAGGGGTAGCGTCTTTCAAAGCCTGTCAGTATGAAATACTTCTAATAAATCTCTTCCCTATCTTTCACTTAATTTATTGTTCTTGGGTAGTAACTAACATAACAAGTTAGGAGATTGTACAGGAATATTTTATATTGATGTTTCCTGTGACGTAAAACTGAAGGCTAAGTTGCATTCTTTACTCCAAAGCCTCTGAAATGCTTATGAATTCAACATATGCTGAGATGTATTACTCACTTTTCTGTAACTGGGGAATTTATGCATTTAAGATTAACCAGTTTGATTCACATGCTTTGCATCTTGCATCCATTACATTATATCTGCTTATTGTGAACTTGATCCAAACCCAGTGAAGTCAAGTAAAGACACAAGCAGACTGTCAGTCAAGCTATATACTCACCATAGTGTTTCTTTGTAACCACATGGAAAACATACCATGAACTTACAGAATCTGCGTCTAATGTTATTTTATCCTTAATTTTTTTGCCCCAGGACAGAACGATTGGCCAAAGATATTATGCAAGACATTGGAGACAATGATATTGTGGTTCTCTGTGTCCTCAAAGGTGGCTACAAGTTCTGTGCTGACCTTGTGGAGCACATTAAAAATCTCAGCAGAAATTCAGAAAGGTTCATCTCCATGAAAGTCGATTTTGTTAGACTGAAAAGTTACCACGTAAGTCAACAACTTATTTATGTAGATTCTGGTTGTATATTCATAATAAATAGTGGACTTCTGTAAATGGGAAACCTATTTTTCCCCCAAATTATAAGAGAAACAGTGTGAAAAATATTTTTGTTTGAAAAACCTGTGAGGTTTTTCTTCAAAATATTTGCTGATGTCCGTTTATACTTTATGGATAGTATGAATGAGGATATGAAGCATCCTCAAGCTGTGTTTTTTTAGTCTGTCTTCACTTTTGGACAGAAAATTATTCAAATTTCCATCATGTAAAATGTCGGCATGTTGTTTGTTCTCAAAATCCTCAACAGTTCTGTCAAGTTTATTTCATGTTACTTCATTTTCCACCCCCGCTCCCACATAGTTTGGCATAACTGCAAGATGATAAATCTATGTCTTATTCTAAATGTTTAATGCTAAGCAAATGAAATGCTTTCATCTTCATAACATGCAGTTTACATAGTAGCAAAATATACCACTAGATGATGATAGTGTTTTAAAATGAAATAAGCCATTGAACCAAATCCAGTGTTGAAGTAAGGATCAAGACTTCATGTTATCTTCAGAGGAAATTATGCAATAATGATTCATTTGTTTCAGAGAGGCAA
The DNA here is from genome assembly GCA_003993805.1 of Himantopus leucocephalus. Taxonomy (NCBI): domain Eukaryota; kingdom Metazoa; phylum Chordata; class Aves; order Charadriiformes; family Recurvirostridae; genus Himantopus; species Himantopus leucocephalus. Next base: position 19,281,532 of record RSEF01000002.1, read on the forward strand.
TGGTAGTGAGATGACCGGCCTTTTTTAAGAATGCATGATTACAACTTCTGTTTGCATAAGCTGTACATTTATATTCCACCTTGTAGTGCGCACTTTGTAGTGAGGGAGCACTTCTAGAAGTAAGTTGTCCTAGAAATGTCTGAGGAAGTATGCTGAATAAATAGGGTGATAATAGTTTCTCTCTGAGCACAAATGCAACTTGCTGAGTCCAAAAATTCCCACGATAACTCTACGTCCTTTCCACAGACAGAGGTTAGTTGGTTGGTTGGTTGGTTGGTTGGCATTTTGCTCTGACCCCAGTGACCATAAACTTTTCCTAACTTTTGCAAGTACAGTCTGAACTTTTTCCATCATGGAAGAGAAGTAGATGAGAGCCTTTTGTAGCCATTTGGTTAGGATTTGGTCCTGGGACTTCTGTTTCAAGAATTAGTGAGGTCTATGAAGGACATGTGCAATACTAATTTTATACAATTTCTAGCTATTTGGCAGTATTACAGAACTAATTAATAAAGTAAAATATAATGTTTGTCTCACATAAAGGTACACGGAAATTATACTCAATTTTTTTTTGGTGTAGTAATGATAGCACTTTAATAATATTCCTTGGTGAATAGTGGAATTACTTAAATTAGTTTTTATTTTGCACCTGCCATATAGGTAACGCACATGCTTTTCCTATTGGGTTATCTCTTATCCAGTATGGAGATACCCTGGTTCTAAAATTTCTTTCCTTGGTGACAAGTCAACTCTTATCAGCCATACTAACTCCTAACCAGTGAGTGGCAAAAGATGTATACTGCAAAAGTGTGGAAATCTTCACATCATTGCTTAGGAAATAAGATAAAAGCATGTTATATTAAGCTGAAACTGCAATACAAATTTTGTTATGCAAGGATGCAATTATCAAGACTAAGTTCTGGATGATCCTAGCATTTAGTGGCGGTGCATATTTTGGATCTTAGCCTCATGCTTTAGCAGGAAGATGGTGACTTCCCGAGAACTAGTGCTTGCGTCTAGTTTTTAGAAAATAAGTCTTTTTTTTTCTTGTAAGTGCTTCCAAACAGGTGTCATGTATTTAGAGCCTGAAGCTGTGCTTGATTTAGTGCTTGGAACAGTCCTTGATATCTGCCTGGTCTTGAGAAGCTGATTGACACTGCAGTATAAATTTGAAATGACATTAACATTGGGAGATTCATTCCATGAGAAATGCATAAATGTAATGCTGACTAAAATGCCAGTACCACTACCTGCCATCCTTTGCATTTTGCATTATTGTTGTGTCCTGTCCAATTGCAGGTTTTAGAGAACGTACTCATGTCAACATAGCTGTGTCCAGAACACTTGAGGAACTCACTGTTACTAGTTTGAGTGACTCTTTATCCCAGCCTTAAATGAGACTCCCAAATCCCCCATGTCAGTTTATTCTGTAATAATATACATCTCACAGTGTTTTACACTTTAAACAGAGGCAAATAATTACAGTTTTAGAGGTAAAGCTCTACATGAAGTCTTGGAGCATCACTGGTTCCACTCCTTTGCTTCCCTTTGCCTTTTCTGTTCCACTTTCTATTAAGACTTATTACTGCTCTCTCTTTTTATCCCCTTTTCATTTTATAGACACTGTTCTTCTCACGTTATTAATCCTGCTTCCTTTTACTAACTGTTCTTTGTTTCTCTCCTAAAGGGAGTCCTGCTGCTCTCAATATACTTCCTTCAGATATGTCTCCCTTCCCCCCTTCAGCTGTTTAAATCCAACAACTAATTTCAGCTCAGACTCATGGGATTTTTGAATTTGCTCATTCCAACTTCAATACTGAAAGGTTAGTTGATTTTTAGAGGTTGTGGGATTTCTTGGTTTAATCGTGTAGCAAAAACGGGCTGTAACTGTGACCCAGAGTCAGATCTTGGCATCAGTGAAAGTGCATCTTAACTGCAAAGTATGAGTGGAAGATGTCATACTTTGATGTCTGGCATATGGACATGATTACAGGAAAAGGAGATTACAAATATGGCCAGCTTTACATGGCTCTTTGTTTTTCAAATCTGTCATCATATTCCAGAATTTAGACACTTAATTAGTATGTTAAGATCTGCTTTCATATTAAGTAACTGAAAGTTTGGCATGTAGATTATTTTTTAGACTTCTTCATACAAATGAATTGATTTGAAAAAAAAAGGCATAGTACATTTAGATTCTGTGGATATTAAGGAGATGAGTGGCTGTTTGTACTTCCATATTCAGGATGGTTTTATCTGGTTTGCAAAGTATTGACGTATGTGCCTAAGCCTGGACATTTCTGTGAGAAACTTTCCTGTATTTTACAAGTGGCATCTTGTTTCATTATCTCAAATTGACATGTCAGATTACTGAATTTAGTATATATACAGGTAATGTGGGAAAATGCCATTTGATTATTGTTTTTAGAGGAAACAAAGTGGAATCCCACTTAGGAACCCATAGCCTAAAAATGATATGGTTATACTGTCTAAATTCTACAGACACCAGTATTAGTTCTTAGACCTTTAATATAATTCCTGCAGCTGAAACTGGAGGTGCAGCCTTTTCTGAAAGCATATTTTTAATTCTTCTAACAATCAAGCAGTATTTTGCCATTTCTTTAGATTTTTTTTCACTGGAATGCGAAAATGATACAGTAGAGAAAGTTAAGGAGTTTACACATGTGGACAGAAACTTACAGGCTCAGGTGTAGATCAATAAAGAAAAAATTATCTGTGCTTAATTGTAAACAAAGTTTACAATATCTGTAAATCAAGAAATAAACAATCTGCAAGGAAACACTTGATAACATTGTTACAACTCAGATTTTTAAGGCCTCTTAATCAGTAAGAATGATATTAAAAATAATTATGAAATGGAAAAGAATCATGAGTGGAAGATACGTGGATAGTTTTCCTCCGTAGAAATATGGTTTTTGGAGAATGCCGTTTCTTGTAGACTTACAGGTAATACGCTATACTTGTTCTCATTTTAATTTTGTGTATTTAAATGAGCTCAAAATAAGGAGATTGTTCAAATGGAGGTTTGGTTAGAGGCTGTATGGTGACTTTACAAGCCTCTAGCACAGCGGGCAAATTAAAAGAAAGCACCAAGGCAAGAGTTAGAAAATGTGATTTCAGAAATAAACAGATATGGAAGTATCATTAAGTGTAAGAGTCAGGAAGTAGATGGAGAGGAAAATAAAATCCAGTGATGGAAATCTGAATGAGAAGCAGAAGCTCTTGAGTTTTAAGAGGCAGAAAAGAGAAAACATACATGCTAGTCACTTGGAGGAAACTTCTAGAGCAATGCTGGATTTGGTCAATTCATGTAACTCTTTAAAATGAATCCATTATTTATGGTTTCCAAAACATAACTAATAAAAAAACGTGACCTCTGAATTGTAATCCATGCACAATGGTTGCATTGAAGTCTGTTCACAAACAAATCCATTGATATGATCTGTTTCCTCTTCAGCCTCCAGTTGTTTGAAATATATTTACAACTGTTGGTTATTAATCTTGGCATAAACAGGACCATTAGTGCTGCAAAACTCTGAAAACAAGCAACAAAACAGGCATTGTTTAGTAGAAATCTGACTGTTTTTGCTATATGAAGCCATCTCAGTAAATAGTTTTGCTAAATCTCTCTACTGTAGGAGTAAGGAACAGAGGGATTTTATGAGTAAGTTGAAAGCTGGTTGGTAAATGTAGTAAAATAATTCATTTTTCTGCCATGTAGCTTTACTTCTCACGCACCATTTCTAAATACTTACATCGTAAGAAACACAACAGCATGAGGCATCAGACTATAATCAGAGTAGAGAATGGTGTAAAATGTACATTCCTACTTTGCATAATAACCTGTTCGTATTCAGTATAATTTTACTGTATGGAACTTGTTTTTTTTAAGATCAGTATGAACTTTACATCTGCAAATATATGTTGTAATCCTGACCCTAAAAAGCAAGTAACTTCAAAATAGTTTTATTCATTTAACAACACAAAAGAAACAAAGTGTATTGCTTGCATTTAGTGATTCATATCTATACCTAGACTCTACAACTGTGTTGCAATGATTGTTTATCTCCATGCCTGTGTGTCATGAAAATACAACTTATGATCTCCTGAGAAAAATGAGCGTCCTTAGATGAAGGAGAATCCACATTAGCTTTCGTACTTACAGGTTTTCTCTTGGGCAGGTTGTGAGTTTCCTTTATTTTTCTTCATGCACGCAGTGTAGCTGATGACCATGTCATCTTCTTGATGCTGAGTAGCGGTGAAAGAATTACAAATTGGAGCCTACCTGGTAGAATGAAATCCTATCAACTTCAAGGCCAAATTCTGCAATAATTTTACAGGACTGAACTCCAAATTATCTGTGAATTATCAATTTGACATGCAAATAATAGCTTCGCTGTAGGCAAAATGTGGTTTATTTCTTTGATTTGGAGAGAGGTGGTGTATGTATTAGACATTAAAAAAAAAAAGCTCTTTTAACCTTTTTCAGATGCATGGCTTGCAGTCAGCACTGTAGACAGTGAACATCTACCTGTACAGAGAATTTTGCAGCATGTTATACTTTTAGAAGCTAATGGGCAACAAAAATATGACATTAATTTAGTCCACAGAAGCTACCAGTGCCAAGGTTATAGACCTTAAAGTTGTTGCTGTTCTGAAAACTGTGTTCTAGTGATTGTAGACAGTGCTGCCAAATCGATATCTTAAGGGCAAGCTAAAGATGAGAGATTTGGGACTAGAAATCTACTCCTAGAATTGCCAAAGGGATTTTATCTCTGTGTACTTCTCCATGTCTATGAATGGATAAAATGGCATTTACATCCTAAAGTAGTAGTATCTTTTTGAGTGAAAGCTCTGTGAAATGCTCAATCCTGCCAAAACAAGTGAGTAAAAGGTCCTTTACAGTTCCAAGCCAAAATACTCCCAAGTCTTAAGTAGGCATGCTATCGCTGTATCTCTGATGCTTCATTTATTTCCTGAAACTTAATAAGACCTAAGATGGTTAAGAAGGTGAGGAACAGTAGAAACAGATCATATTTTGTGTGGATAGAATATTTGAAGATGCTACAATTCACAGTCCTCCTAATTGTGTCCAAATGTTCATTTTCCAAGTGTTAAGGCTTGTTTAAAAATAGAGTATTTTTCGTGAAAGAAGTAAAAAACACTTTCACATGCAGCAGTGTCTTACTGCAAAATGTCAGCCTCAGAGACACTAAAGCTTTTCAGAGAAATAGCTGAAAATGTGTTAGTAGCGGAAGTTGTCCCAAAAGCTTATTCATAGAACTATCTGATGAATTTTTAAAAGACATTTACAAAAATATAATGAGGAGGATGGCAGTCTCATTGGTGAAATTGTGGCTGGTGTTATTAGGGTAACAGCGTGATTTAGGCAATTTTGAGAATAAACTCTCCTGCCAGATTCATCTGTACATCAGGTACAGATAGTGGTTTGCTGTGAAAAGTAAGACACTGGAAATGGTTCTCTTTTGTGATTGCATCTGCACTGGCTGGAACAATGACAGTTCCTCAGCGCCTGTAGAGCCCTCCTGCCAGTCACACTTGCCAGCTCAGCTGCTTCTGAGCACTTCCTAACCTGTCTCAGCCCAGATGAGACCAGTTACAAGAGACTTTCTATTTGAACTGTTTCAGCTTGCTGGATTAATTTTTACTGACCCAGATGCATGCGTGCATCTCAGCCTGCCAGTAGCCCCTGCCAGAGGGAGAGTTACAAGCAGCTGGGGACAGCTTGTGGGCAGTAACTTCCTTAGTCAGCGCAGCTCCTGCTGGAAAAAGGAGTCTGCCCACAGTTGAGGGATCCTCGTCACCAAGGGTGCGGCACAGCAAGCCTCAGACCTCCCACTTCTTTGAGAGATGCTCCTCAGAGGTGTCAGGAGCATGGATATTTCAACCCTAATTATTTTTGAGAACCAACCTACTTTTCATAGAGTTCTAAGGCAAACTGGAGAAGGCTACACTGTATGTAATAAAATATGACCTTAAAATTCAGTGTCGTGGAACTTCTCAGGTCTGGAGGCAGGTGCTCTCCTTTCTAGGCATCTACAGCTTCCATTTAATGTGATGGCAGAGTTGTGAGATATGAGACCTTAAATTCATCACTTGCTCAAGGCTGTCTTGAGTGTAAGGAGGAAGAAAATGTTTCTGATGTAAGTTATTTTAATTACAACATACAGTATTTTCCTGTTGGACACTGCTTAGGGGTTTGGAGTGTTACTAATAATATAGGTAGGCGTTAATTTGTGGGCATAGTTCAGGAAAGGTCATAATAAGACTATCATACAGTCAGTTTATCAAATTTATCTGTAATGTAAAACTTACTCATAGAGAGGTGATCTCTGTAACTGTATGCATCAGATAACACACCTACACACCACTTAAATGTGTTAGCACCATCTGAATTCTCGGTGATTTTTTTAAAGTATGAGTAAGTGTTTCAGTGACTCACATATAAAAGATTTGGAGGAACCAAACAGCTCAGCCGGGGGAGAACTGAGTAGGAAGCGGCCTGATTGCCATGGGGACAGAACGAGAGCAGATGTGGCAGTGAAGGCAGAGTGGTACTGAGCTGTGCTACAGCTCTCCAGCAATATCAAAATATTGGTTTAATGCATTTATGGGGCATATTAAAACAAGTAATTACTTGCCTTGTCAAGATACTTTTCATTTTTATCTATTGTTCCCCAATTAAGTATTACCTTCCTTTATACTGATTTGTGATTTTTAGCTGTGGAATTCTTTTTTCTAACTGAAAAAATTTTACAGTTTTCCTGTATTGTTGGTTGACACTCTGTTCTTCTGGACTTCAAATCTAATGAAAACTCCACAAGAGGTATTTTCTAATCTTTCTGGAGAAATTCGTGTCCCTAAGGGTCACATTTTTTTAACAAGCGGTAATGTTTTCTTTTGAAAAATGTTTTCCAATTTGAAATAAATGTTTTAGATTACAGTATGTTACAGAGGGTACAGCTACTATGCATAAATGGATTTTTAGATCGAAAGTTCATTTTTCTTAAGTTTTTTTAATATTTTTTTTTTTGTGAGCTTAAATCTTTGGTATTTTTAAGCAATCCAGATTTCTGGAACATCTTAACATTTGAGACCATGGATGTTTTTAAAATTGGTCAGTTCTAGAACAGATTCAAACCATCAAGGGATTTCATTAAAAGCATTCAAGAGGTCATCTTTTCAAAGAGTTAGATTCTAAAGTTCCCCTGGATACAATATTTGTTGTAAAGCAGTGGTTTGTTACAAAGCGTAAAAAATTGAAGTTTAGTCTTAGTAAAATATTTTGTTTCATATTCTGCCAAAGATACAGCAAGCTACTACTAAATTATGACATTTGCAGCATTACTATATGTCATCATTAGGAGAGACTGTAGTTCGTATTTTCAATCTGCTTCACAGATTTGAACAGTGACAGGGAGATAGGCTCTTATGTGTAAGAAAAGTCCAGAACATTATGGTTGCTAATCCTGTTGTACAAATAAGATCTGACAAGTTTGAAAGTATCATGACGTGTTTTGTAAAACAAGCATTGTAAAACATATCACCTTGATTACTTCTTTGGATGCTAATAATACCATTTAGTGTGTGGTTTTTTTATATTAAGATCTGAAATGGGGCAAAATTAATTAAAAGAAGCCGGAGGGTTCTAATTTTCCCAAGGAATTCTATGACTCTCTTTTACTGGCATCTCTTAAATGCTGTTTCTTAAAACAGATCATAGCATGTGCAATGTTCGTGCAGTGCCACACCCCAAGGGTGCTGTAAGGCATAAAACAAAAAGGTTATTTTAAAGGAATATAGCAATAACAAAAAGTACTGTATTATTGCAGTGCTTAACTGTGTGACAAATACAAAATTCTTTTCTCCTCATCTGATAGACAGAAGTCAGAATATTTAAATATTTAAATACTATAAAATAACATTGCAAGAAAACTCACACAGGGTATGTCTGTTGTTAAAAGTTTCCAAGTTGTCACCAGCCAAGGGACCAAACATAGTGGTATGAAAGAGGGCGCTACTGAGTTGTGAGAGTCAATGATACACTAGACTCCAGATCGCTGGAAGGGACTAAGCATTTGAGGTTTTTATCAGTCTCATCTTTTGTGAATTTGCTTACACCTATCTATCTGTTTTCTCAGCCTGTGGCTATTTGACAAATTTGAAGATTCTTCTCCTATCTTCTTTTTATCCCTGAATCCTAGGAACTGCTGATAGTCAGGGTCAGAAGGTTAGTACTTTGTGCTTAGTGTAGAGAAAGCTGTTTTTTCTTTTGCTTTCAGAACCCCCCAAGGGACAGGGGTTTTAGTACAGAGCTACAAAGTCAGTAAATGATTTTTCACAATGTTCATTTACTTTTGTTCATTACTTTACAGCACAATTGAAACATGGTACATATGGATCTAGTAGTGTCCCAACTGGCATGCTGAGATCCTCTGTTGATGCTGGGAAACATGACTTCCAGTTTTGCTGCTGTAATGTTCATGCATTTAATGCTAAACAATAGGTGGGTAAAAGACAGATACTCCAGTTAACGCAGACTTGAGCCCAAACTGACCTTTTCCTAGCCGAGTTCAGCATAGTTGCCTATAGCATGCTTGATGTTCTTTACGGTTTCTGCATTACCATAGCATAGTAACAGGAGGAAGATTTTCCCTACACTCTTTAGCTTATGGTGGTCTTCTGAGAGCTGAGGAAGAAAAGAAGCCCAGGTCTCCTATTCCAAGAGTGTGGGATTTTATTACTTTATTGTCAGAAAATGTAGACACCCTTATTAATACCTCCTGGCAGTCCAAAATGAGTTCCGGAGTAGGATTATGGCAGTTCCGGAGAGTATGCTTCCTAAATTGTTCTTTTGCCTGTAAGTTTTAAATTTTATTTGCCTCCCATCTCTGGAGACAAAGTATGAACCTCACCTCACAGAACTGAACAGCCCTATGAAATTGTTAGTACATTTTCTCATCCTGGAACATATGCAGATTTTATTTCTATGTTTTAAATGTTATATTATTATTTAAATGTTAAAGAAGTTATAGTACAAGGAAACCTCAGACTACACTCTGGAAACTAACCTAAGTCTTGAGGTTATATTGTGTTTCTGATTTATATACTATTTAAAACATTTGGTATCACATGTTCTTGATTTCAGTTCTTGCTGATCTTTGTAAGTGTACAGGTGCTGTTTGTGCCATATGATTATATGTGGTGCTGCAATATTACTGCCACGTTCATAAACGAAATAACCCATTGAACCAATACCAAGCAAATATAGAAAACTTAATTGCTAAACCAGAAAGGAAAATATGCAATAATTTATTGTCTATAATCCTTCTTAGCCAAGATAACTGGTCTAAATTCTGCTGCAATTTATGACAGTTTGGCCCTTTTCCTCTAGAGTTACTTCATGTTTATGCCAATAAAACTGAAATCATATCTCTGTTTAGAGATTTTAAGGAAAGTTTTACCCGCAATAAAACTACAGGGGTAGATCATGTATGCAGTTATGTTTTCAGAAAAATGTCTTTATTTGAAAATACTTGAAATAGCTTTATTCTGTATATCCACAGAACTTATTAATAGGTGGAAATATTGAACACATGCTTCCAGCGAAATAAAAGAGTGTAAAGAATTTACAGCTTTTAATATTTGCCCTTAGCAAGTATGTTCTTAGTTGCAGGTATAATTTGTATTAACCTGTGTTAACTGCATTAACATTGCATGTGAGTTCACCTTTGTTGATGTCTGAGAGTACACACAAGAAAGATCAATTCCAAATGCCTTGACTGGGAAGGGAAAAGCTTCAATGGCAGTTTATGCTTCATTAGATACCAGAGAATCTCCTTGGAAGCAACTCCTGAAGGGGATTAATTTTCTGGTAGCTATTTCAAGATACCTTACCTTCTTTGGATTAAATACAGAGAAGGCATGCAGGTACACAAGAAATTACTGAATGTGTGAACAGATGATTGTAAACAATCCAATTTATTAACTTGAATAACTTAGAGAGTTGTTTAAACTGAATGATCTGTGCTTTTACGGTAGGGAAGAAACATGGACACGTGTTACCACAGGTCAGCCGATAAGGAGTACCTTGCTGTCAGTAAGTTCGTTGTTTCTGTTCTCTCTCCAAAGCCAGCTTCCTCATTGCAGAGCTCTGGACTTCCCTGGAACTGGATAGACTAGCCTGAATTTGAAGCACTTCCAAATCTGTGTGATGGAGTTTTTTGTTAAGGAATAGCAACAAGGAAGAAAAAGAATAAAAAATAAGTGAAATCTTCAAATTGGTTATACTGTGGATCTAACCATGGAGATGTAAAATATGTCTTACAGTCTAGTACCTGGAGCTCAGGTAGAAATACTTACACCAGTTTAAAATTTACTATCTCAGGTTATGCTGGCAATAGCAATAAGACAGATCTCGGCCCATCATACCCAGTGGTGTGCTTACTAAGCAGCTCAGGAAGGCATCATAGCCTGAACTTCAAAGCTAACAGAGATACATGAAACTGTCCCTGAGGGATAGGGGATGTTCTGGCAGTGGGTGTATGCCAGTTTACTGTATTTGATTTCCAGTTGGTTCAGCACTGTTGGCTTGCTAGCAAGGTATTCAAAGCACCTCTGACAAATACATCAGTGACCTGGCACTTGATTATTTTGAATGTGGGTGTGCCCCGGAGGTTGCAGTCTGCCATTTGGTATACATTTGATTCCGGGGAAGGCATGCTTTCCAGTCTCTACTGGGAAGCGAACCATATCATTCCCACTCGTTTGCACAAGTCTCCAGCTTAACAGTACGTACTAGTTGTCCTCTGAATGTTGCTTCTTAAGCCTGGATAGTCCTTCTAGTTGCCTGCTATGAAAACCATGACAGTCCGTGTTCTGACCTACGCTCTGGAGATTTTTTGTTCTTAGCTGTTGTTCTTTAGAGAAGAAACCCAAAATGGTATCAGTTCCAGTGTATGTTGCTTGTAAGTACAGCATCTTATGTATTACTGCTCCACGGATGTTCTTCTTACTTCTGCTGATATACTGAGAAAAATTTCATAGCCTATACTTTATATGTCAGTTTGACTTTACCTAGTAGTCAAAATAGGTTAACAGATGATGTAGATGCCATACTGACACTTCCCCAACCAAAATATTCATATATTGAAGTACTTCTCAGGAGGTAGGCTGCAAAGCAAGTTTATACTAGGGTGTCAGCATCCAAACTGGAACATCAAAATTTTCATTTTAATTATTATCTTCGTGACTGAGATAGTAGAGCATGGTCATATAGCAAAAGATATTATAATTATTGAAGAGTATATAATTTCAAAGCAGAAGTCTTTATACTTGCAGATACATCTATCTAAACTCTGCCAATACCTGCAATTAATTTCCGCGGTGCTATTTTTTTAAATGCAGAAATCTTGGTTGTATTATGAATCAGTTTGCTGCAGCTAAGTCATGTAGAATTAATAATTTTCTCTTTAAAAGTTGTGTGACAGACATTACTTCTGTGGTTTCATTTTTGAAAGGCATTAACTGGAAAGTAATTTCTTGTCATATCTGCTCTGCTTTCATCTGAGCATTATGTTTTTTCTCAACTGAAAAACATATCTGTAATATGTGTTAATTTGTATGCCAGAGTATACAGTTCTGCTTGGGTTTTCTGTCATTTTCAATTTCTGTTGCAGCAGTGTATTGTAGCCATGTATCTGAAAACATATATCCATTTCATAAGTCAATTGTGTCCATGCGATATTTCAAAGTCTCAGCTTTTCTTTACCGTATGAACTATCAAGAATTTTGTTCAAATCCTCATCATTCATTACCTTGGTAATTGTCATCTCCTCTTTGGCTTTAATACCATATACCTTGTTCCCTCAGTGCCATTCAAAATATAGCTGTTTAGATCACCTTCAAAGTTACTGTTAGTGTAGCGCACCCAGTTGCTATCCTTCCTCCAGTATCAAATGCAAGTTATTGTTTCATTGAGGCTCGTTAAGACTCCATTTTTGATGATCATGAACCACCCCCCCCCCATGACATCCAGTTGTTTTCATTACTCAGTGGGTAAACCCTATAGGTAAATTTATATTTCTGCACCAAGAAGTTCAGAGTGTAGAGCCCTATTAATCATCCAGTGTAATGTTTTTGCAAAAAATCTGCAAAGACTGCTTGCTAATATTCTTTTCGTGACATAAGTTGGAAGAAATATTAGATTGAAATAATATCTTTTGAAATCTCTCCTCAAATGTATTTCACCTAGATTAAAATGAAACCTTTGAGCAAACATGCAAGCAAATTGTCCTGGAGTGGTACTGAGGGGAACTGTGTTAAACGTTTGTGTGAGACAGAGCCTAAGTGGATAGTTCAGGATGTTACTAATGGACAATAGTCAAGATCATTGCTTCTTATGTGCCTGTGGTAAATGCGATTAAAAATAATTTCTTTGCGAGTGCTCAGTGAGATTTTTAGGAAGAAAATATTGATCTCATCTCTTAAATTGGGATTCATCTCACCTAACTTCAGATTTCTCACAGTTAGATGTCTAAGTGTAAGTTATTTGCTGTAGATATCTCATATGGTGAAATAGATGATTTACATGATCTATCGTGTTTTCTCTGTTGATTATGAAGGGAGCCCAGGATGCATAGATTTAGACGTCTTAACTTTCAGATAGCTAAATTAGGAACAGAATAATCCTGGCTTTAATGAAGACATTTCAAGGTCATGGGTCACCCTGTGAGAACAGAAGCAGCATAGATCACATGCAGCCTTAATGACAGTCTTAATGGAAAATAAAAAGGTGAGGCCAAAGTAAATGTGGAGTCTGAACTCTACTCTGCTTGAGTGGACATGTCGCACCAAACCTATTGGTGAAGTGGTGCTTGACTCTTGCTTTTCAAACTCTGCCAATTGTGGGTCAGTTACAGTTAGAAACCTCACAGGCAGTAGTTCTGTCCTGACCATTTCACTTGGCCATTAGGGAAGGATAAGGGAAGCCTTAGAGATGCTCTATATTCAACGGCTTGAAGTTCCAAGGGACAACTGAAAGTGATGGTGTGTCAATCACTTCTTTTTCATCAAAACCTTCCTGGAAAACCCAGGGTTGCAGGAGATGGGATGATGATGCAAAGTGAGAGAGCCGTCCTCATGGGAATCCTCAGGTTGGTGGATCTGCTGTATCACCCAAGCAGCAGAAAGCAAAGCAGAACAGGCCCAATGGTCACATCCTTCTTTGTTAAGAGTTTCCCTGACGAATTTTGGGAGAAAAAGGTAATCACATTTTTTCCAAGAAATTCCATATGAACTGTGCAGACTATAGTAACTAAATGTGTGATAATGACCTGGTGTCCATATTTCATAATTTAGTTATGCATTTAAACTGTTATGTTAGAGCTTCTTTTTTTTTGCCACGATTGTTTCAGTAAGCCCAGTATTAATGTACTCCAGATTCTGTTTCTTTAGAAGAGTAACAGATGTTCACAGTTTGGTGCAATTTTCAGATGAGCAGTGCTGTTTATAATAAATTTTCCTGAGACCACCCAACTCATTTCACTTGTAACTTGAACTATGTCCAAGTGTTGATCTCAGGAGATGTAAAAGAGATGTAATAATTCTGTGCCCCACCCAATTCAAAAGACATGATTTAGTATAGATGGAATTTAAATATCTATACTTCCAATCAACATAGAAAGTTAAAGTTTTATTTTGCATGCCATGAAAAAATAGAGGTGGAAATAGCAACATTCTTGCTTTCATTCGTCAAGTATTCATAGGATCTGAAGATGTATATTGACAAAGTCTGAACGAAATAAAATGATAAAACAAAGATGAATAGGTGAAAAAGCACAACATAGCAAGTAAAACCAAAGAAATTGAGATTTATCCTGGAAAATGTGGATTTATTAAATACAGAAAAAAATCAGAAATGCAGTATAGCTTGCGATGCGACAAAATGCATCATGTCTTGTTAGAAACAGCTTCAATAAATTTTGGGCTGCATTAACCAAAACAATGTGATTTTAATATGTCTCTATCTGGGACATTATATTTAGTGTTAAGCATTTAACAGCAAAAAGAGTGTTGGTAGGTTTTAGGGATGTTAGAAAGCAAGTACTGAGGAACTTGGGAAGATGGAAAGTGAACCTTTAATTCATGTCTCTGCATTTATAAGAAGTCCTAGAGACTCAGTCGTAACAGTTGTGTCAAGGTATGGAACAACTCCCAAAGGAAAAAAGGAGCTCTGAATGATTTGAGACAATGAAAATTAAACAAACAGTTCTGAATTGACAGTAATTGGTACTGAATGAGAGAGTACCAATTTTTTTTTTCCTTCCTGACATTTATTGTACTTTATACTTAACATTTAGTGCAGTGTTATTTTGAGATTATAAACTAAGAATTTAGAAAAAAGCATTGAGAGGTTCCTATGGCAACCATAGTGTGCCTATTAACTATATGAACATTATGATTACGGTAATGTGACATTGTGGTATTGAGTCTTGCTGTTTGGCAGGTATGTATTTTACAATATGAGTTAATTGATGAATGAAGAGTTATAGTTATAAATGGCATTAAAATCAATGATCTGAATTTTTTTTTGCAATAGAATTGCTCTACTGCGTGATGCAAGTAATTTCTTTAAATTTCTTGAAAGCACCTTGGCTGGGGGGTTCTGAGCTGCATTTTTATACATGGTTGGTAGGCACAGTGAATACTCAGCACTGTCCTCTGACAGCCGTCATTCTCCAGTCAGAACATGAGGATTTTCATAATTGTGTGCAGTTGTGTCACAACAGCCAATGTGTGAATATGCAGATTGACGGATGCTCTGGTCCCTCAGCTCTCAATGGCTTTTGTGTTTGCTTAACTGCTTGCCAGCAATGAAGATGCTATTTCAGCATCTTCCTTTCAGCTGGAGCCAGAAATACCAAACGCAAAGGAAACAGTGCTGCTGTGAAGACTGCTGAAAGAGATTTTTTTTTAGTTAAAAATAAATAAATTCATTAATCATTGCACCTCACTGTTACCTTTTTGTTTTCTCTCTTTTTTAACTAGCAACTAAGGGCAAACTGCCCCTTCAGTAATTCCTGTGTGTTGTTTGTTACTGAAATTCCAGTCTTTCTCATTTGGAAATGAAAAAAAAAATTGTCACTGCCTTGGTTACACATGCCATCATTAGAAACTATCTGCTTTTTATAGTCTTGACCTGAATATGTCCCTGACTTTTGAAGAGTGACCTGTCTTGCTCTACAACGAAAGGCTTATACTTTTTAGCCTGAACATAAAATCTTCTCTATCTCCACTTTTTATTTAGCTTTAAAACAATATTCTAAGGAATCAGTTGCTTGCTTTGGTTTTTTTTCTTCCTGTTTATCTTTACAAAAATAAGAGAAATGTTGAAACTTATATTAGAAAGCATATGGGACGTAACCTTCATTCCTGCTCTAGCTGTTTCCCAGGAAACAAATAA
Organism: Himantopus leucocephalus; assembly: GCA_003993805.1. NCBI lineage: Eukaryota > Metazoa > Chordata > Aves > Charadriiformes > Recurvirostridae > Himantopus > Himantopus leucocephalus. The sequence goes on from RSEF01000002.1 coordinate 19,297,034, forward strand.
GAGCAGCATGAAAAGGATCTAAAGCTCCTAGATCCGGTGGAGAAAAAGTGAAGCCAGGTCTAAAACTTGTCTTTTAAGACAATGACTGTTAAGGACCTCTTACAAAGCTGTGGTGTGAGAGTTTTTTGGAGAGTGGAGTCTGAGTAACAAGGGACCCTTGTGGTGCGTCTGCAGTGTGCAAACCTGGAGAAATTGTCATCTGGGCAATTCTACAACCTTTGCTTACAGTTAGTCAGGAAGGCTGCATTAATTTAGACAATTCATTCCCATGGGGACCACGTATAGTTCCTGGGGTTGTCAGATTGCTTGTGATCAGCTGGCTGCAAAGGTACCTTGGAAGTCCCTGGACTTTTGCCACCTGGGCTGTGAGCGTGGGCAGATGCAGTTTCCATCTGCACAGGCGTGCAGCTGTAACCGTGCCTCATGGCAGGCGCGTGCGTGCTACCTCTGCTGGTGCTGGTGCTGCTTTTTGAGAGAAAGAGCTATAAACCCCTTAGCGCAGTAAATCCTCACCTACCCTGTAAGTCCTGCTGTCCCATTCTTTATTTGTGGAAAAACATTTGACTTCAGAGCATTGGATTTATGAAATAAAAGCAAAGTATTCAAGTTTTGCATTTTTGTCAGTTGTTTGTAATGGTAAAGCTTCCTGATGTTACTAGTAACCTACAGTGTCACGTTGTGGTACTGAAGCTATTATTAAAGTTGGACTAACACTGTCTTCCTATGGTTAGGGAGATTAGATTAGCACATGCACCATTTTGGCAGAAAACACACATTAACTACACTTTGTTCTGCTCTTGCTTTCTCTGGAAGTCATAGCTGGTCATGACTGTATATTTTTTAATTTGCTACCTTCTTTAAGTCTTCTTTTGTCTTCCTTTAAAAGTAGCGCTTCTGTATGTCTCCCTTCTGTGATTTTAACTTTGCGTGCTGCTGATAATCAATTTGAACTAGAGCTGGTTGAGAATTTTCTATCAGAATGAATTTCAACTAGAAATGTCTGTAAAACAAATTTATCAAAAAAAGTTGTTTCACTGATTTTTTTGAAAAAATACATTTTCTAACAGAAAAATCAAGGCATACTATTATGTTGCATTTAGTTTGACCTGATTGACAGTATTTTACTTTATGGAATTGACCTTATGGATTTTATCTTTGAGTTAGTTGAAAAAGCAAAACCAAAACTCTTGAAACTGTATGGCACACTGAAACAAGTGATAATTTTTCAAAACTCCCCCCCTCCCCCCAAAACCCGCCTCAACTGAATGAATGTCTTCAAAAATAGCTGAGTTCTCTGTGTGAGTGACAGATGTAAGCACATTTTGCCTGTGTTTCTAAAGTCTGTTCCAAAAAAAGAATGTGCTTACAGGTGTTTGGTCAAGTGTTGAGATCCTCCTGTCTTCCTGTTGTGAAAGGGACAAGTACATTACTCAACACTTGTCATATTAAGAAATAGCAAGCAAGGGGACATTATTTATTTTAAAAAGAAAGAGGCAACTTTTTCTAGTTCAGTAAACAACCGGAGCTTGATGTTAGCTTAAATACAACCAGGAGATGATAGAAGCCACAGGAACAAGTGGGAGTGTGGTTTTGTCACACCAATACTAACAAGTATTAGAAAATATCGGTAACCAAGACTGTGAAAGATCCAAAAAAAGTTAACGTGCTTATACTTCTATTTTTTACAGTTATATCCAATCTCAAAGTTTTGTCTTTCTTCTTTCAGAACGATGAGTCTATGCAAGATATGCAGATAATGGGAGGAGATGATCTTTCAAAGCTGACTGGGAAGGTTTGTTAATTTTAAATTTAAGAAAGAAAATACATCCACTAAAAACACTTGAGAAAATCTGTATAATTTTGCACATGGACTGTCAGATACTAATATTGGAATCAAAGAAATTTATTAATCTCTATTAAATCGCTGTAATGCCATTGCTTTCAGATTGCAGATGCCCAAAAAGGTCAGAATGTAGCCCCTCCATCCTAATGTAGGGGTTTTCCAATAGTTATACACATATCATGAGTGAGATTGTGGGCAAAATTTGTGCTGGAATGCTTCCCCTGAGCTTGCTTATGGTGTGGAGCCTTGTTTTTTCTGCCCTCGTTGGGTGCATGCAAGCAAACTGCATGTTGAGTATCCCTGTTGAATTCAACATGTGAGGAGATTAATACAGTTTTGCCTACTGTACAAAGTTCAGATGTGGAACCTTTCACTCATATAATCAAATGGGATTTTTTTTATTTCAACATCAGGCTGGCTGTATGACTGAATTTGCTTTGCACTATGCTTGAACGTAGTGGTAATGAGAGAGAGCGGTTTGAGTCAGTGAAAAGGCTATTTTCATCCAACCATGGTAATACAAATCAGTACTTTGAAGAGGAAGGAAGGCTGATTTCATTAGGCAAATGGTCTATGTGGAAAATGGTCAGAAATGGATTCTTTACTTATGCATTAAGGCACCATAATACTTATCTTGTTATTTGTACTTCACATGCAGTTACTCTTTTATTAACTGGCACTAAATAATACCAGTTTCTTCAAAGCACTCAAATGTAGCACTAGCAAACTCATTTGTTTTGTTGTACTGTAGCACACAAGAAAAAGAAGAGGAAAAACTGAACTTTAAATATTTCATTAATATTAAATAGGTTTTGATGCAACTAGAACTTAAATGAAAAAAATGCTGGTACACTCAGAATATTTTAGTGATACATATGTCCTCAATTTGCACTTCTAAATACCCCTGCTGGGTGTTTGTTTCTAAGTTATTACTAGAGCATTAATCATGTTCTTGGAAAATACTAATTTGCTACTTTCTTATATTCAAACACTGGAGCTACCTGTTTTTCTATGATGATTTTGCATATGTTTCTCTACCTCACAGGCAGAACTGGCAGTGCACCTATTCATCTCACCTAACATATCCCTTTCCCGGATAGTCCACTTTCTAGACTCCCAAACCCAGCTCCCCTTCCCCATCTTCCAGTTCCAAATTTTCTCCATGAATGGTTCCATTTATTAATATCTTTTCCAGCTACAATCTTTCTAGTATAATTTGAATTCACTGGGGCAAAACATTATTTTCTTTTGCAGAACTTTTGTGTATTTGTGTGTGTCCACATGTGTATGAGAGAGAAGGAAAATTTCACCCCAACTAGTTCTGCTCTTTCCAAAAATGAAGTAAATTGTTTTCTTATACTGAAAATCCTGGTGACCTTTTTCTCATTGGCGCAGCCCTCCTGTTCCCAGGTATGGAACAGGACATAAAATTTGGCTGGAGATAGCTGGGGAGAAGACTGAACAGCAATGTAGTTTAAGATTGCTGGGTAAGGAGGCTGGGATCTTGGGTAGGTGTGAGGGGGCTGGTTTGGGAGTGAAGGCAGTTGCTGGTGAGGAAGGGAGCCCAGTGCTGGAAGCTGGGTGTGGAGAGGCTGAAGTGGAGCAGAAGCAGAGGGCTGGGACTGCCAGGGGAGCAGACTTGCTGAAGGGGCATATACGGCGGTTGTTTGTATGTGTGTTTGTCTGTGACACAGCTGATGTATGAATAATTAAATAGCATTTTCACTATGACATGTGAGAATGGGGTTTCCTTAGGACTTATTTTACTGATTGAAAAGCTGGGATGCAAAGCTTGAGCTCAAATGTTCGTACTTACACATCTAAAGTTGGATATATGAAGGAGTGGCCTTACGTCCATGGATGCCAACTCTTCCATCTGTTGTTGACTTAAGCAATTAGTGCAAGTATTCAGCACATTTTACTAATCAGCCATTTGCAGACTGATTCAGAGCCTCCTACAGTCAATGTAAATCTTTCCTTGAAGTGTTTTTTAGTACCTTAGTGTAGCTGCTGGCTTTTAAAACTGTTGGCTTCAGTAACCATTCTAAGTCACGGAGTGGAATACTGACTGACAGAATTCAACTTCCTTGCTTTTAAGTGAGCTGGGTACTTCTGCCTGCTTGGAGTGCTTATTAAGAAAAGATTGTAATTATATTGAAAAATTAATATGCCAGGTTAAGTCCCATTAACTTAGTGATCGTGGAAGGTGTTTTCAAAAGTGCCAGCATAGGTTCGGAACAATGTAAGTTCCATTAAGTTTCTGTAAAGTTCAAAAGCATCAATAATGTAAACAGTTTTGAAATCTGCAAACAACAGATTCTGAGATTTTTATCTTAAAGTGCTCTTCGTTAAGTAGTAATACCCGGAACCTTGGCTAGCCTGTAATCTTAGTGAACAACTAAGTCATTTTCCATGCATTACTTATTATTGGAAAAGAAAGATTACTAAGTATATTCATGAACATGCTGTTGTATAACAATATTTTTTCTGAGAAAGCTTAAAGAAAGCAAAAAAAATTAAAAGCTAATTAAAAAGAGTCTGTTAAGGATAATAGCTCTTCAGAAGGAATAATATCTCCTCTGTACTTCTCTACAATATGCTTTTGTTTATAAAAATATTATGAGCCTGGGAAAAATGTATGATGACTCAAACCATGAAAAAGAGAAAAATTCTGAGAGAGAGGAGAGTTAGCATACAGACCCAAACTGTTACCTGAAGAAAATAATCCACAATTTGAAATTCTTCTGTGAAGAAGGTCGCAGAGGTAAGAATGAAAATTTCCATGGCATGAATTATTAATAAAGGTACTTGAAGAATGAGTCCTGATATAGATTAAGACTCTAATGCTTTGTAACTATTCATTTCTATGCAGAAAAAATATAATTTCAAAATGTCCCCTTTAATGATGTAAGTGGTGAACATAAGATTTCTCAGTAGCTGATTTCATAGTTAAGTAGCTGCTTAGTTTTCAATTGCTTTAAAGCTGAAATGCTCATTTGGGTAAAAATCATCGTTAATGTTTGTAAAGAGGAATAAATTTTGAAAATGGGGAGATAATTAATAACTGTCCAGAAAACTAGAGGCACTGTTTCAAAGCAAGATGTCTATGAAAATTTATGTAGATGAGGTGAAAAAACAAATAATGTAACCCTGTTTAGTATTAATACTGTCATCATACTGTATAATACTGTAAAAATTTGCAACATATTTTAAAGTATTTGTGGCATTTAAACAAAGTAAATTTTAAAACATCTAGAAACTTCAGTAGATTCAGCTGTACCAGAGTTGTGAGTTATCCTTGCCATTTACCTCTTACACTTGCATGTGTTTATACTTTGTCCCAGGAGCTTTGGAGCTGGTTATGTAGTCCAAAGTCTCTACTGACAGGAATCATTCTGTATATCACTCCATATGTAATATGTCCTGTAACCTTTCAAAAAAGCTCCTATAGCAGTTTGACTCGTCTCCTTGCAAATCAAAAATTTAGAGTTTATATCATTTTGCATACAGTTGTATAATGTATTTGATGTCAAAATTAGATCCATATATTTTTGTCATTGTCACTATTTCTACATCACATAGAATGTGGACAAAATTAATCATTCCTATTTGTTAGGTTAATAACAACTTCTAATTAAGTAGTTATGTAGTTAGTATGATAAAATTATGGAGGCAGTGATTTCTGATATTCCATCTGTCTGTAATATGGATCAATGCTTATGTTCTTCATGAAAAACTATTCCCCTAGTTCATATTAAGTGCATCTTGTTGACAGCCGGTGGTTTGGGCATTTTTGGAGAAGTGTAGAAGGTAATAAGTAGTGATCAAGAGAAAAAGAAAGTGAATGTCTTATATTCTCTCTGCACTTCATTGTGTTATTTTGAGCTACTTCTACTCTGATGCTCTCCTAAAATAACTGATCAGCTCATATCAAAAAGAGGTTTCACTCGGAGGAAGATATCCACCATGTAATGTTCCTCACTTTGTTCTGGCAGGATTTGTGCTATAAAATCTCCAGACTTCCTTTATATGTCTCACGTAAATCAATTTATCCACGGTCTACCATTTTCTTGCCCCACTTGTCATATGGAAAGATGTTCCAGGAACATAATGCAATCTCACTTTCTTGTCTTATGCCTCTCATGTCTTCTCTTACTTTACTGAACCATTTTATCTGCATGTCATAAGTTCTAACAACAATTCTGAGACCTGTTTCTCTAGCATTCTCCTAAATATGTTAGCATTTCAGTATTTAATAGAACATACATCTGGCAACTGTGTTTTATTCTTTAGATTTAAAATATGTATTATCTTCTTCACCATTCCAAGTTTGTTTCTCAGAATTCTGTTGTTTCTATATTTATTATTTTTTTCTCCTTCAGTATTCACTGCCTTGACTAACGTTGTGCCTTCTCTCCCTATATGCCTTCCTTTCTGGAATAATGCCCATAAATTTGGAGAAAAAATAATGGCATTCTCTTTAGAACATGAGAGACTTTTTATATGACAGTAAAGGTATACAAAATACACTATACACTTCTGCAATAGTCATGTCCCCCACTCATCTCTACATCTTACTGTATTCCTATCAGACATGCTGCCTTGCCTTATTCATCTTTTCAAAGGTTGATTTTATGTGTCTTAAAGCATTCCACATCTTCAGGGCCTCTACTTAACTGCCATCTTTAGTCATTTCTGTTGTTCTGCGTTTTTCCTTAATTAGATTTTATCCTGTCTACTCTTCTGACAGTTGCCATCCTTAACTGCTTTTGCTGCAGCATCAGACACTATTTTTTTTTCTTCCCCAAAGTCAATCACCTTTCTTTGCACTTCCTTCTTAGGTAATCTGTTCTACTGTTCACCATTATTTTCTTTTTGTTGTTGTTGTTCTGGAGGAAGGAAAGTACACAGAAAACTTCCCAGCCTTCCTATTCCATTTTTCCCATGGGCTCTGCTCACCCACTGTCTACCAGCTTTGACATCATATGTGTTCATAATTCTGTTGATTTCGCCCATGTGCAGAAAACCTTCTTCCAATTCCAAATGATCAGAAGATTATACTTTTTCCTTCAAGTAAGAGAATGGAGACACAGATCCGTTCCTGCATTACCTTTAGATTGATTGTGGTAATTTGCTCTACTTCCTGTGCACAACAGAAGTGTGCTGTAAAGACGGCTGCAGAGTGGTGCCCCGCTCTGTTAACTCTTGGAGATACTGAACTAGTTTTACAGACATTAAGTAGCTGGAGTTTGTGTATGTAGACTCGTAATGCACTAATCAAGTTGCTCCCATCAGCAGCTGACACTGACCAAACTGAGTGTCCAAAACCATAATGGTTTTGATATACGATATCTGTCCTTTCAGGAATGCCATAAGATGTGGATCAGCCCAGCAGAAAAGATTAAAATCAGACATTCATGACCTTTTCTAGAACCCTGTCGAAAGTTCCTACTTAGATGTCTAATTTCTCAAAAGTCTTTCGTATTATTTTCTAACATCTTGATGAAGTGTTAGTATATGTGGATTTCATTCCTGTGCATACCATAAAATGATTTAACTTCTAACAGCAGTGCTTGTAACTCCCTTTGGACCTCTTCACTGAAACTTGATGCATTATTGTTTAACCTTTGTTTGCTGATGATTCTGCAGCTCTATGGCACTGCTTCTTCAGGTCTAACTGAAGTTGCCATAAAATGTCTTGTTTAACCAGTAGTACCTGAGGTTCCCCAAATACAATGCTAAGAAAGCAAATACTGCAGGTGTGATGAGTAAGCTGATAATCCGTTAACAATTTAGTTTGAGGAATTGCATTATCAATTTATTCATTTTGATGTGGCGCATACATGAAAAGGTGTCTTTAGAAATAATCTAACTGAAAATGCAGACTTCTGAATGGAAATTGAACTAAAGGGAATAAAAATATACTATTTTGTAGCATTCCACCCACCCACCCCCTGACAAAAAAAAAAAAAAAGGAAAAAGAAAGAGATAGGTAAAAAGGGGCTGTATCTTTTTTTTAGCCTTTTGTAATTTTTACAAATATGCCTTCATCTGCGGAACTGTATGTATAAAAGAACTCACTTTTTCCAGCAACTGTGCGTTCTTGCATACTTTATAAGCTGGTATAACTAACACTATGTTACACGTATCTCCAAATAGTTTAAGAATAGTTCTCTCCAAGGAGAGATGAAGGAACTCAGGACACCAACGGGGACTTGAAGATAAAGGTATTTCCATCATTCCCGATTTCCATGTATTTTTTCCACTTATAAGACCACCATTACCACTATACTAAATAGGATGAAATGTCTGTCTAGGCTTGTATCATGTCTTCAGCAGCGGACAATTGGAATTTTATTAGGGAAAGGATATATAAAACACAACAAGAACAGAGACTTACAAAATCCAAGTTACATCTGGACTATCATTTTGAATACATCCAGTACTAGAACTGTTATTCATGTCTGTGTCATCTCTTTGTAATTCCTGTTACGCCTTTAGTCCCACAAGATCCTATAGCAAGGAGTTTCATTTTTAAGTAGCATGTGAAAAAGTTCTTCTTTCTTACCTTCAATGTTACCTTCAATGAGCTTTACAAGACTTCAGTAAGTCTAAGTTTTTGAATTGCTTCCTTAAAAATTTCTGCAAATCTTGGCACATTAAGGTTCATTTTCTTTTTTCTTTTTCTTCTTTTTTTTTCAGTACAGTTATTTGGTCTGACCACAAACAGAGCTTTGTTTAGAGATTCCTATATTTGAAGGTCCAAAAGCACCGTTATATTCTTGTCCGAACTTCTGGGTAATTAGATTGAAGGATCCCAAATGATAATTTCTACACTGTGCCTACAGTTTCTCTTTAGAGCTACCAACTGTTTTGATTTATAGACTTAATGGAGAAGCCTCCATACCTCAAGCATGTTTTACCAACATTCAACTGTCGTCACTGCTAAAATGATGAACTTCGTTTTCTCTTCTGAATTTGGATAGCATTTTGCCTTTCACTGTTGCCTTTTTTAATACCTTTGCCAAGTAGATTGAGCAGCTTGCCATTATCAAATTTATATTGCCATGTGGTTGCATATTTGCCTATCATCCAGTCATTACTGAGGCTTCTTTTAGATAAAGTAATACATTGGGACCCTGCTGTAAAGTACTGGCATACTGTAGGATGTAAATGAGACACGGTTTGAAGGTAGAATTAATAACAGGAAATTAATACTAGGCAATTGATATAGTTGGTAGAAACAAAATTTCGAGCATGCAGATCCTTCTGTTGGTCTGAACAGAATCAGCAAACTTCAAGCTAGGTACAGATTGAGAGAAACTCTTAATTTTAACCTAATGTGGTAATCAGACAATCTGAGAGAAAAAAGTGATTACCCTACATGATCACCTGCCCTGTGACCAAAGGGGCAGATAAAAATGTTAAGAATTCCTCTGAGCTAAAATAAGAGAGCAAATTATCAGCTATGAAACACTGATAAATGGGTTGGAGGTCAGTTGCAGTGGAAGATTATAATGTGCCATAAAGGCAGTATTTTATCAAGTCCATGATTTCTGGCGCATACAGCAGTTCTGAATTTTTGTTCCCAGGCTCAGCTGTTGAAGGTATTTTGTGGTCTCTTTGAGGTTGTGGGCTGAAAGGTCAAAGTTCTTTTGTGAAAAATGTTCCCCCACTGGGAACTTAGCTGTTAATTAAATAAAAGCTATTACTTTCTGCTACAAACATTACTTTACTGTAAGGTGGTTTTTCTAGGTCTCAAATAATTCTTCTCTTCTCAGTCTTAAGTTCTTTCTGTTTTGGTGTTGGTTTGGGGTTTTTTTTAAACAGTTGAGTTCTTTTTAAATGTGTGTACATGTTATTCTACTGATTTTATGCTGAAACATTTAAGGAGAAAATACCCTCTTTGTGTACTTACCTGATTTTCTTGCTATACAGGCAAGGGCTGTGTTTGTCCTCTTAGCTGTAGTATTGCATTAAATATGGTTGTTTATTTGGTTACTTAAGTAGAGTTTCTGCTTCCCAGGAAATACTCTCCTTTTCTAATTTGCAACTTAGCATTTTACCTTGTTAAAATTTTACATTTTATGTGAATTCAAAGACAGCCTTTCCCTCAAACTCTTATTCAATGCTAATTTCAAAGCACTGTTATTTCATAGCAATTTCTCCTTTGAAATCAGTCTTCTAAATGGAATGTAAAATCAAAATCTAGAAAAAATTGTTATGCTTTTCCAGGAAGGTGAAAAATAGTTTCCATAGCACTTACTGCTGTCAGGCAGGAGGCACACATGATCTCATGACTCTGCTTGGTCTTGTTAGCTGACATTGTTCCATTTGTTACTGACCTGTCGGAAGGTAAACAATAGAAATGTATTGACTCAGTGCCGGAGTATTTTTCAGCTTATTACAAGTCAGAATTTTCTTACATGTATTGTAATAACAACCTACTTTCTTGCCATTTATAAGCTCATGTGGCTTTGAAAGGTGGTAAACTACAGATTTTCAATTTTTGCAGGTTTCCAGTCCATTATTAAAAGTGTTAAAATTCTCAGATACATTGAAGTTTATTATAAAAGTGACAACGTATCTCTTTAACATGTCAGACAAATTCACACGGAATGCAGGGATTAGAAATTATTTCTTCTTCATTTTACAAAGTACTAATATCATCAAAAACCACCTGTTTTTCCCAGATGTCCCAAGACATGCTGCTATGAACCATTTCTACAACTGTCTAAAAAAGGATATGAGAGCACAAATTTTATTTTTGTGTAGATCCAGTTCACACCACAAATATTATTTCTGCTCAGTGCAAATGTCCATGTGCAGAGTCACAAGTTACGTGCACACTGATCACTCAAAACTGGAGAATTTTAAACTTCATTGCTCCCCTTTGCATTTAAAAATACAGAGTACAGTTTTAGGGCCAGTGCTCTTTAATGTTTTTATAAATGATCTGGACACAGGAATCAAATGTACATTAAGTAAGCTTGCGAATGACACTAAACCAGGAGGAGCTGTGGACTCAGTCGAGGGTAGAGAGGCCTTACAGAGAGATCTTGATAGGCTAGAGAGCTGGGCAATCACCAACCATATGAAATTTAACAAGAGCAAGTGCTGGATTCTCCACCTGGGATGGGGTAATCCTGGTTATATGTGCAAACTGGGGGACGAGAGGCTGGAGAGCAGCCTTGTGGAAAGAGATCTGGGGGTTTGGGTTGATGGCAAGTTGAATATGACTCAACAGTGTGCCCTGGCAGCCAAAAGAGACAAAACCGTCCTGGGGTGCATCAAGCACAGCATAGCTAGCTGGTCAAGGGAGGTGATTGTCCCACTCTACGCTGCACTGGTGTATAATGTGTGCAGTTTTGGGTGCCTCAATATAAGAAGGACATTAGACTATTAGAGTGTGTCCAGAGGAGAGTGACCAAGATGGAGAATGGTCTCGAGGGCAAGACTTAAAAGGAGTGGCTGAGGTCACTTGGTTTGTTCAGCTGGGAGAAGAGAAGGCTGAGGGGTGACCTCACAGCAGTCTGCACCTTCGTCAAGGGGGCCAGCGGAGGGGGAGGTGATGATCTCCTCTGTCTGGTCACCAGCGATAGGACACGAGGAAATGGAATGAAGCTGCGCCAGGGGAAGTTCAGATTGGACATTAGGAAATGGTTCTTCACTGGGAGTGTGATCAGTCACTCAACAGGCTCCTTAGGGTAGTGGTCAGGGCCCCAGGCCTGTCAGAGTTCAAGGACTGTCTGGACAACACTCTTAGTCATATGGTTTAGTTTTAGGTAGTCCTGTGAGGAGCAAGGAGTTGGACTCGATGATCCTTATGGGTCCCTTCCAACATGAGATAGTCTATGATTCTGTATTGCACCAGCCTACTTCCTGCCAGCTACCTGGTAGAAACAGCTGTAAACACAGGATGAATCACAGTCATGTGCATCTATCAGCTCCCAACTATCCCTCTGATCCATCACCAGCGAAAGCTGCTGATTCTCTTGCAACGACTCAATAGAAAGGTGTTTCAATCTCTGAGAGTTGAGCCACCGCCCCTTCTTTATTTGGACTATATAAGAAGTCTTTCCAGGGCATATTTAAAAAAACTGAGCGTTCTCTGTGTCTCACTGTAAGATATGTTAGCACCATTATTAGATTTCTGGACGTACTTCATGGATTGTATTGGCAAAGATGGCTCTGCTCAGAAATTAAGACATCTTCAATCTAGTCAACATGTCAGTATATATTTCTATTTCCTGTTCTCCAAGCTCCAAAAATAGACAGAAAATATCAAATGCATGGCAGAAGGCCAGATTACTTTTCTTTTCATGTGGTTTCCTCCTCTGCAATTGCCTTGGATATGTCTGAAAGGACAAAACGGTCTTGATCTATGTGGTACAGGAGCTTCAAACACATATACTTGAAGAAAGATCTTTTCTTCAGTGTCCTTTAGCTTCCTATCATCTGTCCAACTATCAGTTACTGCTGCAGCACCACAAGCTGATGAGTTTCACCAGTTTCCTGCCCACCAGCTCACAGGTGGATTTCATGGTGTAGCTGAATAAGGCCTTTCACGTAAATGTGACCTTTCACAAGATATGCTGGATGCAGCCAGCTGTGCATTTAGGATGACGGTGACATTACTGATAATGTACCAGTTTGTTGTATCCATTGCATTCTTCTATTATCTTCTTCTATCCATATGCTCAAGGATAAGCAAATCCATTTCAACCGGTTTTAGTTACACATCACCACTATCTAGTCTTCGATACTGTATATCAAAACATTTCTTGGCAGTTTGTTCCTCTGCTACTCTGCTATGCCATCCCTTTTCTGGAACCCTCCTCCTATCAGTAGCCGCTTCAACAGGAGAAAGGTAGCAGCAATACAGTCAGTTTCCCAGCACATCATGTCATTTTGAAGGAGATGGTTTCTGCTACCAGAGGATGGCAAACCATTTTGAATGCCTTCAGTCATAAGCAAAAGTTAAGTGTGATGACTTTAGTCACAGTAACCCTGCCTAATCAAAACAGGGATTAACGTATCATTCTCAATGATCAGGATGCCTGCTTATTTATATACATAAAATGTTTTCATGTCTAAATATTTTATAGTGGCTTTTCCACTACGAAGTTCTTACATACGGGATTTCTCCATAGCACAGAAAGTCCTCATCAATGTTTTGGAAATAATGAGAACATGCATAATGCAAAACAGAATCTGTGTTTCCTGACCTAGACAACTGCCCGATTAAAGGAACTTTCAGAGGACCAAATCTCCCAGTGCATATAATTTGTAACTGTTGGACCCCTTGACTCTGAGGAGAAGAGGCACGAATAACAGAATGCTGATCAGACAATTTCAGAGTCCACCAATATCCTTCCTTCTCAAGTTAGTCAATAAATATGGGATCTTACACTTCAGCTGAAGTCACGTGCAGATGACAATCACTCTTCTGGCCAGATAAACCCTTCATGCATGTCTGGGTCCATGTTAATCTTCTTTCCTTCATATGAGTCATTTGTGATAAGAAAATGTAGACAAGATTAAATTTCTATTAGACACATGTATAACTGGTTGGAAAACTGTTCTCAAGAAACAGTTAATTATGCTTCACTGTCAGACTGGATGCATTAAAGCATGTACTCCAGGGACCATATAATATTTAATTCATGATTTAAAAGATAGAATTAGCATTTAATGCTAGTGATACTACATGGAAAAATACTACAAGATAGTATTATGATCTTAAGAAATTATTTTAAGAATTTGGTTCAAAGAATGACATGTAATGACAATAAAGATGAATACTAACTTCTCTGTTGATACAGAAGTAATCTTTTGCATAAACGCAAGTAAAGGAGACTGACTAAGCAACAGTTCTGAACTGGAGATGATAAGTGGATCACAAGTTGCACATGAGACAACAGCGTATCTCTATAAAAGATGTAACTTATACTGAAATATATAGAAAGGAGGATTATTTGTAAAGCATACAAAGTGGTTCTTTTGTTCTTCTCAGCACTCATAAAGTCTTCTTTCTGGTTTGGGGCACCACAACTGAAGAAGGATTCTGACCAACCAGACAGGTTCCAGAGGAGAGCAAAAGAATGGTCAGAAAGCTAGAAAATATAACTTGTGAGAAAATGTTGAATAAATAGGAGTTGTTTAATCTGAAGAAGAGGAAACTGAGGAAATACATGTGTCTTCAAATACAGAAGTTAAAAGGAGAAGAAAATAGAGCTTTTTCTATGTCCACTGCAAAACAAGTTCAGGTCAAATAGCAACAGAAGTTTTCTAACTGTATTTTGGCTTTTAGATAATGAGGCCCTGAGGCACATTGCCTGAGGAAGTTCTGAAGTCCTCATCATGTTTAAGAGCAGATAAATCAGATATCTGTGAGGGATAGTTTTAAGTTGATTCTTTGAGCCAACAGAATAATCTCGATGACCTTTCATGGTCTTCTGAGCCCCATTTTCTATTAATGTCTATGATTTTTTTCTCACAAGTTGATTAGTAAAGTCTGCTCCTCCATATTGGTTTAATTCAGATTCCGTGGCCAGGGAGGCTGCTGTCCCCTCATTCTGTCTAATTTTATGATTTCCACTTGTGAGTAAGCAAGAGAATCCCTATTGCTGCTCATGATAGGATAGCTGAAGCAGCTGTGCTAGCAAAGAAACATAGTTTATCGACAAAATGTTGATATGCTTTTCTCTCCATCTGTCACAGCCCTGTGTGCACAAATAGGCCTTAATGGCCACCACCTGTGTCACTTTTTGCCCCTACCCACACCTGTGGGTTCAGTTCAGCTCAGCTCAGCCCTGGGATTTTAGTCTATGCCTGAGCTGGGTACCAGTCTTCCTCTCAGCTGCAGCCATGGCTGTGCGTTACTATAGACATTGATCCAGACCCTAACTCAGAGACTGACTTCCCAATTTAACCTCGGACCTGTGTCATCACTATGGACCTGCCTGGAGATCAGTGGGCTGTGTTTGATCATGATTACTCTCACTGGACCTGATCCCAACCTGTGGATTGACATCCCAGCTTGACCTCAGATCTGCCTCGTCACCATGAACCCACCTGATGATATGCACTCTTGGTTGAACAGGTCTCAGGTCTCCCCGCCTGCCTGGCTGGGGCACTGTGGGGCTGGGCCCTGGCTGGTGAGGCCCCTTCACTGCCGGCTGTGTTACTGCCCTCAGCTCATGGCTGCCCTTCACTCAGGGAGCAAACAGCCTTTGCTGCACCCTGACAGTCTGCTGATGCAGGACATTGCAGCCCTCTGCCATATCAGTTTTGGTCTGTCCCATTTCATGCCATAGCTGCTGGATAGGTCTTGTCACTAGAAGATCTGTGCCTTTCCTTTGGGAGGAAAGGTCTCATCAACAGAATGAAGAATAGCAAGAGATGCATGGAACTGGCAGAATGGGTCAGGGTGTCAGGCTGATGTCAGGTCAGCCTCTCTTACCAGGTGCCACTCACAGTCATCCTGGACCATTTGCTCGTTCATTTCCGTCTTTAGTTCTGGTGAGGTTCTTTCCTTGTCAACTCCTCTGCTCTCTCCCTATATTTTATATGTGTGTATGTATATATACACATAAATATTTACATATATTACCAGCTGTGCAAGTTCCCTGGGGGATGGTTAAACCATTACTCCTGCACATAATCTTCAGGTGTCCACTGACTGAATCAAGTGATTTGCTTATGCCTCAGACCCAGGTGTCCTGGGCTAGTCTTTGGAAGTGTTTTCCTATTTATGACTTCATCCAGGAAGCCAGATGAGAGCCAAACCCTTTTTGGATCCAAATGGCTTCCTTCAAGAAAATGTGTCCATGCATACCTGTGATAAGCTTCTCCTGAATACGCTTTTTGCCTCTTCATCTTATCTGAAGGACTTACATACTTCCATTCTTTCTTTAAGGAAGAAATTTCTAGAGGCAGGGTGTCTTTGGACTTTTGTTATTAAGAGGCCTTTGACTTTCTACCTCCACAGGACTAGGTCTTTCAGATCCAGAGTTGTTTGTGTCAGCAGCTGAGAGGTTGAAAGTCAGGAGTGCCAAGCAGGATAACCACCAGTGAAACCTGTTATGAAAACACCAAAAAGGAGCCACCCTCCAAGATTAATACACATTCCACTGGAGCTCAATCTAAATTAGTGGCTTTCTTGAGTGATATCTCCACTGCTGACATCTGCTGAACTACTACCGGGAGTTCCCTCCACACCTTTACCAAGTGTTTTGCCATTTCAGAAGCATCCAGGTATAATACAGTGTATGGTAACATGTTTCTGCAGTGGTTGATGCCTGAAGCATGCTATGTCTCCCTGCCAAGCACTGTGATTGTTAGGAGGAACTGCAGTATGAATACAAATATGGATAATCTATATTAGTATATTATTTCTGTTGTCAAGATTAAAAAATAAAGATTTCCATATCAGTTAATGAAACTGTCGAAGGTGTGCTGTTTGCGAGCACACTCCACACACTCCTCCATGGTGTTTGAGTCTTTCTCAGAATCTTCAGCCTTGGGATTCTGTGATGGAAAAGGAGGTTCGACAGCCTCCATGTTATGTACGTAGCAAAGCCAGCAAGCCTGACAGAAAGGAAGTGGAATGTACGCTAGTCTGGTGAATGCTGCGTGGATATGAAACTATCCATCTCAAGGTTTTGCGGGACAACAAAGTGCACATGCATGTAAGACGTATAGATAGATACAGGTATTTGTGAAATAACTTTCTTCTTGCTATTGCAGTTTTCACCTCAGAAAGTAGGCCTTAATGCAAGATTGTAAGAGTCCATCCTTTTGTACATGAATATGAAAATGCCCACTAATAAATAGATTTTTATTTCTTTTAATAAGGACATTACTTCTTATTATTGCTTTTAATAGAAGAAAAGAAGTCACCTTAGATATTGTGATTCCTGGAACTGTGATGAACCATTTCAGCAAAAAGATCAGCATGTGTGATCATGCTGTCATAAGGCTCGACATCACTGCTCTTCACTGGACCGCTCCCCTTCTCTTCAAGTAATATTACTCATCTCAGCAGCGGTATTTGAAGAGAAAGGGTGCTTCACAGCATGAGAACGGGTGGTACAACTTGGCCTGTAATCCTTTACTGTGAGGTTTCTGGGGGCTGGGGGAAGGGAGGAAGAGCATTTATTTCAGAGTAAGAATATTATTGCTGTAGTCTCATACTAACATTGGAAATAGTATTTTAGTGAACTATAGGGTACACTGTAGTACACGACTAGACACACTGGAATGAAGTGAAGCTCATCCCGTTTGGATTTCTTCCATCTAATTTTATTTTCCGAAGGTACATCTGTTCTTGCACGGCGAGGATAATCTAGACAAAGCTGAATAAAGTCGTAGCCCCTGACTCCAGGGCTTGGTCTTATGGCTGGCTCTTCTTCAGGGCACAACAATGTTTCAGCAAACTCCTTGTGTCGTACCGTGTTGTACATATGCAGATGGACCTATCTATCTTTATTTCACTTTTTCAAACATTTGTTTCTTTCGGTCTGTGAATGTTGTGTAATTGTGTTCCTTTTTGTTTGTTTCTTTCAGAATGTTCTAATTGTGGAGGTAAGTTGGGTGCTTATGTCATATTGCACTTAGATAAAGTCACATAGTCAAGTTGTGATTGTGTGTTCAGTTTCTAAAACCTGTCTGTGTTTACACTCCTCCTAGCTGACTGGGAGGTGGTGAAGAGGGAGAGGGGTTGATGTGCTTAATAACCTCTCAGTCTTTTTGCAATTGCATGATGGATCAAACTACATTGCTGCCGCTCTAATTGGTACTCTGCCTTGTGATACCCAGAAGTCTCTGTTTCTGCATCATTTGATTTGTTTTTTCTGTGGTTTCATCAACTCCTGTTCTGCGAGTTGTTCTGTTCCTTGGAGGACAATGAATCAACTGCAATGATGCCCTGTACTTCTCAGTTGCACGACTTTGAAATAGTAGCATAGCCCTGCACATGCCTTACAACTTCAGGGTTGTTCACACGCTGGTTGAGAATGTCAGTCATTCTCTCCAGTCCCCATGACTCCTGCTCGTTAGCATTGCATCCCGCAGTCTCCCCTGGGGAGGGCCCATCACAGATATGTTCCTGATGTAAATCAACAGTGTTCAGTTGTAGAGGAGAAGAACTTGTCAGCTCACTGGTGCTGCAAATTCTCTCTTAGTTAATGTAGGTGATTCTCTTCTAAAATGTCGGAAGAGCAACTGGGATGGTTAGAGAGCATGTCAGGATCTGACTGGCATTTCAGGCCCAGTCTGCTTGTGTGGGAAGTAAGCTGGACAATGTAATGAAGGACACATATAAATGTTGGAATGTCTTTTCTTAGCAAAGGAGGGAAAAAAAGTAATCAGCCAGAGATGGCTGGTTACCTGAATAGCTGCCAGGAACTCCGTATTTGCTAATGCTAACTGCTGTAAGAGAAATGAAAAACCTCTGCAGCAAATGTTGTTAATGCTATTACGTAGCTGGGAAGCAGAGAAAAGGTGTTGCTAATGACAAATCCACACCCACAGAGTTCAGGATCAACAGCTGCTCTCCATGTCATGGTCAGTTTTGTAGCCAGGTATCTACTGATCTTGTTCAGATCAGGTTGGGCACAGCAGCCCTGGAGAATACTCATTTGTACTGGACTAATAAAACAACAAATAGGGCAGATTTAACTCTGACATGGAGAGATGCTGACATACTGTAGTCTTGAGCATAATATGAAAAGTCTGATCCCTGCCACCTTGCAGTGCCCAGTAAAGTCATCTCCAGTCCCATGTTACATCCAAGTACCAGAAACATAGCTATTTTCAAGAGGAAGCGGACAGTCCTTTAACTGATTATTTTGTGAGTAGAAAGTGCTTGCTTCAAAGATTGTGAGCTCAGTTATAACCTTTTTTGGATGTGGCTCACAATACACTGGGAAAAATACATCATTTCCACAAAATAAGAAGGTGGAACCGCTCAGTCATTGTCCAGATTTCCCCTCTTCAGCTTTGCTTTGTTTTTTACTTATTCTATTTTTCATGTTTTGTAAGGATATTGTTGGAACTGGAAGGACAATGAAGGTTCTGCTTAATAATATAGAAAAATGCAAGCCAAAAATGATTAAAGTGGCAAGGTGAGTAAAACGATGACAAAACGTAGCAATTAATTAGTCTAGCCCAACATATTTTCCAGTGGAAGTTCGCATTCCGAGATCCTGCTTTAATTCGATGCTGCAGTATCGCGTGGGGAGCTCTGAGGAGCTGCCTGAGTCACTAAGAGGAGGGTGGAGGAAAGGAGAGGAAATGCTTTTGTATTGTTCTGCAGTGGCAATGACCCTTCGGCCATTTCAAGACTGGCACTGATGGACTTTGAAAGGGAACACACCCATCTCTTCCCTGCCATCAGAACATTGTCGGGAGGAGAAGCAGAATGAGAGCAGTGATTCACATGGCTCGGAAGTTTTTTGATAAAGGGAATAGTTTTAATGCATATTATTCAGGTAAATATCTAGATTTACATGGGGTTTATTTTGTTTTTAATTACAGTTTGTTGGTGAAAAGAACATCTCGGCCTGATGGGTACAGACCAGATTGTAAGTGTTATTGTGAAAATCTGTACATGACAGTACAAGAAGTTACCACTGTTCTACCACTTGTCTTTCATATCATTCTATGGACTGCTAGAAGCATTGTAAAATATCAGTTGTCAATGGGACTACGGGATGCAATGGAAGGATTTGTATAATTGTGGCTTGGAAAGCGTAGCCTCCTTATAGTCTGGTGTTTTCTGCAGCATACTAACTTTATAGGGAAGTTATGAAAGGGTTTAATTTTATCTATGAAAGGTGTTTTATCTTCTGTCTCTGACAAACCATATAGAAAAGAAAGTCTATTTTTTCCTTTTCCTTCCTCATTGCATTTCTTTGGAGGAGCTGCAGGATTCCATCTGAACACGGAAGGTGTTTTATTGTGACCTAGTCATTCACACGTTTTACATTTTTAAAACAGAATAACACTTTCTCTTATTTTTTGAAAAGTATTATTGCTTAAAGGGTAAATAGCGATAATATAATTGAATCCCACCTGCCAAAAATCAAAAGATAAATTGGGCTTTTTAAACTTCCTCCTGCTGCTCTGTTTGTGTCACACCAACACCACTTCTGTACTTGTACTGTGCTGTGCTGAAGCCGTAAATGGAGCTATACCAAGCTATTTGCATTTTAGACTTATGAGAATAAATGATGTAATAACAGGTATGTGGCTAAATACTGAAAAGAATAGATCCATCTAGAAGAGATCGACCAGTATTTGCTACTGAAGAAAGCTCTGGTCAGCTGAGCTGGGGAGGAGGGTAGAAGGAGAGTAGGCAGGTGAGAACCAGGAGGCAGCATGGAAGGTCTTGATTTGGGATGTGGGAGAGAGGGAAACTTTATGAAGCAGAAGTTATTCAATGTTGGGCGTGGCCCTGCGGTTTTATCTCAATAATCTGAACTGTGACCCAAACATTTTGTTGTACAACTTTTTATACAGTGGTATTTTTAACATCTAGAATTTAATCCACTGAATTAAAGTATATATTCAACTGGATTCACTACTGTTAAACTTATAAAAAATACAACAAAATTACTTCACAAAGGGTAGCTTAATATTTTTATATTGCAAAATGAAACCGTTTTTATCCTTGTTTATTCATACTGTGATTAATTTTATAAAACATCAGAGATCACTCTTGTAAATCACTGGCAGTGCTGTGTCATTTGCTTACTTACCCGAATTTATGATTCGAAAGTGTCTATTACCCACAATTTTTAAAAATTGAATAAATTGCTTACTTGAATACCTGTAAAATTTTTTATGCTAACCTATTTTTGTGTCCATAAGGTTGTGTTTTTCTCTAGTTACTTAGTGAACGATTTGGAAAGAGTCTAACTTGTTTTATATAGTGCTGATACTGCACAAACTTTCACACTCAAAGAGATACGTGCCTATGCTTAGCTTGAAGTTTGTGAGTTGTATGATTCAGCTACACTGCATGCATTTACTTTGTTAAGCACGTGCATGTGTCTTCATAAGGTTGGGGCTTTAATTTAAAAAGCATTTGACATGTTTTGGTCACGTAATATGCAAAATAGTTTTTGCTCTTCTCAGAAGAAAATACATAAAACTCTTGAATTAAAATTGTCCTTTTTTCATCATTAGTGTGATACTGGACAGTTGTCATCACACACATATACCAATGGAGCTTCCAAATGTAGGCAGAATTTTTGAGCTCTGATTTTGGCTTCCTTCTACAATATATCCGTTGTGCCACTGATAATGTACACAACTCTCCTACTCTCCACTGACTATTCACATCCCTGTCACAAACAGTCTGTGAGTGGGAACTGCGTATAGGGCTACTGCTGACCTTCATGTCTCAGAGTCAAAAGTAACATAACCTCAACTGACTACGTATATCTATAGTTTGCTTGCCAGAGAATCAACACATGAATTTAAGAGCTATATAACTGCCACTGATCTTGTATTGATGGTGTTTGTTATTTGTCTCAATACAGATTACGGATTTGAAATTCCAGATTTATTTGTGGTAGGTTATGCCTTAGACTACAATGAGCACTTCAGAGATCTAAACGTAAGTTTCTTTAAAAAATAGTTAAAAAAATCACTGTTTTACTTTTCCGGGGTCTCTTAAATACCCCATAATTTGCCACCTCCCTGGGGCCTTAATGTCATGGTTGGGATCCTTTCAGTGAGCGTAGAACTCCCTGTAAAACTTCAAGTAATCCAAAGGAGTCACTGCTCAGCGCTGTAAACGGTTCCTTCCCATCTCTTTCCCCTAAGAGCAGAAGTCATACTTCTGCTACGCTTCCATCTTCTGTGACCTAAGACTTCATAGGTCCACTATTCCGAGTTACATGCAGACACAGCAGTAAAAAGCGAAACACAGCTGCAGTTCAGGCAGGTTTGGACTTTTACTGCTATGTTGCCTTCCCCTTTTCTCAGTGAGATAATGATGGAAAAAAGGTGCAAGCCTTGCCTTTCTTTGCTTCCTGTGGTACTCCCAGGGGTGGACCTCAAAGCTGGGAATTGCAAGTGGAAAAACTTGCTGTAGCTAGAAACTGAAATGAGAATTCAACTGCATGTCTCTGGAAAGGAAGGGGTAATTACAAGATCACTAGATTGGTCAAGCGAAAGTATTTCTGAGCATTTTATTAATAATAATGTAATCAACTATACTGTTGAAATCAGTGTTATATTTTTTTCAGCACATATGTGTTATCAATGATCATGGCAAAGCAAAATACAGAGTCTGAAGTAGTAACATCCTCACCTGAAGATTTGTAAGCTCAGTGAAGCAGAAATTTGACTACACTCCCTCGAGCATCTCCCAGAAGAGCAGTTCAACTGACTTGTGTTTCTTTCAACTCAGTATAATAAGGGGTTTACTCTGGAGATACTGATTAAGATTTACAGAAGTGAGAGCTCTTATCTAAAATGTGAAGTAGAGGGCTTCTAAAGTTATTACCTTTTTTAAGTATTAAAATTACTGCATAAGATGCCTTTTGACTAATAATTTGTCTGCCTCAAGTCTCGTTGTGAATGCATCTTTTCTTCGTTCAGTCCGTCATTCTACCCATGGCAATTCATGCACTTCACTGCGTTGCATAAGATGATTCAAAAGTGCCATTCTCTGTGTGAAGTTTATTTTACAGAATTTTATTGACTTCAGCATCCCTTTAGTCTTGGTCGGATATGCTGCTGCCAAATCGAAAACATTACTTGATTTAATTCCACAATTCAGAAATTTCAGCTGAAGCTGTATGTTGTACGATAGGACATTTCTGGCAGTCCGTTACAGCCTCTTCCGCACAGAACTTTTAACTCTCAGAATGTGCTGAATTAGAGTTCTGGTACAAAATGAACCCTTGCAAGACACTGTTGATCTGAAATTGGAAGATGTCATGGGTTTGGTATGTCATGTAGCCATAGAATCTAACCTGTTTAATGTGCTGAATTTTAATCAGGACAAAACAATGCCAGGCAGGTTTCAATTTCTGCATGGTATCCTTTTACTTCTGTAAGACACAAACAAGTAAAAAAATTAACATAGTGTTCTCCTGTGCGTATATTCTTAATTAAACCTCATTAAGCACAAAAGTTTAATGCTAGTCAGACAATTATTCAGTTATGATTTGACTTTTGTAGCATGTCTGAGTTGAGACTTTTTGTAACCATTTGTCATATTTAAGAATACACATCTGACAATGTTGGAGAAGACATATAAAAAAAGAAAAAAAATGCATAGGAAAACATAGAAAACCAGTTAACTCATGAATATTGCAGACCTTAGAGATTCCTTTCTTCCCTTATACATCATGTTTGAAGAATTTTGTTAATTTACATGCTGTATTAAGTGTGAAAAATTTAATTCCGTACTGTATGTAACTGTTTTCAACAACTTCCTGAGGGATGCCAATGCAAAGTAAGTAGCTGTATATCAATAGCTTTGCTCTGAACTGTAAGAGGCAGATTGTTGTTAGTGTCAGGTTCCTTTAAACTAATAAAGAAATATTAAGAACACTTGTTACATTTCACAGTTGTTTCTTTTCCTGCTTCAGCATGTTTCGCACATCCTGTAAAAGCTCTTAAAAATCTGCGTTTGACTGGTAATCTAAACGTACCTTATGTATGTATCCTATGGCTCATAAGCTGTTGTTATTTGTATAAAATCCATGATGTTAACGGAATGAAGAAGATCAAAGAATTATTTTGATTGCTAGAGAAATACTGTAGCCCCCTCTTCTTTACTCTTTTAACCTATATTTTTTAAGATAAAGCTTTCCCTCATAGAATAACTTCCTTCTGTTTTAGAGAAGAAAGCACACCCATACAGCCCCTGGGAGAAGCTGGTGAAGAGAGTTTCATCTCTTTTTATGAGAGTGTTAAAGTTTTTCTTAATGTTTCTGATTTCTATGGATTTAGTAGTATCGGCGCATTGCATAGGCAGACATGCTTACGCTTAGTCCAGAAGATCCGTTAGGTTATTTCCTTTATTTCCTCACTTCTTAAAAAGTCACAATCAAATTCGCCTTGCTATCTATGATCATCAGCCTTCAGCAACAACAACAAAAATGGAGCAAGTGAATTAGTGCGAAATTAGTGTGAAAATATAAGTACTGTAGATGCACATAATTCAGACTGTGTTAAAGTTGTTTCACTGGAAGATTCAGATTATTAAAATCTACATACTTAATAGAAAGACCAGATTTATAGAAAAGATAAGAACTGGAATGTTTCTTCAAGTTAATTTTATTTCCTCCTGCCATCATATTTTTAACATTGTGAAAAAGCCACATACAGATTTCACTAGTGAATTTGCATGTGCAATTATACTGTGACTAAGAGGTGTTTTTCTCTTCTAATGCCCTGTTTGAATTTTGTACCTTTATATATCTGAGCATGTCCAGATGTCTCAGCTGCCGTCCACATTACTCTTTGCTTGAAGCACTTCCATCTGAAAAATTAATTTTCAATTACTTTAATAATCAGATTCCAAAATATTATTATTGTAACTGAGGGAACAGGTAATTATGCGTCTATGTCTGATTAGTATTGGGTCTAGTTTCTTTGGTGTGCTCAGGTAGTTTAAAAAAAGCAATGTTTTTTCTGGAGCTGTCTCCTGGTTCAATAATAGTGTTGATTCCATTCCTTTAACTAAAAGGCCACTAAACATTTCTTCAGTGGTGGTTGCACCCTTTGACCCACAAAGCAACGTGCTTGTTTTAAAATCAGTTCAGCAACATCTGTTAGTGAGAAGAGAGGATGTTCTTTACGATCCGTTATTTTCTGGACATAGTGTTTATGTATTTGGTGGGCACCCATCTTTATCTCAGTTTTTCTTCTCATGCGCTCTAAACACCAGCATCCTTTCCCTACCTGTTGAATACAAATTAACATGGGCAGTAATTTGGTTTAAAGTTACATAAATGCTTAGCAGCCATCAGGTTTTACACTTTATTCAGTTCATTCATGCTTACGTCTGGTCCAATTCCAAAATATCTGAAAGTGATTTTCTGGAGAGAAAGCCAAAATAGGAAGAATAATTCCTGCAACTTGGTTAACTGGATATCATTTAGGATTTCATGTTACAAACTATAGATATGGTCTAAATATCTAGTAGTTTCTGCTTCAAAAATAGAATTTAAATAGTCTAAAAGGTCTGTAAGGAAAATATTTTTTCAATTCAATTAACTGCTGCATTCTTGTATTTATAGTTGAACAAAGTAGAAAATAGTGTCTATTTTTGTGATTGCTTACTATTAGTGTTATATTTCCTGACCATATTATGTTAATCCTCAAAGTTTTATTAATAAATGGCTACAATGTAAAATTGCAACATTTCCCTCCAAAATACAATATGAACTGTGTGTGATATTCAGCTGCAGAACAGTTTCTGATCTGTGAAAGAGTCAAACCATCACAGTTTATACACAGTAAAATGCTTAACTTGGAGATGTACTTATGAGTCATCATTATTGCTCTGTGGTGAGAATAATATTTATTTCCATAAAAATATTTAAATTTTAATATTTCTTTATAGGGGAGAAGATAAAGGCCAAATCAGCTTCTCTGCATATGTTTGCATTTTGATTTTCTCAGATAAAATAGCAGTGAAAACCCCTATTGTAATCAAACTTGTTACATATGCAGACTGTAATTGATTCTAGCTACATAGAAAACCTTAATTTTCAGTTTCAGTTCAAAATTAGAATCTCAAAAGAAAAACATTACAGGGTAGCATAGCAAGAGATAGAGGAGTCCTTGCCCTTTTGTAAAACCGTCACATTTGGGAATGTTTTTCCCTTCTTTTACCTTTTTAAATGTTTTCCAAAAACTCCGGTAGTCTACATGTAAAGGTCAGAGATGGATGCAATATCTAAGTGTACTGTGAAAGGTATCTTAAATTCTTTTTCTCCTTAGATCGGAGGGAGAAATGTACACCTATAAGTTAATGTAGGTGTGTGTTACCTCAGTTCGGTCTTCCAAAAAGTCAGCTCTGGCTGTCCTCACCAGGGAGCACAAGATAACTAAAGAGGATGAGTCAACCTCTCTCTGTGCTTATTCCAGTGGTCCCTGTTTGAAACCTCGTAGGTGAGAGAAGCGGAGCGTCAGGTACTTTACCCATCTTCTCAACAAAATGAAAATAAAGTGGAGGGAAAATAAAAGCATTCACCCTAATTTCATACACCTTCCACAATTACTCATTTAACGCTCTACGCCTTCCTCCGGGAAGTCAGCCACATACAGCCACCTCAGTACCCGAACTAACGGTGTTTGTAGCGCTAGGGAATGACTGCTGCGTTTGCCAGGGATAGTCAGAGCAGGGAGGAACACCGCAACAACGTGTGGCCAGCTAGAAAAGATTGATCACAAGCCATAAACGATACTGTGGGATTAGTTTGTGGTGTCAAAAGGACAATTCTTTGTTAAGAAAGAGCAATATTCTGCACTTACTATACATGATGAGAGGGAAATAAAGATAACCAAAGTAGAGAAGGGAGCGCTAACATATTGGAGAAAGGTTGTCCTTTATTTTGCAGAAAAGATGGAGAGCACTCGATATTTTTCAGAAGGGAAAAGGGGACATCAGTTCTGGGTGAGGCTCTGAAGCCCCTTGAAAGTTGTCAGCTGTAGTTCAGATACTTCTTTGTGCCGTTACGAAGTACTGGCTGACACTACCTTCCTCTCTGCCCATCAGCTAGTGCTTGGGTTCTTTGTACCTCCACAGGAACACACACGTGTCTGCAGCTGAACTTTTCACTGTTGCCAGTGGTTGTTTTGGAACACAAAGGGGGTTTCAAATCCGCAGAAACTTAATTAGTTAAATACTTTGCTGTCATGCCTTGTTCCTTCTGCTGCTGCACGGAGCAGTGAACTACTGACAAACTACTGGAGCTTGCAGTACAGCAATTTATTTGTAATACTGAGAGAGAAAAAGGTTTGGCTACCATTCAAAGGCTGACCTTTACTTTGTTTCAGGAGTGGCATGAAAGATTTCCCCTTTTTTTCCGTAGCAGAAAGAAGCAAAAATTACTTGTAGTATTGTGATCTACCAGTCTCTCTCAGCCCTGCATGATTGGCCTCTGATAATGGTAAGAAAATCTCATTTCTAATCACGACGCAAAATTTCATTACATTAAATCATTACTACACACGTTCCAAAATCCATTGGTCCTACTGTTAGTAAAGCTTTGTACACTTGTCAGCCCTGTTAAGTCATGAGGTTATACAAGGGACAACTTTCTTGCTAGAAGATATATGTTATGCCTTCACAGCTATTGAATTTGCATAGAAAAACATTGAAATTTAGCTGAGACGTTTTGAGAGCAATGCCAGAAAACAGAGTTATCTTGAAGCACCTTTCCTCACTACATTTTCATAAGCTATTAGAAGTATTAATCTCTTTTCTTCAGATTGCTTTTCTCCAGTTACACCCTATTTTTACGTTGTGTTCTATCCTGGTGTCTTTTAACCAAAATTCTGTCAGTCCCATAGTTTTTAATGACACTCACAAATGTTTGTTGTTTTCCAGGAAAGATAAACCCTTGTTCTGAAACATTCAGGGGCAGATTTTAAGAGGTGCTTAAGCATCCAAGAAAATTTTATGGGATTTCACCTGCTTGGGTGGGCACCTAGCTCCATCCTTCAGTGATTATATACCTTTGAAAATATGTTTCTTGCCTAATCTGGGTAGACTGGGAAAACATGCAATAGTATAGCTTGGAATGAAAACAGGAGGTACCAGAATAAAAAGGAGAGGCAAGTACAATTGTGTCATTCTTTGATGTGGCCATGAATATCTCTTTGTCTTTCTGAGTCATGCAAGTGTTGTTTAATTGATTTATTTGTTTGGGTTTTCATAAGAATTATTGTAATAGTGTTTCTGCTTTTTCTTAGGAAATTTGGAATGAGGTGAGAGTGCTCAAAATTTAGCTTTTGGAAATAATAGCTCTGCATAAACACTAGCACAGAGAGACAAAAAGCAGACCAGATACAAACAAATATTCAACAGTAGCATGAGCAGCAGAAGAGTCAAGAAGGGTAAAAAATGAGGTGTCATTGAAAACTTTAACTGTAGAGTATTGACTGGAATGGATCCACCACTGAGTGTACAGGAAGGATATTAAAATTGATTAAATATGACCTGCTAAATGAGTGTGGAGATGGAAGGCTTTCTGCTGAGAGCTAGTTTGGTCCTGGGCCCATTTGTGCCATATGGGAAAGAAAACCATAATAAACTGAGATTGTTTATCTTCCTCCAGAAAGCATTTCACATAATAACACGGCGCTATTAACTGCATTCAAGCTTTTAACTACAAACACCCAACGTAAGCATCCAGTACTACTTTGCCTAAGCTGTGTATGAGGCAGTCTCAGCTCTGCACAGTCAATCTGAATCTCTCTGTGTCTTAAATTTCATCAACCACATTAGGCACCTGTGTTACCCCATCTAAATAGATCTCAGTGTTGTTACTAACAGTCCTTCTGTCTTATTTTCTGAGGTTTTTAGGTCTTCCCATCTCAGGCTTTACCCTATTCCTTAGATCTTTATTTCCGTTTTTCCTAATTCCTCTTAGCCCATGTTGGGCAGAAAACAATTTACAAGCTCAGCAGGTGTCGGGACCGAGGTGAGGGATGATCTGGAGACATGGCACAAATGCGGGTGAGTTTGCAACCTTCAGAGAAAACAAACCCCACGAACTGCTGAGACACTCTACTGAGTGGCAGTTGCTCGTTTGTCGTGAGAGATTTTAAGAAAAATTGCAAAGACTTAATTTAATGGGAAAAACATCCTCTGATTTGTGCCCACAGATATCAGAGTGGAGAAGCTAACTGGCTTGTGAGGCATAGAGAGAGGACTCTGTGTGGCTGGAGGAGGAATCCGGCTATTGAGACGCAAATCGGCACAACAAACATCCCTCTTTGCTGCAGTATTTCTATCTCCAGTAGTCAGACAAGCACAGAGGAGGGTTTATCCAGGCCAGCTCTGGCACGCAGTTGATTCTGTTAGGCCTCAGCCATATCTTGCAGCGGCCTAACCAAAATACACCTCAAAATATTTTGATATTTTGCACGCACATGTCGCAAACTGGAGTCCAAAGTGTTTTCCTGATGATGTTCCATTTATTTGTAGAAAAAGAGTCAAATAGAAGAACACATTTCCTGTGCAGAAGGGAAGAAGGAAGTTAAGGCGCATCATGGCGCTGCCCCAGGCTGATCTGAAGTCTTTGGTCGGGCGCAGACTTACCGGGCTTATTTTCCATCCCTTAAACCGTGTTTAGACTGTCTCAAGTTCAGCAGTCTCTGAGACATGTAAATTATTTTATGCAGAAGGACAACAGCATTTTGTGAAGTCAAAATAGGTTGTGAAAGCAGTATGTAAAGCTACTCGAGAAGACGGATTGCGTGTTCTCTGTATTTGAATAGCAAACTAACGCCATAGCGTACGGGCCCCGTTCCCGCAGAGAAACACAGACCGACCGAACACAACTGCTCACACTCCCCGAGTTAAGCCCCTACTGAGTTGTAGCAAGATCGGAGCCACAGTTTTGAGTGAGTATAGGTGTACACATGAAAACGGTATAATTTTCAATGTGGATGTTATTCCAAACAGTCCTTTAGCCTCCTTTAGTAGAATGGCATCGGCCTAGAAATAGGATTGCTTGTACTACTGTTAGCTACAAGAATTTAAGTTTTTTGTACAACATTTAGTACATTACTAAATAGCATGGAAACGTGGTCATGAAGTTCTTGGTACGACTCACCAAACGTTCATCCACGAATGTGGAGTCTCAACTGCTGAGGTAAATCTTCACTACCTGAGGAGAGAAAGGCACGTCATAGCTGTTCTCAGCCATCATTCCACAGACTTTTCACAGTTGATAAAGAAAACTTACAAGTCCCATTTCTAGTAAGAAAAAAAGGGTAGAATATAAAATCTTAGTTATGAATCATAACAATCAGCACGGATCACAGCTGCTTTTTTCTGCTCTGTAGTTCACCTGCTCATAAATGCCAGAGCTTTCTTCCTTGAAGCTCCTCAAGACCAAACCTGGTCTGCCTGAAGCCATAGTTTCATCCACGTCGCAGCACAGGCATTATCCTGACAGAGCAGGCAGACCTTCTGCATCTTCCACCTTAATTTGCAGAGAAACCCTTCCCCAGCTGAAGCACTAAACCATGTAAAATCATTAAAAGTCACATATTGCAGAAGTGGCCACAAAGTATTAAGTATCGGCTAAGCCTATGGCTCAACAAACTTGGGTTGAACTGGGATGGGGATAGTGGCACTTTCCCCTGCCATTTTTGGAAGGGTCGGGAGGATGACGACTGTCATAGTCTCTGGTTTACGCAGCAGCCCGAGTGCCTCGCCAGAAGCAGAGTGCTCCCTCAGGACTTGGAGGCTCTTGTGGCAGAGCAGAGATGGCGACGCAGCTACCCATGTCATGTCCAGCAGCCTGCCAAGGTCTCCTAGTATTTTCCAAGATCAACTCTCAATGTTAGAGCAGATGGGATCACAGTTTAAAACTGTAAAGACGTAGGAGTTAGCTTTTCACTGAGAACAAGCTCTAAATAAAAAAAATGTCATAAAGTTAACTTCTCTAAACATCCCTGCCCTTCTCCCGAGGGTTTGGGCTGCCCTCCCTGACTGCCAGTGCTACCTTTACTCAGCTTCTTTCCAGAACCAGTTTTTCTCGTCCTCTGCTGGCTCTCGCTTTTGCCCCCAGACTGCTCTAGAAATGAAGTCCAAAAATACCATTCCTGACTTACTATTCCCTTGCCAGCCCATGGCTCCAACTGAAGTAATTGGGTGGGTGGGAAGTATTTCAAAAATCAAGGAAGTGGGTGATTCCCATGCTTAGGTTTAATCAAAATTATAGTACCAAGATACGTGAAACACTAAGGCAACAAGGCCTGGCTAATGTTCTCTGCTGCTGTTGAAAGGTGCTGCTGCTTTTACTCCTGCAGACAGTTTTGATATGTAGGGAAATGTAGTGTCCCAGTAGATAGCACTGTATCTATCCATAACATAACTAATAGCTACCAGATAAAGAGCTGCAAACTTACAATCAGTTATTTAAGAATTTAGGGTTTTGAGGGGGTTTGGTTTGGGTTTTTTTTTTACATTTTCCTCTGACCTGACACAGTTTGCAAAAGCCCTTTGCCAGCATATTTTCAAAAGTCTTCTAATTAGTTATTCCAGGAAAACAAGCATTTATGATTTGATCTTTTGTCTATAGGTTCATCTAAGGTGAAAAACCCTGGGAAGTTGCCGTCACTCTTCCGAGTTAATTCAATGCAAAGTCATCATACCAAAATTGCTCTAAAAGTTCATTTCAAAATATGCAATTAAGCATTTATATGCCACTGTCTGCATTAATTGCTTTGTGGAAGACAAAAAGTAGTTCTTACTTATGTGTAATATTCCTATAATAGTGACTGTTAGCAGAAATGTGGACATAGAAAACCAGCTCAAAATAAAAATAAGTATTTTTATCCCTGTTTTTAATAAAGTCTCAGCTAAAAGGTGTTTTTCTTTTTATCATATTCTCACTTATTTTCCAGAGCTCTACCTGAACTTGTGTGTTCAGCACTTTACATCAGTCACAGGATTCCTGCTTGATTTCCTATTGAGTGTAACTCGTTAGCTCTACTTTATTTACTTTAGAAATTACCGTTAAGGGAACCCTCACAAGTCTGGTTTTAACTAAGGATGCTCACTTTCCCTCCTTCCATATTTCAAAGGTGGCACCCAGATTGCTCATCCAAATTAAATTTCTTTTTGCTCTTCTTTGTGCCTTCCACAGCAGGTCTGCTTGCCTTTTCTGATACATTTTGTGTGTGTTGATAGCGCATCGCGGCGCTCCCGTTTAAACGCTGAATTATTTCAGCAGCCAGGAAATCGTTTTCTCTTGCTGCAGCGACATTTTATGGCACAACAAGGCAGCCTCAAAGCGAGAACAACTGCCTTTAGAGGAATATCCTTCATCATTTGAGCCCTTCTGGCCATGACAATGGCATAAAATATACGCTGGGCCTCATCTTAGTTCCTGGCCTAGACTTTGGTGGCAATGCCAGAGCTTGCCGAACTGCAGCTATACTCTGCTTTTCCCAGTGTGTCGCAACGGGCAGTTACCCCAGAAATCCCGGCTTTGCTCTCCCGGGCTCTCTGCTCCTGCACAAGCCTCACGCGGTGCCAAGATGCCGTAACCCCCACCTCGCTCCCACCCTCGGTACTCGGGTGGCACAGAGGAGCAGCGTACTGGAGGATTACAGCCCCATGCCTCGTGCTCCTCTTACTCTTTCTAATATTTGCAACACCTGGAGGAACTTCTAGAAGTCCTGCTTCTGGTTTTGGGGTCCTTCACCTGCATGCCAGCTCGCTCCTCTTTGTCCCTAGAGATCTGTCAGTCTGTTCAAAAACAAGAACTTTTTTTTCCTGACAAAGCCAGATTCTTGGCACATTCTTCCAGCATTCCTTTAAACAGCCAGTCAGCAAACAACAGCGCAAACACTCGCCTGCCCTCTCATTGTTTCCTGACCCTGATTTACGAGAGGTCAGCGTGATAGATGTTTAAACTAACGACAGGCTCGGTTTATGCCAGGCCACTCCATCTAAGCTTTCATGTCATATTAATTACAATTCCTTTAAATTCCACTGCAATTAAAATCGAAAGCAACAGTTGTATGTTTTCAGCACCTCCCACCCAAATACTGCGTTTCGCTTGAGGCCACAGTCTGCCTCTCTCAGTCTTTCTGGATATCATCTTCCCTTCTATTGTTCATATTTTCAAATCACTCTTGAAAAACGTGGAAGTTCATCTAATCGAGTGGATGGCCAAGTGCAGTGACATCCAAGAACAAAGTGCTACTTTAGATAAGAGTGTTACAAGCTGGCCCTTTGCAGACATTTCTAAGCTGGCTTCCACAACAGAAATATGTGATGTAGGCACACTTACGGTCTTAGATTTTCTCTTTCAAAAATTGAGAAGTTGCAGCCCTGATTTTAGAGATCCATATCAGCTCTACTTTCAAGCCATTAGGGAGTGTGCCACAACAAATGAAAACAAACTGCTGTAGGAGCCGTGCTGTCAATGCTTTTTCATATCCAGCAGTGGCACTGCACATGGCAAACTGTCCTGTTTAACAGCAGCATCTTGAAGGGACGCCCTCGTCACAGCACCGGCCGGTTGTGCTGGGGTAGTAGATCTGCTGTGCCCAGTAGATCAACTGTGAGATCGTACACTGCTCGCTGCACCTTGGCCTCTTCCTAATACCACCCCCTTTTTCCCTCGCTACGTTTCTTTTACTGTCTTCCTTCATCTTTTGTTGTATTTTTGATTCTGCTTGGTCTTAATTTTGCTGGAACCAGCAGCCTTCTGCTGGCCTCTCAGACTCTGAAGGATCTGCTGTACTTCCTTTCTGGTCTCACAGGACTGCTGCTGAAGCTTCTGGCAGAATTTCTTTCTTGTAGCTTATTTTTCTCCCAGACTCTACTGAAATATCTGTTTGACTTTCCAGTAAGAGATGCTGCATTACCACCAGGAGCAGGTGGTTCTCATTTCAGAAATTTCAGTCAAGAAACCAAAGCATGTGACATCTTGTGAATCACAGATTTTTGCTTTCTGTCCTGACATTGCTCTTATCTTTTTGAGTTGAAGGCTGATCCTTAAAATGGATAACTAAGTGAAATTGCATACCACGCCACTACAGCCCAGCCAAATAATATCTAGACAAATGGCTTAGGTGGAGTCACTGCAAAATGCAGAATTAAAAAAGATTACTAGATTTTGGCCTATTCTATATTTTTATATTTGTACTATTGCTTTCCAGATGAAATAAAAATGACACAGCCTGACAACTCCTAAGTCAGTGTTTAAAATCTCCCTGTGTCTTATCTACCAGCATAACCCCATATTCATTTTCTTTTTCAAAAAGTTCAGCCTGAGATCCTAGTTGCCGTTTCGCAGCCTTTCTTCACTCCTGCCTGAGAGCTGGAGTGCTGGCAACCCCGGCCAGCACTCCACTTGCTTCAGCTTGTTCTGTGCTGTAGGAAGTCAAGCAGAAAAATGTACCATCCCAAACCTTACAATCTGTCCAATGAGAAAAGAAATGCATAAGGAAAAAAAGGAAGAGATCATAGAGAAAATTATTTTTTAAACATACATTACAGAAGGTTATCTACAGCAAGAGAGGATATCAGATTTAAACATCTAAAATTCAAAATCTGACTGTCTTACACATTTTAAAATATATCTGTGGGCTTGGGCGTCTCTGGCTAGGGAGTATCTCCACTTGGTGTTATCTGGATTGAGCTAGTTGAAAGGAGATTCTGCTGTCTCCAGATGAGTTCATCCAGTTTCTATCACTAGCCCATCACACAACAACAATAACTTTACACTTAGCTCATGAAGATATGCCAGAGAATCTTCTTCCGCACCTCGCTGCAGTCCAGGCAATGCAGTGTCCTGGGAGCAGCTGTGCCTGAGCCCATAACAACCGTTTTTTTGTCCTACTTAGTATCTGAATGTTCTTTGTGTTTTCAGTTGTGTGCAAAGGACAAGAGCCTGGAGCTTGTGCACGTGCTATTTGAGCGGCCCTTGATAATGTCAGTTCCACAGAGTTACAGTCATTATCCCTGATAAAAGAAATGTTCTCTCGCTGCCTCCTCAGTGGATTCACTGTGAAAGAGGAAAGAGCATATTTGCAGGTGCAAGGAGCGATGCTTCCCAAGGATACTTTAGTCTCTCCCAGCTTAACAAACCTGTCCTTGCCTCCAGTTGCCCGTTCAGGTGCTCTCTCCTCCTTGCTGCGGGTCTGCTCCTTGAGCAGCACGTCTGCAATCATTGCTTGTAGTTTTCTTCTTCAGTTCCAACCTAGATCTTCCCCAATTTGGCTTCTGCCACCTGTGCTCCACTGAATCAGAGTGCTTAGCTCATGACTTCCATAAAGTTCAGAACTGGAGGTAAGATGAGTCTTTCGTTCTAATGTTAAACTCTCACTTTAAAAATATTTTAAACTGTTACTTGTAAAACTTGAGTATTTTAAAGACAAGAGCTCGTGGGGAAAGGAGAAGGAATAGTGCATCTCTCTCAGCAGCTTCCTTATGATGAAGGCTAACAAGGAGCAGACTGTTCTATTTGATGCTGCATTTCAGCCCAAGCTTCCGGAAAGCCTAGTTATCTCCTAAGGGTCCCACAAAAACCTCTATTGATTTATTTCCAGCTAATACTACTGCTCCCTCCTCTGATCTGTCTCCTACTTTCAAGACGTTTGCTCAAGTTACTCTTCATGCTTTCATTTGGCTTCCACAATTCTCTTTCAGCTTCCGTGTCTTTAATCTTTCTCACAAGGTGTTAAGGGATCCTCGTTCCCTTTTCAGCATTTTCTGCAAATTCAAGAGAAAGCTGTTTTCAATCACCTTTTCTTCCCTCTCTGTACTTTGCTTCTGAAGGATCTCACTATAAATACCATTTCAGCAGCTTTCTCCGTGCTTATGATTCACCAGCCTTTCTACTTCAGATTTGTCATATTCTTTCCAAGCGAAAATTTTGACTTGTCTCTCTGGCATTAATTGCTACGCTACTGTCTGGTATTTCCTAAGCTGAGCTAGTGCAGCACCCACATTGAGATATTTTCGGTAATCATTTTTAATGCCACTCCACTAAACACATTTTCTTGCAACTCTTTAGCTTCTGAGTCCTCTTATTATAGAAACCTGATTTTGGTTTCCCACATCCGTTACTCCCACCTTGTACAACACGTTCCCATAGTTCTGACACAGGTAGGAAAGAGGTGGTAGGTTTTTGTGGGGTCACGAGTCACTGTATCCTAAAAAACATGAGCAGGTCTCAGCTAGGTTTGGTGAATGGAAGTAGATGAAGTCTTGAAAACATCCTTTAGGTGCTCATATTTTTTTTTATTTTATCTGTGCATTTGAAAAGGTTAATGATATATAATCAAGCCTACCAGATTTTTCTGAAGACAACTGTATCCAGCTGTGAAGGTGTAAACACAAAAGAGAGTGGCTGAGCGCTTAGCACTGACCGATGGGGAATAACTGGGAGTAATGAGATTAAACCGAATAAAGGAAAACCACTGAAGGTTGAACATGAGGAAAATATCCTTGGCTGTGTCTATCAGACCATGGACTAATTTCCCACGGGAAGTGGTGGAAACTCCATCTCTAGAGTCATTTAAAATTAGACCAGATAAATCACTAAAAAACAGAGGGCTGGGAACAACCCAGTTGGAATTGGAAGGGGATGAACTAGATGGTTTCAAAAGACGGGTTTAGTCTCAGTTTCTCTTATTCTGAAATTAAATAAGATGCCTTGTTTAGGGTCTGTTCATGCAGGACTGCCAAACCTGCAGCTGCACTGTGTTCTCCTCATTATGGTCAGGTTGAAATGCTAATGTGTCTCTGACCGATCATTTTTCTGTGTTGTGGTAACGTTACAGCTCAAGCCTGCTCGCGTAACCAGAGGAGTCCCCCACGGGCCCTCCTCCTCCCCGTATTGCAGACCTGGTTGGGGGCTGTCATAGGATTTTTCTGCCAAAAGGCTTCTTTGTTTTGAACCGATTCCTCATTATTTCCTCTACCACATACCCTGTTGGGCTGAGCTCCCCTAGATGGCAGAGCTGAAGCAATTTAAAATGCAAAATGCTTTATGCATCCTTGCTCTAACAGGGACTGCCATAGACAGCCCACTAATTTCTCGAGAGCTACTTGCTGGAAACAGCTTCTGTTGTCATGGTTCACTCTGCTGCACGTGAGATGGTCCAACTCCACGTACAGTTAATGCAGTTAGGATTTGGCCCCCAAAGGCTATTGTTTTCAAGTTTCCAGTTCTCAAAAACAGCAGGCCAAGAAAACGGTTCATTTATGGTTGTGTCTTTAGCAAACACCCATGTCCCAGCTGCACTGACTTTTTGAAAAGAATCAGCTTTGATACAGTTGTGCAAATGCTTGGAAAAGCAACCAATGGGATGAGGCAAGTTCAGAGAAACTACAAGTGACCTTCTTGTCCATTTACACTTTTCAAGCCTTCTGTTACACAGACCCACAGGTTATCCCATTAGCAGCATTAGTCCACGCAATTTTTCTTTCTGTCCACACAGAGATGTTTTTCCCACTAATTTACTTCTACTGCAATGCATTTTTTTGGGTTAAAGTGCTGGAGAAAGCTGAACCCAAATTGGGTCACATTTTGAGGATTTCTATTGAAATTACACAAATAACTTCCTGTAAATTTAAGGATCTGATAAAAATTATTTGACTTCTCTTACCTCCAGAACTGTTTTCATTTTGTACACTTTGCAGAAGAGGACAATAGGTCAGGGGCTTTTTTTGTGTGTTATTTCTTTTTCAGCTGAGCAGCTCCACGTGATGTGTTGCATTTCTCAGCTGGCAAAAGTCTTTATTTTTTTTGAACTATTGTTGGATTGACACGAGATGCCTTAGAGTTTTCCATCTTACAGCCAGAGACGAGGTAAATCAACTGATAATGGCCGTGGCAGATGTATAGAGGGAAAAAGGAAATTACTTGGGAAGCAAGAAGATTGAGCTGAATTATTTCAAGAGTCTCCTCTTCTTACATATCTGAGCATGTTAGTTCGGGTAAGTAATGCAATCCAAATCAAGAGTTGTGAGTAGAGCATAGCAAAAAAAAAAAAAAAAAAANAAAAAAAAAAAAAAAAAAAAAAAAAAAAAAAAAAAATTTACCTGTGTTGGCAAGTCATGGGTTCAGAATCAGTCTATCCTTCTTAGTGCTGAAGTTGTAGAGCTTCACAGTTTATTCCCTGAAGAATTTTCTTCTTTGTGTCATGGCTATTCTGACTGCTTGCACCCATTCTTTTGCTGATTATTTCCTTATTACTCCTTCTGTCTGTTTTACTTTCCATTATTTTCATCTCTTTCTTGCTAAGAGTTTTATCATTTCTAATTTCTTACTTATCTTTGATTGTCTCCAGCTCTTTTCACATTTACTTTACCTATTTTGTCAGCTTTTGCTTCCTCCTTTTATCTGTCTTATCTTTATAATTCCCACGTATCTTTTTTGATTTTCCACAGCACAGCTTCAGAGTATCAAATACTCATGTTGCAAAATTTCCCTTCATATGAAGATCAACAATAAGTTAGCTGGAAGTCATCCGTATTTCATTATATTTGGCACTGAGAAGTGCAGCTTTTAAAGAGCCTCCACCCTACAGCTGCATCTCATCATTGATCCATTTAAATGCACTAATCTAGCCAAAAAACAAATGTTTCCCATTACAACCTGTCTCTAAGTGACATCTCTGTGCTAGTTTAGGAATAGATCTTCATAGCAGAACTACTTTGGAGGTAAAACAGGAAAGATATTCTTCTGGTTCAGTGCTAAACACTTGCATGCTTTTAGCCTGAAATAAGTACGGAGCCATGTACTTCCATCCAGTTACGTAGTGGGGAAAATAAACATCGTAAGTGTTGCTCACTGAATACAAATTCTGTAATTACGGGTTACGTGTATGACCAGTTAGGTGACTAGAATTTGGCTTCTACATTTGTAGGGATTTCTCCACAGAAAAGGAAAACAATGAAAAACTCTGAAGTTCATCATGAACATAGGGTAGGATATCTAACGTGCTACTAATATCCCAGAGGCCCTCAGGTCTTTGTAATGGTGATCATACCACTATGGCTTCATGAAAGGAGTCATGAGGACTGACCTGCCCACAGGCTCATACAACAGTGTGTGAGATGGCTTGTTAGTTTGTTTGACTTCATTGACGTAGTTATACTACTGCAAATGCTGCTAATCAAGATGGAGTGTCTTAAAAAAATGAAAAGGTGGATTTTGCAGGTCCTGTGATGCAGGAACATTTTGATGTCAGCCTCATAGAAAGCTGAAAAAGGTGTTTCTTAGAAGCAGAAAAAGAAACAGTATATTCAATACTATATTCATTATTTCACATACGCATATGTTGAAATAATGATCAATATCCAGTCCAGATTATCTTTCAGTCCTCATGCTGCCTTCGTACTTCTCGGCTGTCGGTGCGCTGCAGGACTCCCCCCCAGCCGCGCTCTGTTCCAACAGCTGTCGCAGGAGAACTAGAGGGTTTTATAATAAGAGAGTGGGTAGCTCTAACTTTGGTACTCAGGAACTCGTGGGAGTCCGTTTCTTGACAGCAAAGGCAAGT
Organism: Himantopus leucocephalus; assembly: GCA_003993805.1. Lineage (NCBI taxonomy): Eukaryota > Metazoa > Chordata > Aves > Charadriiformes > Recurvirostridae > Himantopus > Himantopus leucocephalus. The sequence goes on from RSEF01000002.1 coordinate 19,336,119, forward strand.
AGATAAAGGAGAACATAGAGGGAGAGATGCACAGGCTTTGGAGCACTTTGCAAGAGCTGCTACCAAGCGATCCACCGAGGCCGTACCCAGATACTTACGCATTCTGGCACCTTTTGGAATACTATGGCTTCTCCTGAAGGCCTTTCTCACTGCCAAATGCTTTTTGGATGTGTTAGGTGGGTCTCTGAATCATAGTTTCTGAAGTGCTAACGCTCACAAAACTAAGTCTATTTTTGATCACACTGGCATCTCCTTTCCAAAACTTCTTTTCTCCCCCTTTAATCTACAACTTTAGCCAACAGCCCCTTTGACTTCTGGCATCCCTTCCCATACACTTAACCTTAAGGCAGACATACTGCTAAAACCTCGAGTTGTATTTGCTTTCTGAATTAACATCCTGGCTGGGATAAATGTGGCAGTTCTTGGATTACAAAGTTATTGTTTCATGCTGTTTGCTAGCAGCATCGGGAGAATAATTGCAGTGGTCTCAGTTCAAGTGACACACCGAAGGCTGTCTGTACAGCCACAAGGACTGAAAAATAACCTGCTGTAGGGAGGCTTTGGTTCTCAGTCCCAGTTCCATGAAAGGGACAGATCTCCAACTACTGTCATGTCCAGCAGTGAACAAGGTCAGGATTTAATCACTCCTCGCTACAGAATAGTTTAGAGAACATTTGTACTGAAAATCCTTCTATGATGATGACACACAGAATGGATCTCCAATCAACAAGAAAAACCCAACCCTTGTGAGAGTGTGCTGTGAAAAGACAAGATTTTAATTCAGTTTTAATGCATTTGGCACACAGTATATGACGTTTAACTCTTCACCTCAATAGAGGTCAGTTATATCATGTCTTAATATTTTAGTTTTTTCTGGACTTACACACAAGTCCTTTGTGAAACAGATCTTCTTATAATTTCTTATGGTACTGGACACCGCCGCTCAATTCCTTATTACTATTAAATGGACTCAATTTCTATGTCAATAAAAATGATGTGTACTTGGGCATATTGTTTCCAGGGTCACAACTGTTCCTGGTATAGTCCTTGACAGACAGACTGCTAAGTTTTGTAACATGATGAATGGAACTAAACTGAAAATCAATGTTTTCTTTTACAGAAGCTTTCAAAATACAAGTCCTGGTGCCTTGCTCAGAGTAAAAAACCCTTCTTTACTAAAAGCAAACCTCCGGTAATACAGATCCTGCAGCGCTGTCACACTGTTGCTCTCACCCCACAAAACGGTGTGACAATTTATAAAGTGATAAGCCAAAGAATTAGGAAATAACTAATTAACATAACTGAAATGTCTCAGTTAATATACTTGGTTAACAGCAATGCCACCGTGAGAAAATTCCCCCTACACACTTGGATGAAAGCCTTACTGTTAACTCATGTCATACTTATTTCTTAATATAGAAATAATTAATACTTGTATATGTGCAGTTATAGAGAGCAGAATTGCACAGCTGCCCCCTGCTAGTCATCAAAGGGATGCTGGTTTATATACAGGAATAAAGTGTTACTTTTATTGTAATTCTCACAATCTGAGGGTGGTCAAAAAGGAAATGGGCTAATAATATGTCATTGCTGTTACAGTAGTCTGGGGTCTCCCAGAAGTCAGTGGAGAGACGTAGGAACCCAAAGAAGCTGATGCAAGCCGCCTTAAATAGCGGTATGAACATGTCTGGTCAGCTTCTGTGTCTCTTCATTGACTATTGAGAGAGCCTAGCTGATTAGCTCAAATCAAATGAATAATTTATAGATGGGTAAAATCAGGTGTCATGAATACTGTCCTCAGTGCCTAGTGCGCTTGGAGAGCACAAGGCAGGCAGAAAATTTCCTTTGCCTCAGGATGTTTGGGGGTTGTGTTATTAGGCTCCCTCTTTGCCCAGAAAGAGTGTCCTGTTGCAGCCAGGTTTGTAAGGATTTGTGCGCACCCAGAGTTAGCTACAGTGGCCATGCTGGAACACCTTTATCCGGAAAAAGAGCTCCTCATTCTTGTCTTCACAGTGAGCTAAACTAAAGGTGAATAAGACATTAATATTTTCAAAAGAGAGTACCCAGCATACACTATGCTAATCCATTAATGTTTTCAATATTTCAGCAGTGCTCCTACTCTGAATTGGAACCGAAAGCAAGTCTTTTCATTAAAAGCCAGAAGGAGAGAGGGAGTACGAGATCCATTTAATTAAAACATTTCCAGCCAATACGCTAAGGAACGTTTAGATTCCACACGTATCTTATGCACAGCCAATGGAAATTGCATGCGCAGAGGCTGAAGAGGCTTGGAGGAAGCTAATGTAAAATGAGCAAAGCCTAAAATAGTCTAGACCATAGATTACAAGAATAAGGCTCTGGCATTAATCAGAGAAGAACCAAAATATTTAGCTACTAAGTGGACCTGCTGTCTGTTGAAGAGTGGCATGTGAGCCCTGACACAGCTGAGAGCAGCCTGCCAGTCTGCTCTGTGCAGAGTGCCACGTTTGGCAGTAATAAAGTGTTGCAGCAACGCTTCTACAGAGGATGCTGCAAGGAGCGGTGTCATGGACCAGCACAATCCCCTTGTCCCGAAGTGCCAGCCTCCCTATGGATGGTATATCCACCAGCTGGGTCAGGTTTTTCTATAGCCTCTTTCATTGCAGAGTAGCATAAAAGGTGGGGCAGTACGTCATTAGTCCGGCAGCCTGTGAAATAACCATTTGGCCCTCGGCGTAGCTAAAGTAGGCAGCTGTTTGAGGTAGCTGTCTTCAAGACACTAACATGGACCATCTTTTCCCAGTGACCCAAGCAGCGTGCCTCACTCTCTGCCCTCATCTTTGTTCTTACAAGAACAATACTGTCATGATCAAGAGCATAATCTTCCAAGCTGGAGTCAGAAAACATCTTGCCGGAAGAAAAGCCAAAGGATGACCGGTGCAGTGTTTCCACTCAGTTCATCCCCCTCGCTAAAGCAGCTAACTATTGGAAGGGGACTTGAGGTCTGCACAGCTGTTATTTACCTCTGTTTTGAAATGCAGAGAGTTGCAGTAATGTGTTTATTTTTCTTTAACTCTTTTGTGCTTCAGAAGTATCACACGGTTCAAAAGGCAATATGACTAAATTTTAAGAAAAATTATTGTGCTGGCAGTGTTTTAACAACTGTTTCGTTGTGAAAGAAAAGCAATAAATAAGGGAAAGCAGATTAAATAAACATAGAAGCTATCAACAGCGCAAAGAAAGTCTTAGCAAGTAGAGAAGTTTGACAAATGACAACTGGTGCAAATTTTTGCTTTTTCTCTGGCTTTCATGAAGATTTCTCTAAAACTTAAGGACGTCTCCAAAAGAGGAGCTTGACACATTGCAAATGGAACGGAACTGGTTGCTCCTGCATCTCGTCCCACAGGTCCGGGAATGAGAAGAGCAAACAGGAATACGGCATACCAAGGAGGAGGGTTTTCCCTTTAGATTTCTTTTTTATATTAATCAGACCTAGCTATAAGGCTAATTACCTTTCTAGAAGTTGTATATTACTTGTGGCCCTCAGCTCAGGCAGTTATATAGTCCTGAAGTCTAACAGTCCATCCCCACCTGATCAAAAGGAAAGACCACTCTTGCTGTATCAAAAAGACTAAGCCTTGTCCTTAGACTTTGGGGAAAAATGCTTTGCATTACTGTGCTCAGAGTTTGTTTGGTATTTTGCGTAGGGCTTAAGGACCGCCTTGAGAATTAAATTAACTTGGACTATTTCCCCTTGCCTCCCTTGTAATGCTTTGGTCTGATCCTGCAAATGACCTTTGTGTGGACATACTTCGCATCCACATGGAGCCATTTGAAGTCTGGTGAATGTGAAAGAGCACAATACTACAGTGAGGAGTTCAAGTACATCTAATGAGTTAAAATATTTGGCTGCAGCTTTCTTCTGGGAAATGAGTTCCGAAATGAACATCTGAGGGTGTCTCAGCAGAAGACTGGGCTGAAAATATTCTGTAAACGTGGCTTTGTTCCTTAGCTCATTACTTTCGTTTCGACTTCTCCCAACATTATGTTATTGCTGATCAGATTTCTGGATTGATTTTTGTCTAGATTTGCAACTCTAAGTCCATTGCCAAACAGGGACAAACTGGTGGAGGGTGCTAACAATTAATTTAGTAGCACTAGAAACACGTTATATTCAATGCTTTCTTCAGTCAGTTCAAAAGCATGTTTCTTCTTTATGTACTACAGTTTGCATAGACAGTCAACATAGCCTGTTTACAGAAAATTAATGAGTGTTTCTGTTCATTACTTGCAATAATTTACACAAATGAGTTTCTATGGTTTCTTTTTCCATACAGGCAGGCAAGCCCCTTGGAACCTGAACCCAGCCCCAGGTGTCCCTAATTCCCCCAGTTGTGTCTGTCGGTAAAACTAGAGCAGAATCACTCAATAGATAATATATCTAACTCTGACCAACCAGCATCTTCTGTAGCATTTGACATTTGTTCTAAGGGTTTGTAAAACACTGAAAGAGAATGCTTGAAAGCATCATTCATGGACAATCCTTTCTCTGGAAGTAGGATATATCTTGTTGGGAATTTGTAATACTTCTGCTATAATATAATTCCAGGAAGCTATGGTGGCAGTTTGGCTCTGTTAAAATACCAAACATATTCCTAATCCAGCATCTTCTGGAAAATTCATACCATACAGACATAAATACAATCCATCTTGCTTCAGAGATTTTTTTGGGGGGAGGGATGTCGTGCTTTTCTGGATACTGTCTCCCCATTTTTTATCTCACTTTTAAAAAGCCAGAGCAGGAGGATGGATGGTGGGAAAGCAAGGGGGGGAAGAACAGTGTAATATCACTTTCAGAGCCTAGTCCCCATAAATAGCAATCACCTTACAGGTTTAGAGACCTTCTGGCCTTTAGATGGCTTCTGCTGTCCCAGAGAGCATCTCTTGTGTGTCTCTTCAGTGAAAAGAGAGCTGAGCAGTGGCTGGCTGGCATAAGTAGCAGCACATGGAGTCAGGTTTAGAAGCCAGCAAGAGCCGAGTACCTGGTTTCTACAGGTTATCTGGTAGTGAGGTTCGGATGATCTCAAAGTGAAGTAAAAGCTCTTTGGCAGAGTAGGCAAAGTAAGAAAGCAGCAACTGATGCATTGCCTTTGGGTGGAGCATGTCACTGCTGGAAGAAGGGAGGGTTCTGATGAAATCAATATATTTGTATGATGTAAGCGTATCATTTTTACTCCTGAGCTTTTTCTCAATGCCTGAAAGCTATCTTGACCAAGCCCCATCTATAGTGGAAGATCTGTTAAATGGCAGGGCATTAGGGGAAAGCTGTCACACTTCATCCATCTAGAGGGAAGGTGTAGATAGTCAGAAGAAAAACAAGATGGGTAGCCTGAATTTTGGAGACGCTGTTAGCATCTCTGTGCGACTAAAACACGGTTTCACTAATCAGCAGATCAAGCTGCTGATTATGTGATAAAGCAAGGAGAGAGCGATAACACTGTTGTCAATTCATCACCAGCTACTTCCACCTAAATTGTCAGTTCAGTAGTTAAACTAAACATTTTACAAAATAGGGCTGATTTATCACCTCCCAGTCGACAGCACAGAACCAAACACAGAGTTATTATTTCAGTAGAGGAGCTAAGGTAACCCAAATTGTCATTTCACTTTTCTCTGCCATTCAAGCACTTAAACCTTTTCTGTCACAGCCAATTTTAAATAGACTGGATATTTATTGTGTTGAACTCTTTTAAACTGTGCATGTGTGGGAGGGGAGGGTTTCTGAGGAAAAATGCTGCACATCTAATAGTCCCTGCTGGCTTTCTAAAACAAGTTAACATTGTCTGACCTAAAGTGAATAAACCCTCAGCAGAACTGAGGCTGATGACTTTATCTGTTAGACTCTGGCTCCTCTAATTTAAAACAAATGAAAGAATGTAGATAGTTTAAGTGAATGCAGAAGAGATGGGAGTGATTTTTTTTTCCCCTAGACCTTTACAAAATTAGGAAATCTTGCTGTAAACAACAGGCATGGCATTTTCAGAACCAAGTTGTTATTCCGCAGTGACAGTTTTCAACAGCAGAACATGAAAAACAAGAGTTTTGCTTTGCTTATTGTTTCAGAGCGTTTCAGTAGATTTTCATTGCTAGGAACACAAGGTAAAAGTAAAGTGAGTTCTGCTGGGCTCCTCCTAGCCATAATCTTGCTTGCTCAAATTTTACACTGCAACTAATTCCCCTGGGCTCACTGAATTATACTTGAAATTGTTTTTGTCTCTGGCTGGATGATGGTAAATTCCTGCAGGCTTGAACAATTTTGTATTTCTTTACAGACTATCTAGTTTGCTGTTGGAGCTGAAATACTGATGCCTCAAACCCACCAAAATGTATCACACCCCAGACTCAGAATAGCAAGGATGGTTGGTGTGAACAACTGAGGCTTATTGCTGTAAAAGACATGCATCAGCCTGCCTTGACACACATCAGTAGCCACACACAAACACCTCTGAGTCCAGTTCAGGGAGACTACACACAGGCACACATGAGAGCATGAATAAGTACCAAGTTAGGTTGTGAATTCACAGGACATCGGAAACTTTTCACCATCTCTGGTCTGGACACATTTCTCATGGAAGAATAACCTGCCTCACTACTTGGTCACCCTTGCTCTGAGGGAAAACAAAATACCATGAGGCTCTTACCCAAACACAGCTTCCTCTCTGTTTGGTGATGCATCAGTGATGCCAGCCAGGAGGAACAGCCATCTCACTATCAACTCCTGGCTTCTCTCTGTGCCTTGGACATTGTCACCCAGACTGCATGAGAAGCAGCATTCTGACAGAGACAGTTCTCCCTTCATACCTCAGCTTTGTTATCTGAGAAGACCGCACTGAAGAGTTGAAGATGCATCACCTGAGACATTAGTTTTCATAGAATCATAGACTCGTCTAGGTTGGAAGGGACCTGGAAGATCATCGAGTCCAACCATCAACCTCCCACTGCCAAAACCACCACTAAACCATGTCCCTAAGCACCACATCTACCCGTCTTTTAAATACCTCCAGGGATGATGATTCCACCACTTCCCTGGGCAGCCTGTTCCAATGTTCGATAACCCTTTCAGTGAATAAATTTTTCCTAATATCCAATCTAAACCTCCCCTGGCACAACTTGACGCCATTTCTTCTTGTCCTATCTATCACTTGTTACTTGGGAGAAGAGATCAACCCCCACCTCGCTACAACCTCCATTCAGGTAGTTGTAGAGAGTGATAAAGCTGGTTCCCAAACTTAGACAACTGCCAGAAACTAAATGGCTCCTTTCTCCCTAAAATCCAACAGGATAAGGACTAGATGCCCAGATGCCCAGCCAAACTGTAACATTACTCTCTGTTGGTACCCTCAAACCCACAAAGTATTTTGAGACTATGCAGTTCATTGCCTCCTCTTCCAAACCTGGCGGTTTAGTCTGTGCACAGACATGCTCCTCTGTCATTGTGGTCATGTCACACCTCCTCTTTGCAAAGGTGTTGGAGGTGTATGTATGCGCACACACACACACACACACACACTTGCTCTGCCTCTAAGGATAACAACACACAGCCCAGATGATTAACAAAAAAAAAAAATCAAATCTCTTTCAGGTAGCACTTTCAGTTTCCTGCCACAGAGAAAGCTGACCCAAAACCACGATGCCTGGCAAACCACCTCTCCCTCCACCTACCATCATCATCCCCCAGCTGGTATGGGAGGAGACAGCCTGACCATTTCTACACACACTTCAGGTCAGGACATTAGGACGCTCACCTGCTGAGATAAGTTCTGTGGTCTCATGCTGCTCCTGGAAAGAGGCTGAGGTATCCTCAAAGCAGTGGGTGGGGGAGTTGTCCTGGCACAGGACAGGAACTAAACCCAGGGAAGCCTGTTCCTGGTAGCTCCTGCATGCAACCGGCAGTCATCTTCCCATGCACATCTCTACTCAATGGCCACAGTCTCAGGACACACATCCTGACAGCATAGTCAGAAATATTTCTCCCAGCTTCACTGAGTACACCCAGTAGTGATCTTCACCTCATGGTCCCTCGATCTGCCATGCAGTTATGCAACATCACACTTGAGCTGTCTCATTGCCTCAAGTCATTTACAGTTATGCCAAAAGGAAGGATCAGAGGGGAACACAAGAGGCTGCATTGCCCATCAGACTGGTTAGCTTAGCGCTGGAGGATATTTCAAGGCCATACGACTCACCAGCAACACACTTCTGGTCTCACAAAGAAGCTCTTTCTCTCCCTCTCACCTGTATTCAGGAAGCTGGCTCTGGTCTGCTTCAGCGCGCAGACACTCACAGGAGACTCTATCTTCCCTTTGTTCAAAGCCAACACTTGCCTGCAGGCTTGCCCTGTACCCACTCGGCACATCTCATTATTCATGGGCACTGCTGGCACTCAACCTCATACCTCACATTGGAGCCTCTGCCATACATTTTTTCCATGCCTTCCACACATTCTTCTTTTTGTAGTATATCCATTTTCTTTCAACTTTATCCACCTGAATTTTTCTCCAAATGGTTAATCCTTCTCTGGATATCTGAAGTATAGTCCTCTCACATCCAATTTAATTTCTTGTGCCTTGACATCTTGGAAGGTCTGCTACTTTCTGTTGCTACCTCTCTGTCCATAGGATCTTCAGATGTCTCTCATCAGTGGTCCTAAGCTGGCCACTGTTCTGGCTCATAGATGACACCTTAACACTCTCAAGATGCACACACCACCACATATCTTAAGCATCCTCCTTAGCTTTCTAGTAGGCAAATGCCTCCTTTTCACCATGACTTTAGATAAGCAGAGATTTTCCCTGAGGGCTAAGTCCTGCAGAATACTGTATGCACTTACAATGGTGTTACTTCTAGGGGATATTGCCTAGCACCTGTGACTGGTGGAGAATGGTGGAGAAGCATGACTGAAGCTTCAGGATGCCAAAATCCTCTCTCACTATGGACCCAGTGGCAGGTCTGGCTGCAATTCTTCTTGGCAGTGCTCTGGTGCACTTGAAACGCATTAGCATGGGGGCCAAGTGAGGTAGGTGTGATCACCTGTGAAGAGAAGATTGAAATAAAAGAAAGGAGAAACTTTTGCCAGAGTTCTTTGTATACATGGCAGCCAAGACATAGGCATGGCAGCAATGACGTTTATTTCTGTTGCCAGAGTGTAGGTGATAGGAAAGTACGTAGAGTGAAAGGGGAATATTGTGGTACAGTTACCAAGAAAACAGCCATCACCAGTGATGTCTAGGATGAATAATGTACTAGTGTTGGACAGGAAACAGATACCTGTATCATGACTGAATCACAGGAATCTCAGTGCAGAAATCTGTAGAGCAAATACAGTTGCTTACAATGGTCCTATTACTATGTAGCTCTAGTCACGATTTAATGGGCTTTACACATCTAGGAAGGGACTGTCTACTAGCTGCAATATCTCAGAAATATCAATTAATGAAAAATAGGTGTGTCATCCACTTCTTGATCTCCCATTCTGGGGAAAATCTAATGAACCATTCTCATGCAGGGCACCTGTCAACACCCTCAGGAGCCGGGAAGCTGTTAGACTGATGTCAATCAGTGCTCTGGTTGTGCACTAAAAAGTCTGAAGCCAGGGTGCTCACAAACACTTTCAGGGACGTAGTAGCATAAATTACCTCCAAAACAGAGACGATTGCAGAGGTGTCCATGTTCAGCCTAAGCCTCTCAGAGCACACTATGAGATCTAAGCAGCTGGGGTCTATGGTACAAAGTGTTATCAGAATGATTATTACCTCAGCAGCTCCTACAAGTGACAATTTCTAAGAGCAAACATCAGTACAAACATCTACTTGCTTACAGGCATATCTCCTCCCACTCACTCTTCATTTCATTCCCAAAGATCCCAGACTTTCTAGTCTGAAAAGCACAAAATACTCAAGATGTATTGCTCTCTCTCACTACTGCCTATCTAATCTACCCTACCCAGGAACTCCACACTAATCTAATCTAAAAAGTCCTGTAAGAAACCCGCTCTCACCTTAACTTCTGTTTCTTTCCACTCATGTTGTTCTCTAACCCAAAGGTAGGGCATTTGGGACTGGCTATGGCGGAGCCTGCTCGCTGGCACCTCAGGTCTGATACATGGTGGGCTGCAGGTGGAGACGAAAGAGAATGCCTTCAAGACAGTGAGGACAACATAACTGCTTGGGAAGTGAGTTGCTTCACAGTGGGCTGGGTGCAGGTTAGACATTTCAACATGTTGTACGTGTGACAGAAAGGCATACCCCTGGGCCCTGCTAGAGGCAGATCTTATGGACCACGTGGGAAGGAGGCAGGTACCTAAAACATATTTAATGTAATGAATTTCAGTCCTCCAGTCTACCTGGCCAAGTGAATTTTGATGGCCACAATTAGCCCCTACAATTTCTATACTCTCCAGATATCAACACACTCATTCAGCAGTTTAAGTTAGTTTAAGATAGAGCCCCATAATTGTGCCACCACTGACCCAGCAGAACAGGCAGAACAGAACGACTGAGCACACCTCAACCTCTGGACTGCAGTGCAGCCTTAACTCTGCCTACCTCACCAGTTTTAAATTCAGCTGCTAGACTTTGCACTGAAGTGGCTGAGATGCGCTCAAAGATGTCTGCACTAGCTCTCCTGTGGGGATGATACTCTTTAGCAAGGAGTGATAATAAACAGTAGGATGGTGCTAACACTTTAAGCTGCTGCAGCTGTCTGCTAAGTGAATATATGTCAACACCTTCAGTCTGGAAGGTGAGAAAGTGAAATTATAGCTTTCAGTTACCCTAATTCTGCTTTTGCAATTTCTTATTAAATCACTTCTTTCAAGGGTGGTTAAGGGACTCTAAGGTTTTGCTTGCATGTTATGAACCTGAGATAATGAGCATGTTTCTGAAAGCTTGCCTCCAAGTTTTTCTGTTGTAACTGTAACACCATATTTAGAATGAAAAATTACAGCAGCATAGCCTTATATGTGAAAGTCCTAAAAACATCCCAGCATCTCAAAAACATCTGCCACAAAAAAACCCCAACAGAACACTGTGATTAGGAGGAAGAAAATGAAGTACACAGTTTAATAAAGATTTGCTAGAGTAAATATTCTTCTGATAATTACACAAATATAACCTTCTCAGAGTTAATAATAAGATCTACTCCCTCAGTCTAGCTATGAAGTAATTTGTGATTCTAGGATCACGTTTTCCTCTGTGACATTTTCATCTCCCTGTTATAGTTTGAAATCTAAAGCTAAAGAAATTGATCAGCAATGTAAGAAAAGTAAAAATGGAAGATTTGTCACTGTACTGATGTAGCTGTGCTGACATAAATAGACACTTGGCAGATACTAAATGATCACTCAGAGTCTGCTTGTGGTTTAATCTCTCAGACATTCTGTAAATCTGACAACTTTCTACATGGATATTATTTATGATGCTAATTTAGATTTGGAGTCAGTACTGTGGCTCCTACAGAAAAATTGATTATTAGGAATACACGAAACTGATTTTATATAAACCATGGATTTTTGATGATGTTCTGCAGATTGACACGATGGCTACAGTGCAGAGAGCAGTATGCAGCCGAGCACACAGCTGCACTTCTTGGTTCTGTTTGCTGACAGCTTCTAAGCAGGAAAAGTGTCCCGACGGTTCCCCTTTGCTCTTCAAAAATCTCAAGCGATTTTAATTCTGTTCTTTTCAACCTCTTGACAACCACGGACCAGACTATAACAGTTTGCTCAGGGGCTGGGTGGCAAATCTTTAAATGTTGTATGACAGTGAGAAATGACTAGGGAGCTGGACAGAACCATCCTGGGGACAGCAGTATGCTTGTTTAAAATATGTATATACAATGTCTGGTCCAGGTCAGGTTCAGCCACAAAGTAGTCTTTAACATCAGAAATTTTTGAGGAACTGAAATTCTTCAGAAACTACCACAGGTTTTTACCTGTATATACATACGCCTAATGAAATCCACGGCAGCACACAGAATTGTAGGTGAGCACCTGAATGAGTGCGACAGGCCTCCAGTTGTAACGCCCTTTTAAACTCGGCAGATGTGGCCTCGGCTGACAAAGAATCAGCATTTGGACTTTGAGACTCGTCCTCCAGCTGCTGGATGTAAGCTCTTTCCGCGGTCCTCTGCGTACCAACACCCATACCTGCTGAGGGACAACCAGCCCAGCCACCTCTTTACAGACATCGCGTACGAGTAGCACTGTAAAAAACCCACTTCAACCCAAAACATTATTATTTTTGTGAGAGCACAAACAGGACACGACCTTTCATTTCACCCGAGACCTTTACCATTTCTTACAAATGCTTTGTTTCTCTTCGTTCCCTTTTCACAGAGACCTGGTCCAGCCTCTACACTGAAAATCACCACTCTAGAAAAGGAAAAAAACCTTAAGTCACCCACTCCGATAACGACAGATGAAGTATAGAAAACGTTTACGTTTACCACCTTCACGGAGACAACAAAACCCGTCTCCCCCCAGCCCGCACGCCGAGGGGCGGCCGCAGGAGTTCAGCCTGGCCCCGTCCCTCAGCCCCCCGAGGGGCGGCCGTGACAACCCTCACGAAGCCGGGTGCAGGTCGGAGCTGCCGGCAGAAGCACTAGATCCGGCGTTAGGGCGGAAAAACTAACACGATTCCTGTGTGAATCCCCCCCTGAAGACGCTGACGGGGGGGGTTGGAGAAGAAAACCCCGCCGCCTCAGGGCGTGCNGGGGGGGGGGGGGGGGGGCGGAGGCCGGTGGCGGGGTGCGGGCCCGGCGGGGCTCTGCGCTCCCCGGCCGCAGGGCGGGTGCCCTGGAAGGCAGCCGGGAGCCAGTTCCTGCCCTGGCGGTGTCGTCTGAGGAGGTGGGTGGATTTTTGGAGGGAACAGAAACCGCCAGCCTGGAGGCGGGGGAAGGGGACGGGGACGGGCTCCTCGCCGGCCCCAACGGCGGAGGCAGCGGGAGCCGCCAGCGCCGGGAACCGCCTCGTCGTCGCCGCGGGGCTGAGGGGCCGGAGCCCCGCGGGCCGACGAGTAAGAGTGGGGCAGTGTCAGGGCCGGCGGGGCAAGTCGCCCCGTCGCAGGGTCGCGCTGCCGGCCGGGGCTCGGCGGGCTGGGGGCGGTTGCCGCCCCTGCTCCTGTCAGGGCTGGGGCCGCCGTGAGGCGCTGGGGCGGACGCAGGGCCTTCCCGGGGCGGGGAGGGGAGGGGGGGTAACGGGACGGGGGAAAAGGGGGGGCTGTGCTCGGGCGCGGTGGCCACGGACAACGAGGTGCTGCGCTGGCCCGGGGAGAGATCGCCGTCACCGGCGCGGGGGAGGCGGTTAAGCCGCGCAAAGCCCCACGCCTTTAGGAGAGCGCTGGCTGAAGCTTCTCGGCCCGCCCGCGGCTCCCCCTCACGCCGAGCTCGGGCCGGAGCGCAGCGAGCGGCCCCCGCCCGCGGCGGTGGGCGAGGCCGGTGCCCAGGTGGCCGGGGGAGCGCGGCGGGCGCAGCTGGCGCGGCGCGATGGCCCCCAGCGCCGAGACGCCCTAATTGGCGGCGGCGGCGGAGCTGGGGGGGGGGGAGGGTGGCGGCGGGCAGGGCCGGCCCGGAGCGGCCGCCGGCTGCCGCTGTCGGGGCGAAACGCCGCGTCTGTGCGGAGGGAGGCGGGAGGGGCGGCGGGCGGGGCGCGGTGGTCTGATCGCGAACGGCTCCGGCGACGTCGACGCGGGGGAAGCGGGGGGGGTCGCCTGCCAGCGGGGTAGGCTCGGCTGAGAGACAAAAGCCCGGCTCCGCCGAGCGAGGGGCTCGGCCTCGCTGCTGCCAGGAGGGCTCTTTTGTTGCCGTTTCCTAACCGGCGTTTGTGTGCTTCCCGCCAGCCCCCGCCCGGTCACACCGCTGCTTACGGCCGGGGCGAGGACCGCGGACTAGGCGGCGGCTTCCGCCCGGCCCGGTGAACGAGCGGCCCCTCGGTTCCCTGCCCCGTCCTCCACCAGTTGATCAAAGTTCGGCCGGGCCCAGGAGAGGAGCTGCCGGCCTGCCGCCCACCCCCAGCCGGGGCTCCCCTCCCTCCGCGGCCCGGAGCAGCGCTCCTCCGTCCCCGCTCCCTCCGGCGGCACGAACGCCCGTGTGTAGCGAAGTAGGAGGGAGTGGGCGCCTCCCTCCGCCAGCCCTCTCCTCCCCGCGGCTGAGGGCTCTGGATAGGAGGAGCCGGAGGAAGAGGAAGAAGACGAGCGGGTGCAATTAGCCTAACAAGGGACGGGGTGGCGGAGGAGGCGGCAGCGGTCCCGCGCCGAGGACTGACACATCTGCTCTCTCTCTTTCCCTCTCCTCCAGCCATGAAGGCAGAAGCCGGGGAGCGCAGCTGAAGCCCAGGGCCGTCCCGCCGCTCTCCCCTATGGCAGCTGCGTGAAGGGGCCGAGCCCCCCTCCCCCGGCGGCGGGGCTGGCCTCGTCGCGTCGGGTGTGCGCCAGTGGCTCCGGCGCTGCTTCCCCCCTCCGCTCCCTTCCCTTCCCCGATGTGGGCTCCAGAGGATTTGCTCCTCCTTTGTAACCGGGAATGAAATAATGGCGACCCGGTGGGCAGCGGGGCCACCCGGCGGAGATGGAGACAACGAGCCCCCCCCGGGCGGCGGCAACGGCGCCGGCGGCCAGGTAGGAGCGGCGGGGGCGGGCGGGGCGCGGGCTGCGCGTACGCGGCGGCGGGCAGGGCCGGGCCGGGCCGGGCGGCTGCCGCCTCCCGCCGCGGGGAACGGCTTGGCTGGAGCGGGCTTAATGGCCGCCCCCTCTCTCCCTCCCTTCCTCCCTCCCTCTCTCTTCCTGCCCGCCCGCCCCGGAGTTGCTGGGAGTTGGACGCTGGGAGCGGTGCGGCCGTGCGGCTCTCCGGCAGCGGGAGGGGAGGCGAGGCGAGGCGAGGCTGCCGCCCCGGCCGAGGGCTCGCCTCGAAGTCGGGGCGTCGCTGCCGGGCCGGGAGGCGGGGGCGCCTCCGCTGCCTCACGGGCCGGGCGGCGGCGGCGGCTCCGCTTCCCGCCCCGCGGAGCGGCCGTCGTCCTCGCCCTCGGGGCGGTGGTTTCCGTGGGGTCCCCCGTGCCCCCAGTCCTCAGCCCCGCCGTCAGGTCGCGGCGTGTCCCCACGCTCAGCCTCTCCGCGTCGTCCCGTCGCCAGTCTGCCCGGTCCCCGAGGGACGGGAGCCCTTCGCTGGGCGGCACTGGGGTACGGCTTCGTCCTCCCCCCGCGTCACGCTGAAATTCTGTTGCTTTTCAGTAGAAATATGGGCCTGGCCTCTGCCTCCTTGTAGCCAGTACTTGCCACCTTCCTGCCTGTACGCAGCCGGTTATATTAAACGTATTTCGATCCGTAGCATTTGTTGCTGGAATGGTCCTCTGTGTGTTTAGTTTGAAAACTTCATAGCATGCCCTGTGGTGGCACCATTGCATGTTTGGACTCGCAGCACAGAGTTCTTAACGCAGAACCGTGTCTGATGCTTCCTTCTGTGCTCCCTATTAATAGTAATAAATGTCTGTGAAACAACTGTAACTTCAGATCCAACAAAATATGCGTAACAGCTTCAGTGCAGTTGTCCTAAGATGTATCTTAAACTTTATTTACAAAGACGAACTTGTTTTTGTATTTCTCAAACTCAGGGCATGTTGTGGCAAAGACAGAAAACTGACTTAAACCTATGTAGGGCTGTGAAATGGATGCATTTATATAAATGTTCCCCTTTTTTTTTTGCTGAAATTGAAATATAATAGAGTGATTTTAAACCTACAGAACTACATACAGAAAGTGCAGGTGGGGTTTTGTTTGTTTGATTTTTTTTTTTAAGACACTGAGTTTTAGTTTACTGCTATCCTCAATTCACCTTTTTGCCTTGGTTTCAAAGTTGCACATATGGTATTGTAAGATTTTCCTTCCTGGCATCACCTCAATTAAGAGATTCACACAGTCTGTTAAAGCAGGTGGTTTAGGTGAGGACAAAATGTGAGCCTTAAGTAAGAAAACAGAAAATGTTAAGATTTAAGACTTGGTGATTAATTATTATTATTAATGCATGATTAAATCTACATACAAATAATTCTTGTTGATGTCCTTAAAAACGTAACTGAAAACAAGGCCATTTTTGGAGAATGTGTCCTTTAATACTGTTCAAATAGTGTGGGAAGAAGGGGAAAACCACATGTCTAAGTGTAAAAATGAAAATCTGCTTTTTAATTCTATTGTATTGAGACTGCTGGTCGTTTGGCACTGGCACTTGTCATAATCCACCGATCCCTACTGTGGTAAGACCTAACAAGGCCTGTGGCACTTCTGGAGCTCATCATGTTGAAGCTGTCTAACTGGGAACTACTAATAAGTAGGGAGCTGCAAAATGGACTGCTCTGCCTGTTGTTTTGCCTGATACTTAATATGTTGCAGTTAAAATGTGACTGCTAGAAAACACGCACTTGCACTGATGGCTGCCTTAATCACAGCAGGCCTGACATAATCTTTGTTTGAACGTGGATAGCCCTCATGAATGCCTAATCAAGGTTGCAGTGCTTTCTCGGTTACTTTATGTATTGCTGCCTGGCTTAAAGTTCAACTTATTTTCTTATAACTTTTTTTATAGATTGGTGTAAAATGCCAAGAGAGAGTGAGGATTTGTGGCTTAGGATCTGCTGTCTCAGTTCAGTTGGTGGAACAGTTACCGTGTGTACCATGCTTGATGTGCTGTATGTGAACAAATCTCTTTAACTGAAGTCTTACTTGTATTGAACAGTAAGATCTTCTTTTCTGTTGAAAAAAATCAGAGAACACCTTTAATGAAACACAATTACTATAAAAAAGGAATTTTAAGTTTGTAAACAAAGTTGCTGCAGTTGCAGAGTTTTGTAGTGTGCTAATACTGACAAGCATAGTATTAGCATTTTTGGGAAATGATTTATGTTTTCGGGACACTGTATCCCATATGGTGTCTGCATAGTAATGCAATATTAACTCATCGATGTTTAATGCTTAGCTGTAGGCTTGTGTGCACAGCAGGTTGCCATGAGGAATACTCCAAGCATAGCCCGTGTTCATCACGGGCAAGGGAGATGAAATAGAAATGAGGATTTTCAGCCAGTTAAAGATTTTGGAAATGTACAGGTATAATCATGAAGGCTTGATGAAGAACTGAAAAACTTGTCCTCTGCCTTCGAGATCAGCGGTCAGACAAAGAAAGGGGGAATGTCTGACTGAGAAGCTAGTGCGTCTGTGTATCTTTGCATACAGAGGTGGGAGAATTGAGGACATGCAATTTGACTCCTTTGGGTAATGCGTGTATTAGTTGATAACTGTTTTTTGATTTGGATGCCTGTCTGCTCTGACATTATGTTCCATTTGGTCTCGCCTTGCCATGATTCCTTTTTTTTTTTTTAATTTCTTTTTCTCTTTTACACTGTACCTGGTGGTCTTTCTCACTTCAGAACCCCTTCACTGAAACGATTGTTGAAAACAAAGCTTGCACATTCAGGCTTGTAGGCTCCTGTCTGAACATACAGTGCCTGTTCAAAGGGACAGATCACGTATTCTTACTCTTCGGGGAGCTGGCAGAGAGGGCCAGGGACTCTCAGAGCTGTTTGCCATTCTGTTTGAAATCTGACACACGTTTGCAAATGGGTGGAAGAATTGCTGAGCTTATGTTCATAAGGACAGATAAGTGAGAGCGCGTTCTTTCTAGCTTTTAGATTAATAGGCATATACTATCTCTGTTTCGTCAGGTTGTAGCAGTGTTTTGTTGTACTGATTAAGCCCTGCTGAGGGTACAGGCAGTACTGCTGCAGTCATAACATCCCATCTACAGGCCTGTCCAGATTTGAGGCTGGAACTGGCTTCTTCGTTAGTGTAAATTTAATCTCCCTTCCTCTGCCTAGAAAGGCACAATAAAAAGTGCTCTTTTTTTTTGCTTTTTTATTCCCAGTATTTTGCATTTACTTTAAAAGAATTGCTAAATCTGTTTGTGGTATACCTTACTGTTAATCTGTAGTAAAATTACATTCAAAATGTTAAATGTAGGGTGAAAAAATACTAACCACAGTGTGTGTGGCTTTAAAAGCCAATTTTTTATTGTAAACAATACTGTTTCCTCACTTTATGAATACTAAAAATACTTTATCAAGTAATCTTATTAAGTGTTTGATATTTTTCTTTTGGAACTCATTAGAGCACACATGTAGAAATTTATTGAAAATTTCTAGTACTTTACTTCAAATTTGCATTAAGAGTGTGGGGTTTTGGGGTTTGGTTTTGTGGGAATCTTTTCTGTTGTTTTTTTTTTCTTAACAGCTGAGTTGTTGGGAATAGTTGACTGTCTTTGGAGATTCCTGAGAGTTTCTGTATTTGGCAATAATTAGGAAATATGTTTCCAAAGACTTCTGTAAAAGAAAAGTCAGAGGTTATTTAGTACTTGCTCTGTAACCACAAATATTCAATTCCAGAAAGGGGAGAAATCCCCACAGTATTCTCACTCCTACACCTTATCAGAGAGAGCACAACTGCATAAACTGAAGAGAAGCCAGTGCTGGAAGGGTCAGGAACCAGAGAAGGGCAGTGGTGACACTAAAAATAGAAATGATTGGTGTCCTCACTAACAATAATTAATAGATCGGTTACTGTTTTAACAACCCGGTTGGGATGACATTGGTAAACTTCTAGTGGTGACTCCCAGGTATTATTATCCCTCTGGTGTAGGGGTACAAGCACTGAATGGCTCTGTATTTTGATCCTGCGTTTCAATCTTTTTGAAATTATGCCTGTAAACATGTAAACTGTTCTGGAACTCTGTATTGTTGGATAGCAGTGCTTTTTCTATGCCTGATGCTTAGAGGCCGTAAGGTTTAACCATAATGTTAAAAATCAGAATTAGAGAATTGCATTTTTAAGGTTTTTATATGTCAAATAGTACACGGTACCAAAACTAAAACTGGTCATTAGAAGTGTATCTTACTTATGGTGATAGATAATTCTACACAAACCTTGCATCAAGGGAGAATAAATTCAATATTAATACCAGCATTACCAGGAGTTCTGGTTGCAACTATTCAAAAAGCTTTTGAGTCAAATCCTGTTTAATCATGCAAGCATAACATTGACTTCTGCTCTTATTTATGTCAGAGTAAGCCTAAGATAATTTGACAGAACATGGACCTCTGACATGAGGAAATGTGACGTATTTGATATGCAGCAATATAAAGCAGCGAATAGTTCCTTCAAGAAAAGGAAGGTATTTGCATTCAAGTGTAGTTGCATCGGATGTTTTTTAAAGTGACTTTCTGCTTCCCAAAAATACACCTTTGTTGACTGTGCCACTTTGATAATTGTCTGAAAAAACCCAAATTTTTGCAAGAGTAGCCTGATGGACTGAAGAGTATCTTGAACTGTATCAGTACAGAATAGTTGCGTGTATTGCATGCTGTATACGAATTATAAGAGTGAACTTTTTTCTTTAACAGGTTTAACAAACATCAAAGCACTGAGTTGACTTTTTTCCTTGTATAAGCTATTTTTAATGATTTCTATTATTAAAAAGTGAAAATAACATATCTGCTACCTCAGATGTATTATTTCTTTTCTGTTGTATTTACTTGCTTACATAAAAACACAATCAAGAGAACAGTTGGGGAAGAGAAGGTATTTCATCTTATGCGCTGCATGCATTTGTGATCTTGTCCCTCTTGAACGTATGAAAACATGTTCCTGTAGGTGGATGACCAAATCCTAGCTCAGCACAACAGTATGGGCTCTGAAAAGAGTAAAAGGTAGTCTTTTTTTTTTTTAAATTTTGTGAATACATACATATGTTGCTATGTAGATGATGATTAGAATATAAACATGTGCAACCTGTGAGCCTTATTAAAAGTAAAACTTTCTGTATCTCTTCCTAAGGAAGTCTACGTAGCAGTGTTAGACTAACTTGTTAGGAATATATACTGATGCTTTTTATCTGTTGGTTGGTTTTTTTTCTGACAACAACTGGAAGAAAAATTAAGGTTTTCTAGCATTTGGAAGTTGTGCATTATTTTTCCTTGCCATTGTTTGTGTATTAAATTGCATAGGATAGGAAGCAGATACAAAAAATTAGGAAATGATGTTAAATGAAAACAGATTTATTTCCTGTTGTTAACAGGGGTCATTGTTTTTAAAAAGCATGAGTTAGCCCTAGTATAAATGGTGAGGCTTCTGAATTGGTGTTGAAACAGTCTGAATTGACAGCACTCAGAAGTCAGTCTGATGAGCTGTTAGGTATAACTCCATGGTTGTAGAAGGCGTCAGAGTCTGTGATCTCATCAAATCCCTGAATGTAGGGGCTTGCTAACAGAGGAATTGTTTGTCTGCCTACTGTAATAGATAATATATGTATATATACTACATAGTATGTTGTGCCAAGCATAGTAAATGAACAGTGGATGAGAGTTATGCTGTCTGGAGATCGGTGGATGAATGGGAATAGTCACGTCACACTTTGCCTGTTTATTATACAGAATGTAGATTAACGTAAGTACTGTGCATTTCTCCTGTCCAAATCCTCCTTATGTCTTGTCGTTTTTAATAGTTTTGCAAAGATACTTCTGTGTTATTTTTTCCCCATTTCCTAGTACATACAGTAGAAGTGTAAGTGCAGCTGATGGGTGGGAACAGCAACATCAACCAGGTTTTGACTGTTCAGAGGCTTCACACACCTTGTAAACCTGAAAGTGCCTAACCTTACAGTTGCAAGGTGGGATGAGCTGCTTTATGTATACAGTTCTTAAACATGTAAAGATTATTTAATGGGGAGGCTTCTTCTGTTGTGTTGTTCTTTTTTAAACCAGTGTAAAATGCATTTTTCCTTTACTCCAGTTACACGGGAACTCTAGTTACTCCCTGAATTGTTGTTTACTGTCTTTAGTTAGTAATGGTGAAACAATTTTCTGAATTTACTGTTTTATCATGGCTGTTAGATTTGAAGAGTATTCTTCTGCGGAGGTGATACTAGACTTTAGAGATTGGATCACTCTGTGGAAAGTAAAATCTAGGCACAGCTATATGCTTTGTTCCCTGAATCTCTATTTGTATTGAGGGGCTAGAACTACTGTGTCTTTCTCAATTGGTGTACCCTGTTACCATTTTGTATGTCACCAGTGAATTGTGTTCTGCAGGAAATGTTGCTGCTTTGTATTTTCTGTTCTTGATTTCTGCATGGAAAACTTGTAGTTCAAAGAGTATTTATGAGTGAGGCATTGGGAGCTGTTGCTGCATCTCTCTGAACAGCAAGATGTTTGAGAGCCTGATACAAATCATGTTAGTAAATATTTGGCACTGGGCACAGAGGTTCTGTGTGGGCATTTGGGAAAAATAGAAACAGCTGTTTAGATTTTGACTCTGGCTTGCAACCATGAGCGTACACCTTTGGGAGTGTAGGTAGCAGGCTTATTTTTGTTCTAAGTTTCTTTATTTCCATTTGCCAGCAGCTGCTGCTTTGCTGAGAGTAAATGAGGTGCCTCCTTAGAGGACATGGCTAATTACAGATTGGCTGTTGGTGGAGGGGTGCACTTTGAGATAGACATTTTTCTTTTATGTATGTGTCATTTGCATAATGTGTTAGGACACACAGTATGGACTGCATTAAGCGCTAACAAATATGCTGTAGGGAATAATCTTGCACTGGCATCACTGAGCTGCCTGGGTGACATAATCCTCCTCATTTTAAATTTTGAGGTNTTTTTTTTTTTTTTTTTTTGCTTGGAGGGCCAGGGAGGAGGAACCAAATACAAAACTATGAATTGTATTGAGAAGAGATATTTTAAACACTTCCGCTTCCGAGTAACAGTTGCAGTTGGTACAAATCAGTTGAAAAGAGAAACCCGAGCCCTGTTTCTGAAGTGATTTTTTTTTTTTTCTAATAGAAATAGTAGTGTGCCCTCATATATATACTTATTTGTATACTTTACGGAGTACTATTTCTTGTTAAAACTTAATTACAAATCACTCGTCCTTTAAAAGACTGTATTTTATTCTCTTCTAATTTTTCATCTTAAGTATATGGGGCCTTTTATGTTACAAAGTTGATGACAACATAAGAGAATGAACACTCCTGTACTAAAAAAAGGCTAAAAAAAAAATCAAAGCTTCTTAAACCACCTTAACATTAGTGTTGAATATATAGACGTTCTCAACTTCAAATATCTGTGTACTTTTTTTATACTAAGTGTGAGGGCAGAAAAGGCCCTCAAAATATAAAAATATTTTCTTGTGATGTGATTTAACACTTCGAGGTGAAGAGGTGTCTTGGGTACTATCTGTTCTGACTATGGAATGAGCAGGAAGAGAATCTTTAAATTCTCAGAAATCCCTTCCAGATCTTTTGGCTTGTGACAGATAGACACAGTCTACCCAGTGGTATGTTCTTGGCATTGAGGTGAACGTCTCAATTTTGAGAACTAGAACTGAGCTCAATCTACAACTTAAGTTGCATTTTTGTATTGGAAAACTTTGCGTGGAGAGACATTAATAAAAAAATGAGTTTATGGAGCTAAAGTCATGTGGACTTCAAAACCGTAAGACAGCTCCAGCTATTTTTGAGGAAAACACAACATTTTAACTTGTCCAAGGACCACCCTGTTGTAATGAAACATGGAAGTGGTTGGTTTCCTAAGAAACTTGACTAATATTTAAGTACAATTCTTCAATTAAACTTGAAGTCTGTTATAGTTTAGATGCGTTCAGACTCATAGTTTTGTAGTATTTAAAGGGGCTAGAGTTCAGTTGGTGCTTACAGGAGTATTCAAAACTGTCAAAATTTCCTTGTGATGCAAGAATCGGAATGAAAATGTTTTGTTGTTGTTTTGGCCAGCAAAAGAAGCAGCAGATCTAGTATGTGCACCTTAAGCAGGTGGCTCTTAATACCTGTAGGTTCTGACCTGTTTTTGTAAGATAAAGATCTGGTTAGGGTTATCTCCGAAAGGAATGCCACAGTTTTTGTGTAACAAGCTGTCCCATTGCAGTTCATGCTTTGTTATTGTTGCTGTGCTTTTCTTCTCAGCTCTCCAGTTTTGATGCAACTTTAATAGGGAGCCTCTGACTCTGGTGAAAAGTATTCCCATGTGTAGCCACAAACATTTTTTATTCATCAGTGGTTGTAAAATCTTACTTGTTCCTTCTTGCATGCATTTTAAAATTTTATTATCCTCAATCACCATGGTAAAAGGTGAGTAAGTAAACTTTGCCTGGAGTAATCCATTTTCATGGCAATTTTACAGGCCTTCTGCTCCATTCTCTGTACTTACGCTGTTTGCGTATGGGTCTGTCTGAATACAGTCTCGCATTTTCTTTTTGCTTTAGTTATTTTTTTAAAAAATTGTTGTAGAAGTTGTTTTGGAGCTGCCTATGAGGTGGAATTTGAACATGATCTCCTTTCTGGTCTTAAGGAAGGAAGAACAAATGGCTTGTGTACTGCTCTTGGGGTATTAAAGTATCCCATCTTACTAAATTAACATTAATATGAAAGTTCAAAGAGTGAAACAAGTTTACACGAATAGTCTTCAATGTTTCTCACAATCTGTGCATCTGAATCAGATGCTGGAGTAATTCAGTAGCCATAAATAGTTTGGCAAGCTGGTGTTCTGATCCTGATGTCATGCAGGTAATCTTACAAGCTCGTTTATTGCATCTCTTTTGTTAGCATTTTAATTTTTTTAAAAAATGAGGAGTAGTATTACTGCTTTGAAAAATACTGCATACCTGACCAAAATGGTCCTTGTTGCTGAGTTTGTGGAATAAAGGATTTTTCTGTATGCAAGTGTTACAAAACATGACATTGTATAATGGATGCAGGCCAATACTGGTAGTGTTTCATAGCCCGTGCCCTTTAGGTGTTGTTGTTCATGACTACTTTATAGATGGTTTTGAGTAATTTTTCTTTGTTTGCCCTGTGACTGAGAATGTGATTCAGCTGTACATCTAAATAGGTCTGATAGCTTTGTGCTGTTTTCATGAGTTAATGGCAGTGGAGAGGTAAAGTGCTTATTTTTCTGTCTTCCTCTGTACAGAATTTTTGCTTGCTGATGCTGTTACTCAGGTTAGTGAAGATGAATTGTCTGTGAAGAAATGCAGAAAGACCTTCTGATGTTCAGCACTAGTTGATAAAAAATAAAATGAAAGCTCGGTGTGTGTAAATGTCAAGTAATATGTCACATATAAAATAGTGAGAGGTAATGATTAACTAGGAGCTCATGGGTGAGGTCTTAGTTGTGGTAGGTAACTCGAAGGATTAAACAGCAGCTTAATGCTCTGTGTTGGTCAAAAAGCAAATTGTCACCCATTTCCTAATTTCAGCAGTTATGTTCTCTGTCATGCCTCAATGTATAAATCCATAGTGCACTTGGCGCTAGTGTGTTTAGGTCTAGTTCTGTCCCTTCCCCATTCGTTTTTTCCTATCTTGGAAAAAATACAGTAGAGCCAGAAAAGTCTCAGAGAAAGGGCAGCTATGATAAGTGAATATATGGAGTTGTTTCTGTACCAAAAACAAATAAGGAAGCTAGGACTTTGGGAAAGAGGAAACTGTGAAGATGGAGAGATAGTTAAAAGCTCATCCACAGAAATTTGAGAGAGATGGAGAAGGCTACCACATTTCAAAACTATCTACTGCAAGAACTTGGGGGTGTCGGATGAGTGTGGTGGAGTGAGAACAAGCAAAAGGAGTTGGCCCTTTGCATAAAAGTTAATTAAGCTTGTTACTCTGCACCATAATATTTTTGGAAGCTAAGAGTGCATATGTAAGCTGAGGGATAACCCCAGATACATTTTTGGAAGAGCAATACATACAGAGTTGCTAAATACCCTTGTAGTGGAATGGATTATGGATTTGTGAATAATATGAGCTGGGAGGATAGTCTAGTGATGCTTGCTCTCATGTTCTTTCCTAATTATCTGCAACTATCTGCATTTGGTAACTGTTGGAGGTGGGCTAGGTGGACCTTTGATCTCATCTACAGGCATTCTTACATGTTACGATGCTGATTCCATGATAGCTCATCGGGATTCCTCCTGCTTTCAGGAAGTTCTGTACTAAGCCTGCTGAAACAAGGCAGCTGGTTGCGATCAGCAACAGGAAGTGCAGTTCTTCAAATATTCAGGACTTGGACCTATTTTTGCTTCTTGAAGGCTCAGGCTAGATACCAAACTTAGTCTTTCTTTTTACTCGCTTTTGTAAAAGTTGCTGTTAATTCATAGTGCATCGTATGGGTCTAATGTTCTCCAGTTTTGATAAGCTAAAATGAAATGCACAATTACCTGCATTTGTGTTTACCCCAGCTCTTCCTCCATTCCCCCTCCCAGTTGAAGAAGCAAAGTGATTGTGTGGCTTGCACTCACAACTTAAATATGCTGTTGTAGTTTTTATCTCTTTTGTACTTGTTTGCAATCACGCAAGTTTTTTGGGTGTTTCTTGTCTGTTGAATTGTTTTCTGCGTTACCTCTTCTAGTGGACTGCACTACATTGCAAGACTTCATTCTTGATTCCAGTTCTTGCAAATACGCAGCAGCAAAACCACTAAATCCCTAAGAGCCAGTGGAAAACTCCTTTTTCCTGTGGTCAACAATGCTACTGGGTCTTCTGTTTGCTGTAGAGCAGTTGCTCCTCTTCCAATGCAGTGTGGTGGTACCGGCTTAAGGAAAGGAAATGGCACTTTGAGGGGCTACACAGCGAGCTACATAGCTTCAAAGGCTGCTGTACAGGTAGTGAAAGTACTGAAGGGAGAAGCTCCACCTGGCAAAAATGAACTTCTCCCCTTCATCAAGCCTGAAAATCAGTTATCAAGAACGTTTAAAAAAAAAAAAAAGTAAACTTCTACCTAAAGAACTAGGAAATGAGGTGGCCACAAAATAGTTTTGCTGAGTTGGTGTTTTTGTCTTTTGTGGGTGGGCAAACCAACAATGCCCACCCCCCCAGAACTACTTTTAAAGCTAGGCCTAAAATATTAAAAGGCATCTGTGGCTAAGATGGCTTCTGCTCTTGTAACCAGTGATTCATGACTCTGAGAAACTAAATTCTTCAAGGTGAGTGAGTAGAGGCAGTGGTGATATTAGACAGTTACTCAGCAAGGCGTGTTCAGGGTAAACAGTTCTCACTGGTAAGTTTGTAGGTAGAGAATCATTTTTTTCTTATTTCATTTAAAGTGGGGAGTTGTATAAGCTTATGGAAAAAAAATCTTGCATTTAGTTTAAGATTTACTTCTTAGAATTCAGTGATGCCTGTTTTCCACACTATCTGGTGTGAGTTTCTTCGGGAAAAACATTCTCCCCCACTCCCTCAGCATGTTAACCTTTATCCATTTCATGGCCAGTTGTCAGTGGCTTAAATTGTGGATGATGCAACATCAGTCAGTGATGTAATAATGGTTGTCTGTAGGCTTCCTTGCAGCTCACAATGGGAACCTGAAGTTTGGAAACAGAATTTTATCTGTGTGTTATGTTCTGTGTCTGCTGCGAGGGAGGTGAAGCACAAACACCACAATCGTCTCTGTCTCATTTTGGATAGAGCCAGAAGGGTGAATCATAATGTTTTAATGTGTGTGTGGGGTTTCTTCGGGGTTTTTTGGGTGGATTTTTTCCTTTTTTTCTTCTTAGTGGTGTGTTGTTGTGTGGCTCTTTTTTTTTTTCTTAATTCAAGCCATTAATGCCACCGGATGAGTTTAGGGGAAGGTATTATGTGTGAGATTAAGAACAGGATTTGTGGGAGTGATTTGACCTTAAATTCTGTTAATGCTATGGTCACTTCCCCCACTTAGATAATCTAGCCTAGCAGATTTCTCTTTGCTGCTTGGGACCCAAGATACCATGAGCTTTCATTCCGTGGAAGACTCTTGTAGTCTTCCCACTGTCATAAGTGAGAAAACAGGGATTACAAGAATATGTCCTCAACTGAGTATTACTCGCCTTTTCAACCCATGAGGCACAGGGGTGGTTCTTCCTCTGTATTCTTTATCCCAATGTGCAGTTGTTTTTTGAGGAACTTGGTTTCTTCCTTCTAGAGACTCTTCTCATTTGGGAAAGGAATAGGACTAGTTGCATTTTAGAATGACTCACTACAGAAGGATCTCCTATTAATTGTTACTGCTTAATAAAGCCTCTCTGGGTTAATTACACTTTCTTTCATAAGCCTATTTTTTCACTGTTACCTTATTTTACATATTGCTATTACAAAACGGTAGTAGCGGCTTTAATGTTCTGTTACATTTTTTTGTACTTTGAGTTCCATCTTGTTCCAAGAAGTTCCATCATATTTATTGCTTAAAATGATTGCAGTCAAGACTACTTTTTTCCCATTCTTAAGTGCGGATTTAGGATAGATTATTTCTGAAATTATAAAAAAAATGTGTAGGAAGATATCTTGTGATGACTTATGTTAATAAAAGTTTTTTCATAGTTGCAAAAAAATATTCACAGTCTTATTTAAAATACTGAAATAGGGGAAAAATGACATTGTTCCTACTTCATAAAATAACCTGTGTAAGTCCTTTCAGCTGAAGATTCTCATGGACTTCAGCAGGCTTTGGATCAGCAGTTCTAATAAATGTGCTTTTGAAAAAAGCCTTTAATTCTTGCAAAAATCAGTTGTGTGTATTCTATTACTGTTCTTTAAATAAAGCTGACTTCTTTTTGTATTATGTGATAGAATATAAGTAACTAACCTGGATCGTATACTTTCTGCAAACCTTTTGGAGAAATCGGTGCCAGATTAAGCACAGATATCCCAAGCAACTAACATTTTCTTCAAGTATTAGAGTAAAAAGCCTACAAATACAAGTTCTGTTTCTTTTTGTAATGCAAAACTATATATAATATCTAAAACCTGAGATGCTGTTATATATGAAGTCACTACATGAAAATATGAAGAATATTGTAAAAATACTGGTATTTTGAAATTATTAAATGCACAGTGGAGGTAGATACGTTTGTTTCGGGAACAAGTTGATACTTTTGTATAACTCCTCAATTCTTAGCCAAATTTAACTTGTCCCTGTAAAGGAAATATGGGAAGAATAAGGACTGCTTTTTTGAATGTCTACAACTTGAAAGAGTTGTAGATACTTCTCCAAAACCAGGCAAGTAAGACTGCTTGTTGTAAACATAGTACAAATTGTGAATTTATAAACTGTAAACCTAGTGTCTCCTTCCAGTGTTAATAAAGTCTGCCTGTTTTAAGAGAATTATCTCTTCCTGTGTTTTGGGATTTTTTTTTTTTGCAACTTTATAAAAACCAAGATTCTAATCTTGGTGAAGTAAAGCTTATAGAAGCCTTCTGTGTAAAGGGCATAAGTATCGCACCTGGAATAATAGCAAAATACAGGTCTCAGCTGATATGTGATAACTAGCTTTGGTACAAAGCTAAAGCTTTTCTGTAGTATTCACAGGATTTCACATGGAGCCTGGAAACCTCTGCCATACCTGCTGCAGTTAGTCTTTGATAATAGATCTTCCTGTGACTCAAGAGTTTCTGGCTCTCTGAGATCAATATCAAGGTGAATTTTTTCTTCTGTTTCCTTCTCCCTTCCCTATATGTGTGATTATATATTGTAATTGTAGATCCTGCAAGTGGTTGCTGAAGCCAGAAGTTTGAGAAAAGGACAACAGTTGCATGAATAACATCGTTTCAGTAAAAGTAGATGAGAATGACAGAGGAGGAATGGATATACCTTTACACTTACCTTTAAAGGCTCACGTGCATGTTAGCAGAGTGTACTGCCAGACTACATTGGACACGAACAGTTCAGGAATGTTAGGGATTTGAGCTAGAATGTAGTGCTGTGCCAAAAGCCAGTCTGAACCTGATTTGTCTGCAGCTACTATTTGTGTAGCTGCTGCATAATGCATTCTCACCATTGAAAATAAGGCATGGAGTTAAAAACAGTTTTCACAGAATCGGTGAATCATTGAGATTGGAAGGTGCTTGGAGATCATTTAGTTCAATCAGCTGGAGCAGGCTGCCTAGGACTATGTCCCGGCTGGTTTAGACTCCAAGGAGGGAGACTCACCAGCGACTCTGGGCAACCTGTTCCAGTGTTTGATCATGCTTATAGTAAAAGGGTGGTTTTTAAATGTTTAAATGGGATTTCTTCCATTTCACTTTGTGTCTGTTGGCTCTTGTCACTTCATTTTTGGCACCACTGAGAGAGTCTGGCACCTTATTCTTCACCTCTCCCCCTGCTTCCCCCATCAGCTATTTGTACACATGGGTAAGTTTCTGCCCTGCCCCCCAAGCCTCTCCAGGCTAAAACATTCACAGCTCTCTTGATCTTTCCTTGTGTGACACATGCTCCAGTCCTTTAATCATTTTTGTGGCCCCTCACTGGTCTTGCTTCAGTATGTTCATGTCTGTCCTATACTGGGGACCCAAAAACTGGACGCATCACTTGAGATGGGATCTCACCAGTGCTGAGTAGAAGGTAGGGGTCCCCTCCCTCAACCTGCTGGCTGTACTCTGCTTAATGGAGTCCAGCAGGCTGTTGGCATTTCTTGCTGCGAGATCCACACTGGTGGATCATGTTCAACCTGTTATCCATATAGGAACCCTAGGGCCCTTTATGCAAAGCTACTTTCCACATGGTTGGCCAAAGCCTGTTCTGGTGCTTGGGGTTATTCCTCAGGTGCAGGGCTTGACATTTCCAGTTGTCCTTTTCTCCAGCCTGTCAACATCTGCCTGAATGGTAGCATGCCCATCTGGTATAACAACCATTCCTCCCAGTTTTGTATCATCTGCAAACTTGCTGAGGGCGTACTCTGACCGATTGTTCAGGTCATCAGTGAAGAATTTAGTTTTGGCCTCAGTATTGACTTCTGGAGCATACCACCAGTGGCTGGCCTTCAGCTGGACCTCTTGCTGTTGGTCATAACCCTTTCAGCCTGGCAATTCAGCCAGTTTCCAGTTGAGTTCACTGTTCATTTATTTAGCCCATACTTCATCATCTTGCCCATGAGGACATTATGGGAGATGGAGTCAAAAGCCCTCCTGATGTCAAGATAAACATCATCTGCTGCTCTTTTCTCATCCACCAAGCCAGTCAACTCGTTACAAACAGCTGTCACATTGATTAAGCATGTTTTCCTCTTCATAAATCCACCTTCTTGTCCTATATGTATTTGGAAGCCTTTCTTGTCCCTTTCATGTCCCTTCCCAGATTGAAATCCAAGTGGACTTTGGCTTTCCTAACCTCATGGCTGCATGCTCAGTGTCTCTTCCTCCTGGATCACCTGGGTCTTGCTTGCGATCCCTGGATGCTTCCTTTTTACATTTGAGTTCAGTCAGAAGCTTCTTGTTCATCTATGCAGGCCTCCTGCCACCTTTTCTTGATTTTCTGCACACTTGTATGGACCATTCCTGAGCTTGGAGGAGGAGATCCATGAAAACCACCCAGCTGTCCTGGACCCCTCTTCTCTCCGGGACAGTCTCCTGTAGGATTCTTCCAAGCTGATCCCTGAATAGTCCTGTTCTTCTGAAGTCCAGGGCTGTGATGCTGCTATTTGGCTTTGTTCCTTTCTCTCGGGATCCTGAACTCCACTGTTCATTGTCACTGTAGCCGAGGTTACCCCTGAACTTCACACCTCCAACAGTTCTTCCTTGACTGTATGCATGAGGTCCAGCAGATTGCCTCTTCCTTTTGCGATCCTCAGTCACCTGTGTCAGGATGTAACTTTCAGCATGTTCCAGAAACCTACTGGATTGCCTGTGTCCTGCTGTGATGTTAATAAAATTATAAAAAATAATATTTTTATTACATAAATTTTGTCAATACTTTCTGAATTGTTTTTGTACAAGGTAAAGTAGGAATTGCCCTCATAGACTGTTGGCCAGGAACTTGTACAGAGGAATTACATGCAGAGAAGAGGCAGTTTCATTACAGGATTAATCTGTTTCATCATACAACAAAATTTAAATGCCAGGATACATAATTGGTAAGAAAACCAGTGAAGAGGATTGATAAAGGACTGTTAAATAAAACTAATACAAAACCTTGCATTCCTGCTATTAAGTAGCTCTTAGTTATTTATGTCTGTTGCATATTCAAAATCCAGTTGAAAATAATTTGGTAAATTTTGCCATGGTCATGTCTTGCTGCAAGTTAGTGGTGTGCATGTCTGGTATCATTGTTTGGCATTAGATATTTTGTGCAAACACCTCATGTGTTTTTAGATCTTGAAACTTCTGCCATTTGATCTGAAATTGCAGTGTGGTGATTTTTTTTATTTTTAAATAATTTCTCAGTTGAAACACAAGGTTAGAAAATACATTTTTCTTTTACAGACATAGTAAAAAATGAAAACAAAACCCTCCAGAAGAGAGCCGCTTCTCTAGTACCAGATATTTTTGCACAGTCTATTACTGTCACTTATGTAATGAAGAGCTTGGCATGCGTGTAGTAGAGTTTTGTGATTGACAGGTCACAGTGTGTGTACTCATGCTTGGGACGAGACTGGTAAAAGACATTCCTAAGGTACGCTGTGAACTTAGTATGGCACTAAGTGATTTTTTTTTNTTTTTTTTTTTTTTTTTTTTTGGTTAAGGGTCAAGACCTGCTGTTGATTGAAAGAGGTTTTGGTGATACAAGGCAGACTTTCTTCTGAAATATAAGCAACTCTGAATTTAATTCACGTGACTTGCTGCTTGTTACATAGTCAGCCTATAGTCTTCTACTAGTAAACCTCCTGCTTGTTTCTTGGTTTCTGCTAGTGTGTTTGGTGTTTTGGTTTTTTTCCTGTATTCCATATGTTCAGCTATGCTTGTTTTTCTTTAAATTTTTTTTGAATGTTGGAGTTTTCAGTAACTTGTTTTGTAGGATTTTTTTGGCTGTAATATTAGTACTCCCCCGAGCACTGACAGAAGTCTGATACCTGATACATCGTGATTGATTTAGGACTTTCTTGTTAAAATGGTATGTTTTTCTTGGAACTGTAATTTCATTAGGTTTCACTGACACATTAATTTCAGTCTTTGAATGTAGCTCTCGATAGACTGTCTAGAACTCTCTGATAGCATTTTGTGTGATGTGTTCCTTCATATACAGAAAATCTGTTGGTAAGTGAACAGCTTTTTAGTTTGAAGTATACTGGTTCAGGTGGATTTATATGCTGTTTCTTGGATTTGTGCACCTGGATTTCTGGCTTAGGTTGTTTAATTCAGTCTTTAATTATTAGGAGCTTCTTTAAGATTTTAAGTGCTAGTGTATTTATTTCATATTTGCTAGGAACCTGTAAGGGTGGGATTTTTTTATCTTTTTTTTTTGCTTTGCATTGTAGCCCTGAACTTTTCAGTTAAAAAAATAAAATAATAAAAAAAATCTTTGACCCTTAACTCTATCCAGCTTTTGCAGAAAGGGAACCTGTTATTTAGAATGTATTTTGTGTTTTGTATTCAGTACAGAGGGAGAGTTTTTAACGTGGTAAATATAGATTTGATCATTCATGTTCTTTAAAGTTTTTGGGTGCCTCTGTACGACGTCGATCACTTCTCCTATTGTGCAGCTTAAAAATGAGGACTGCTTAATGCCCTCTCTCACCCTATTCGTCCTGTCCCCTTCCTACTGAATCGTAACTTCCCCTGTCATTGGGGTTTCTTTCCATAATTTAGTGCGTGGCAAAGACTTTCTCTTTTAATGGCTAAAAGACTTGAGAAAGGCCATGGAATTATGTGGCAGTTTTGCAGTTCTGGAGGGGATAGTTCAAACAATTCAATGAAGAAACAAATTAATACTTATTACTACTATGAGTAATGCTGGTGGTATAATTGTTGTTGCTGTACCTGTGTAGCATAGTAATGTAGTTGGTCATACTTACTGTTCACAACATTTGCACACTCTCGTCTTCAAAACATGCTGGTGTCGTTCCCCAACTGTTTGGCGGTATTGAGGTTCCTCCCAGAAGACCGTGCCCAGTTTTTGGCCCTCCCTGCCAGACAGGGCAAACTGGAGACAAGGAAGATGTTTGGCTGGAGTGTCTGGCTGGAAGGGAGGCCAGCTGTGCTCAGACCGGAGGAGGGAATGTTGAGGAGGCAGCTGGATGGGGTCTTCAGCCCCTTGGTAGTGAAGGGGCAAGAGGGAGCAGTTGCAGTAAGGGAAACTTCAGCTGAATATGAGGAGAAAAAATTCCCTTTAAGGGTGGTTAAGCATTGGAGTGGGTTGTGGGAGGTCCTGGAACGTTCCTTGTTGGAGTCTTTCAGGACTTCACTGGGCAAAGACCTCAACAGCCTTTTTTATCAGTAGTCTCCAGTGACTGTGTGTTGTTCTTTCTCTAAATAACCTTATGTTTTGGTACATTGTAAAAACCTTATTGGCATGTGCTCTCTAATAAAAATAAGAGGCATTTCTTAATATATTATTTATGCCAGGAAAAGGGCACCTGTCTGAGCCTCTAGACTTCTTTTAAAAAAAATTGGGAAAATGGAATTGGATTCACTGCAAAACACTGACTTCTCTGTCACTCTCACAGTTTTGTTGTGGTGGTTTTTTTTTTTCTTTTTTTCCTTGGGCCTACCTGTATAGTACTTCATGAAGATTAAGCTTTCAGTGTAATATAAAGCTCAGCAGAATTGTGCTATTTTGGACTAGTGAGGGTGGCATGTATTTTAGAGATGAAGGTGTTTCAGGGATAAGAAAAAAATAACAGATGATTCATCTTGATCTTAAGTCTGTCTTGAGAATTTCAGTGTGATGACTGAAGAGGAGGTGGCTTTTCATCATCCAGCATGAGGTTTGACTAGGGTGATGATTAGGTCAAATTTATGGTTCCTCATTATCGCCTAATGGATGAAGTTTTGGTAAGAAAATTAGAATCACGTTGACTTTCTTAGGAGCTGTCTTGTCTATGCGGCTCCTGTATTAACTACCTTTTTGCAGGATCAGCGCTCAAGTAAAGTGAAGGTACAAGCCTGCATTCTAGAGTTTTCTTTCTTCACTTATCCTTATGTTGTGGAATTCCAGAAATTGTATTTTAAAATAAGTTCTTGGAAGCCCTTTGTGTGTTTTCTCATCGTGCTTTAACTTTTTAGTGTAAATCATTCTCTTCTGTCAAGATCTCAAGAATAAGGAGTAGGAAAGGTAGATCTGAGATCAGCATGCTTCTGAGTGATAAATCTTGATGGTAATGGTGGAGTTATGATTTCGGCCATTGTACCACAGATACCATGCCCATCCTTCATTTATTAGTGAGATTACTTCAGTGAATGCTATTCCTAGTTTCAAAGTAACATTAAAGCTATGTGCATATTTGTGTGCAGGGTTGGAGAAAGGCTTGTGAACAGCTCTCAGCTTGGTGGGGTGGAACCCTGTTGGCCAGAGTGTTGGTATGGCTCTGCTTATAGCCTCTCATATTAATAAGCACCTCAAAATACTTTAAGCTAAAAAAAGTGAGATTCTGCACAATTTTCTCCTATATAGAAAGTTGATAAGAAAAACAAGTTGATAAGAAAACAAAATTATTAGATTGAGTTAGAAGTTAAGGGAAGATACTTCCAGTCCCTACTGACTAGAACAGAGAAAGTCCTTCTAGAAGTAGTTTCAGATGATGTTTTTTATGTATTCATTTTTATGACTTGAACAAAGATCACTACAACTCAGAAGCAAGTTTCCTTTAGTCCTTAGGAAGTTTTTCTTGCATCTCCTCTGAGGCCTGGCAGTGTTTCTAGTGTTCTTAGCAGTCCTTGGCTGAAATGGTTCACTGAAGGGTCAGGCAGCAAGCAGTTAGATTGGCCAAGCCCATCACTTCTAGAAATAAGCCATGTAGGCTTTTCATGTAGACTTGAGAGATCATTTTGAAAGTGAAACTTACGTATCATTAGATTGGTTTTTTTATGCTGATGAATGCTAATATGAGCAAACTTCTGTTTTTTAAGTTGCTGCCTGCTTTGACTCTTCCTGCATTTGTCTTACCTTTCAGAGGATACGCTGACTTTTTTTTTTTTTTTAAGAGTTTTGGAAGGATGAATTGTGCCACCAGCATAGTGAGGCTTAAAAGTATAATCCTAAGCGACACATTATATTAAGATCTACTTAGATACCATCCCTGTGGAGCTACATGTGTTGAGTCTGTGGTTTTCTGCAATCAGCGTACTTCCCTTTAGTGGTAACCACTAAAAATTACCCTGGGTTCACAGTGTAATTGAAATTTTGAGGCCAGAGGGTGAAGCCATTGACTTCCTCTGCAAATGTAATGGGGCAGTGCTTTTAGTTGAGGAAAAACAGGTCGTTACCAGTGCTACAGTAGTATTTTGCATACTGTTTGTTTTTGTCATAAAAAGTTTCTTTTATCCTGTCATTAAGAAATAAAAAGGTTTAAATTCCAGTGTATGAAAGAATTAAGTATCATGTCAAGTCTCTTTCATGCTTCAAGTAATTGCCTGTTACATACGGACAAATTCAGACACCTGGCTTCTGCGCTTTTGATCATTTAGACACACATTACAGTAATGCTTAATTTTACATAGTGTTTTTCACATTCTGTCTAAAACTATGTTCAGTTGTCTGAACTCTAGAAATGGGGTTTTGAATGTACTCCTTTCTTCAGCATAATATGTTGCTGCTTTTAGCATCTGCCTGGTCTGTACTTTGCTATTTGGAAGTTCCTTACTAGATGCTTAGATCTCTCCGTTGCTGAGATAGGAACCTGAGCTCCGCACATTGTAAATGCCACTCCAGGAGCGACACCCCATAAAGTGAAGTGCAACACCACCTTTGCTGTGCCTATGTTTTGTGAATTTGAGCTTTTGCTCTCTAGAAAAGCATGCTTCCTTCAGCTCTTTTGTCTATACAGATGTATAGAAAATGGTGAAAGGAGAATTGAATCTATTGGAAAATGAATTTTGGTCAGAAAAAATAGTTTATTGTTCTACCTGTACCAATATAAATTTTCAAGGAGAATATGGCTGTAGGCCTTTACTGACTTAATCATTTTTAGTTCGTATGTTTGGTGGGGTGTTTTTAAAGAATTCACATGAGCATTATAGGATTGAAATCTATTAAAAGCACTAGCCTATGGTTTTGCAAGTTTCTTTTTTACTTCTGATGAGAAGATCATGATCTTTGCGTTTCTGTAGGACAATTTGAGAATGATAATACTATAGGATTATGGAAAAAGTATGAATGGAGTAGAGAACTGGTTTATTGTCCAAAAACCAAGCTATGGAATGTATGTAGCTTGTGCAATAATAACTGCGTGCTGAAGGAGTGGAAGGCAGCACAGTTGAAAATGCAGGGCCTGAGCTCTTCAGGAAAAAGATACGGTAAGAAGGAAATGATGTAATCGAATGAAGAAGTAAAAATTCTTGAATCTGATTTCTTTTGTGCGTGCTATCAGTCTGCCTGTCTGTTAGTATCTCTAGAGTTGCTCTGGAGCTCATTGGCCAATTTTGGTCAAGTTTCAAGGCAGGGAAAATGTCTCGCAGATAATGAAGTGCCTGGAAGTTTGGAGCAAATCAGTCGGTAGATAGAAGAGAAGCCCAGGTTAGTGCTTCACACTGAAGGTGAGATGGGGGAGCTCTGGTGGCCAGTCAGCACATGCGTGACTGCTGTCTAGCCAAAAAACTCATTCTTTCCTTTATAGGGAATCTGGTGGGAGGAAAGCATATGAGGGGGAGATACAAGATGTATGAGACTGAAGTCAGTTCTGCTACTCATGTAGCAACTTGATATGTTTAATTTGTTTCTAAAATAAACCTTAAGCCTTCTTAGAATTCCAGAGCTGGCTGGAAAATATGTTAACTTCTTTTAAAGTGTATTTTCGTGCAAGTCAATCCACCTTTGGATGAATGAAGACTTTAGTGAAAGGGTGGAAACTTGCATAATGGTGGGGAAGAGCTTTGATTAAGTGCACATATTTTATATAACAAAATACTGGAAGTGATTAAAGTTAGTTTCAGAATATGTCAGATGACTGATCTGATAACACTGTTCGTG
Source organism: Himantopus leucocephalus (assembly GCA_003993805.1). Classification (NCBI taxonomy): domain Eukaryota; kingdom Metazoa; phylum Chordata; class Aves; order Charadriiformes; family Recurvirostridae; genus Himantopus; species Himantopus leucocephalus. The sequence goes on from RSEF01000002.1 coordinate 19,373,056, forward strand.
CAAAACTGGGCTTGGTGTACATGGAAAAAATGATGGAGAAACTGAAGGAAAATTTGGATTTTTGAATTTCTTCCAATTGCCTAGATTTCCTGGAGAGATTACTAGATAGGTAGAGTTTATAAAGCTTAATCTTTCAGTTCTTTTTTAAAAGTAAAGACTAGAGTCTGAACCTCTGAAAATGCAGCATATGAAAGCAGGGTTATAGGGTCTAAACTAAAATTTTATTTGTAAACTTGACTACGGGGGCAGAGATGTGGGGTTTTTATGTTTGTTTTTTTCCTTTGTTTGTTTGAGGTACCTCAGCTTCATCTGAAGGGGTTTATGATGGTAAATTTCATCAAAATTTGTTAGACTAGCCTCTGGTACTGTGCAACTTAGTAAAATTTGGGTGCAGTCAGAAGAGAAAGCTAGTCATAAGTCACCAAGCTGTAGTAGCTAACAAGCTGTTTTTATTTAACTGTTCTGCACTTAGGAGTGACAAGTGCTGATACTTGTTTCTCTGCTGGGTTCTGTAGCTAAAGTGTGATAGGAGTTCTCTGTACTGCATTATGTTGAGTGTAATCAATACAACAAATTGTCTGACAGGTTTGAAAATCTAACCCGTAGTAGCTTTATTTGGTAGCATATGTTAGTTACTATATCTTTACTACACTTTATCCCCCCACAAATGAGCAAGTAGAAGTGCAGACGTGAAGAATGTTGCTCATTAGTAATCAAATGTCTTAGAATCTATGTCCCCGGTCCGTACACCTACAGGAAAAAACGTGCTAATGAATGACTCTTGTTTCCTTCTCGGCAAGCTGTAGGTTTCCAGTCAATGGTGTTCTCCTAAGGACCCTCTATTTATATATTCCCTATCTATAGAGAGTGGTAACTTTTAAATGTAATGTTTTAAAAATTTGCTTGAAAGTAGGGTGCTGCTGTAATATTTGACAACAGTTAGGCTTCAAACTGCAGTAATTCAGTGCTAATAATGCTTTCAAGTGGCACCTTGCTCTGTAGCATTTGCATAACACTAAAAATGTGTGAGTTCTACTCAAGCCTTAAATTTATGAGACCACAGGTGGGAACAGGAGAAAGGCATTTGGAAAGGCTCCTGTGAAGAGTACTTGTGAGATCTCTTTTGGTGTGGAGGTGAAGTGGCCAAGGACAGCATTCAGCGTGCCTGGGCCCCGCTGGCTGGGGTGTAGCTGCTTTCAAGGAGTTTACTATAAGACCTTGGAGCTCTTGCTGCTATGGGAAACCTCCAGCGAGGTATTAAGGAATGTACCCACCAAGTGCATGTAATGTTCTATTACAGCTTTTTTCCTAGGGTTTTTAGGACATATGTACTGTGACTCTGATCATTACCTGATTTTTCAAGAGAGCTATTCTGCAACAAATGTACGTTTTCATTCTGAAATCTAACACCTTGAAGAAGTAGTGCTCACTGTAAAGTTGCGCACTTGTGTGCAATCCTTCTGATTCAGGTTTTCTTCTTTGTTGGAATGGAAGCTAAATGGACATGTCTTCTTTCTTGATGTAAAAATGGTCTATGCTTGATCATTATAGCACTAAAATTCCAGTCTCCTCTTCTGACTTTTTCATTATTTTTTTTTCTACGCGGCTACATTTGGAGCAAAAAAGGAAGTTAAAACAATAGGATACTGTAAAGATACGGGGAAAGGTAAAACTATAGACAAATAGTGCAAAAATAAACTGTGAATAAGATAACATAATTAAAAATAGTGTTCTGATAGTGCAGATGGCAAAGCTTAAAATTATAGAGCTTGATCATCTGCAAGGGTAGGTTACCATTTCACATAAACATGTTTTTGTTGCTCCAGTACACCCATGGAGAAAAAACCCTGTATGTTTAGAATAGCAGAATAAAGATGTTCTATGAAAAATAAGTTTAATAGTACTATGTAGTAAGTTTTCCAGCATGCCAAAACTAATTTTCAGGGTTTGTTTTTTTTTTTCCCCAGTTCAGTTAGTGATATGACTTAAGTGAAAGAAGTGTTAGTAAGTCTTAACTGTAGTTAAGATTAAACTTCAGCTTTCTGTTGCAGCTTACCTTTCTGACTGACAACTCTGTACGGTCCCTTTGCTGCTCCCCTGGTGGACTGCCTTCCAGCTGAGGGAAGAGGAAGGCAGGGGAAGTAAAGGAGGTGATATTTTGCTAGCTGAGAAACTCGAGTTGCTTCATGGTCTAGTAATTTTATTTTAATGAAGATTTTATTTCCTCATTTTAGCTGGCTCCAGGAGGAGCTCAGCTACTCTAATGGCGTATTAAATGAAGCTTTCTTAACTTCAAAATCTGTACTTTGTGTTGAAGGACAGTCTGCTATTATCCCCTATGGAATGTCAAAGTTGTATTTTGAAGTAGACCATTTGTGAAGTCTCGAGAACCCACTATACTAACTCAAATATGAATATTTAACTGAAAATGTCTTAGTGTTGAATAGTTCTTGTATTTACCAATAGTAGTAATTTTTAATTTTGGTTCTCTTCTTACAGTCTTAGTTCAGAGAAAGCAGGAAATAGACCTTGGTTCTGATCAGGCTGGCAGAGTATCTTCCTATGCCGTGTGATACAGGTGTTGCTTTCTGGGATTATCTTGCAAGAAGCTCAGGCAGTTCTCGGTGCACAAAGAGTTCAGCCCTCTGAGCACCCCCTGGTCTCAATAATAGGATATTGGGCTGTAAACTAAGGTGCTTCTGTGTGGTCACGCTTGGTGATTAGCTTTATCCAAATCTTGTATTTAGAGATTGCTAGATTATTGAGAAGACTTAACTATATTGTAATAGATTTGCTGTGTAAATAAATGTCCCGGTACATTGAAAAGAGTTTCTCTATAATCACCAGAACTAGCACTATATTTTCCGATGTGTTTCTATATACATTAATGTATATTCATATCTCAAAATTGAAGTTTTAGGATTCTGAACCCTAATCTTGGGCAGGCGAGTAACTCGCTCAGATCTGGCTTTGGGCTTGGATCAGAAAGTAGCAGAGCTGATCACACAGCACTGCAGTGTGGTGAAGAGTATGAAGACAACAGAAGTGTCTGTTAAAATTACCCCTGTGGTGGGGCTCAAGCCAGTTGTGAACCCATGTATGTTCAGATAGGATCACTAGTACTGTAAATAGAAAGCCTTCTTTGAGAGAAAATGTGTGCTGTTGGTGCCAAAGGCATTAAAATTGATGTGATTTAATTTATCATTCCAGAGGCGGAGAGAAAACTTCCTTGCTCTCTACCCTGATCATGGCTGTATCATTACCACTGTGTACAGTATGTCTTCTGGAGATGCACATGTAACTTAGACACAATTAGTATCATAGCTTATAGTTGTTTTTTTCATGAGGACCAATTCAATGGTGGTGGTATGTTACGGTAGCAATAAGCATTGAAGTATTTTTTTCATGCTTTTGTTGTACGTAAAAAAAATAACCATGGAGAAAATTTCAAATTCAGTCATGTTGTGTGTCGTCTTTGAGTGGAGATGATGTAAAATAACCAGGTGAATAGCACTACTGTCTGAGGAACCTGAAGGTGCACAAGTCCATGGGACCTGTTGAGATTAATCCGCGGGTCCTGAGGGAACTGGCAGATGAAGTTGCTGAGCCACTATCCATCATATTTGAGAAGTCATGTCAGTCTGGTGAAGTTCCCGCTGACTGGAAAAGGGGAAACGTAATCCCCATTTTTAAAAAGGGGAAAAATGAAGACCCGGGGAACTACAGGCTGGTCAGTCTCACCTCTGTGCCCAGTAAGGTCATGGAGCAGGTCCTCCTGGAAACACTGCGAAGGCACATGGAAAATAAGGAGGAGATTGGTGACAGCCAACATGGCTTCTTTAAGGGCAGATTGAGCCTGACAAATTTGGTGGCCTTCTACGACGGCGTTACAGTGTTGGTGGATAAGGGAAGAGCAACTGATGTCATCTACCTGGACTTGTACAAAGCATCTGACACTGTCTCACACGACATCCTGGTCTCTAAATTGGAGAGACATGGATTTGACAGATGGACCACTCAGTGGATAAGGAATTGGCTGGGTGGTCGCACTGAAAGAGTTGTGGTCAATGGCTCCATGTCCAAGTGGCAAGCAGTGACGCGTGGCATTCTTCAGGGATTGGTACTGGGACCAGTGCTATTTAACATCTTTGTTAGTGACATGGACAGCGCGATTGAGTGTACTCTCAGCAAGTTTGCCGATGATATCAAGCTGTGTGGTGTGTTCAACATGCTGGAGGGGAGGGATGCCATCCAGAGGGAGCTTGACAGGCTTGAGAGGTGGGCCTGTGCAAAACTCACGGAAGTTCAACAAGGCCAAGTGCAAGGGCTAGTGCAGTGCACGTGGGCCAGGGCAATCCCATGCATCAATACAGGCTTGGTGGAGAATGGATTGAGAGCAGCCCTGAGGAGAAGGACCTGGGGGTGTTGGTGGATGAGAAGCTCAATATGAGCGGGCAATGTGCACTTGCAGCCCAGAAGGCCAACCATATCCTGGGCTGCATCAAAAGCAGCGTGGCCAGCAGGTCGAGGGAGGTGATTCTTCCCCTCTACTCTGCTCTTGTGAGACCCCACCTGGAGTACTGCATCCAACTCTGGAGCCCGCGATCTAAGAAGGATATGGACCTGTTGGAGCAAGTCCAGAGGAGGGTCACGGAGATCATCAGAGGGCTGGAGCACCTCTTCTATGAAGACAGGCTGAGCGAGTTGTGGTTGTTCAGCCTGGAGAAGAGATGGCTCTGAGGAGACCTTATTGCGGCCTTCCAGTACCTAAAGGGTGCCTACAAGAAAGCTGGAGAGGGACTATTTACAAGGGCAGGTAGTGATAGGACAAGGGGTAATGGCTTCAAACTAGAGGAGGGTAGATTTAGATTAGATACCAGGAAGAAATGTTTCACTATGAGGGTGGTGAGGCACTGGAACAGGCTGCCCAGAGAAGTTGTGGATGCCCCATCCCTGGAGGTGTTCAAGGCCAGGCTCAATGGGGCTTTGAGCAACCTGGTCTGGTGGGAGATGTCCCATGGCAGGGGGGTTGGAACTCGATGATTTTCAAGGTCCCTTCCAGCCTAAATAATTTTATGATTCTATGACTCTTTCATCAGGGAGCATAGCAATAGAATGAGCAATAACGGTTTTAAACTGAAAGAGGGTGGATTTAGATTAGATATATAGGAAGAAATTCTTTACTGTGAGGGTGGTGAGGCACTGGAACAGGTTGCCCAGAGAAGCTGTGGATGACCCGTCCCTGGAGGTGTTCAAGGCCAGGCCGGATGGGGCTTTGAGCAACCTGGTCTAGTAGGAGGTATCCCTGCCCGTGGCAGGGGGTTGGAACTTAATTTCCAGATTTCCAACTCTAACTATTCTATGATTCTACTAATGTGATTTTAAAGTGCAGTTGACAAATAAACTTGTTTTTAGTTTTTCTTGGTTTTGCTTTTTCATCCTATGTTGACATATAAAACTAATGATAGAATAAGAGAACACTGAAACAAAACTGATACAGTTGTGTGGATGCTGGGTTAGACAAATGGGAATTTCCACAGCAGCATGCTGTCTTTTGTCATCCAGGAACTTGCAGGTGGAAAGAAAGTGATCTGCTCTTGTAAGACATTGGGCTGTATGTAATAGTGATGATAGTTTGCGAAAACGTCCATGTTCTTATGAGTTTGATCTCATTAACATTGTAAATGTTGCAGAAGTGATAATGGTATCCCAGAAGCATACTTTGCATAAGAGTACATATTTCTTGTATTTCATATTGAGTCCCCACTAAATTTGGCTGTGCATTTCTTAAATGAAACAGTGGTAGAAGCTTGCTTCCAATTTCTAAAGATTGCCAGCTGCCTTCCTAGAGGTCAGTTTGGGGACTCGTATGCTGTTTCTTTTTTTTTTTTCCTGATATATTCATTTTTGCGGAATAACATACAAAATGATACTTTGCCATAGCTGAAGTTAGTGAAAAGTCAATTCTTATTTGGATACTTGATAGTACTCTGAAACAAAGGAAGAAATCAGTAACTGAAGAGGTCGGATAAAGGGGAAGAGAAAATGCATCTTGTATCACATCGTAAACCAGAAGCTTGTTAGAGTAAGGAAAGTAAACTAGTCTACTGAAAAAGGGTGAGAGTAAGATCCAAGGAAGTGGGCAGTACTTCAGTTTAACTGGTAGCTCAAGAGAAAAGGAGTTTTGTCTGTCATGACTCTTAACTCTTGACAGATCAATATTGCTATCCCATATCCTTCTTAGGAGCAACAGGATGATGACAAAGTCACCTGATTATGGATGCAGGAGGATTTTTGAAGAGTTAGGGAGCCAAACTGATGAGTTCCCCATTCTGTGTGGGTCTTTAAAATGTTACTAGAACAACTGTCTTTATATGATTTAGATATTAATTTGTTTGTGGGGGATGTGTGTGTTCACAAAATCACAAAAATACATTGTTTGATTCATCTAATGAGCTTATCTATTGATTAAAAATATAAGTTGCATTCATGCAGAAGAAAAATGGCATTTACGCTAATCTCAGTTATTTTCTTTTGCCCTTAGTTTCTGATGAAAGCGTGGTAAGTCTTGTGTGCTTCCTTGTTTTTTTGGTATTTGGACTACTAGGAGACTTGTAGCAGACTGGTACGAATGTGTTAAACAGCCTGAAATGGTACTGTGCCAGGTGTTCTAGAGTTGCATTTTTTTCCACTAAGGATATCTGTTGTATTTTCAGTTCTATTAACTGTATTGCATCTTAAAAAGAAGTTGATATAGGGAGAAGGAAACACTCCAGATTTTTTTTTTTTTAATAGGGAGAGACAAGTTTTTTATATTTACTGTTTTTTCCTTTTTTTCATGTTCATAGCTTTTTGTAACAATTCCAATGATAGGAAAGAATTCGGAATGGAGATCATATTTCAGCCTCTTCCTGCTCTTAACTTCATTTTAGGAACCTTCCTCATTGTCAGTCTTGTGAGCTGAGCAATGAAAATACTCTTTGTTTTTTCAGACATGCTTTTCCTTTTTTGTTCCTGTGCTCTTCTCAATTTCATTTACTAAAACAAGCCAGATTTCCTCTGGAGCTTCACCATCATCGTTACCAGCCTACACCTTGTTGGTAACCTCATAAATATATTTCAGTTGCTTTGGGAATTCTTTTTAAGTAACCACTTTGTACAGCTGTGATAATGGTAGCAAAGGGGATTAAGAGGCTGTGAAAAAGTTCTTCCCCATCTATATTTGGGACAACAAGGCTGAACAAAATCTTGGCCTTCCTAGGAGCTTGTAACTTCTGGTGGAAAATAACTGCTTTCTAGATTTGAAAAACATCTTATCTGATGTGGAAGAAGGGAGGAACCAATGAAGATGCTATTTGTTGCTTGCATGTGTGCTTGCTTTGTTTTAAAGTCATTAAACTGTCAGTACAAGGAAGAAAATATTAGTTGCTCAGTGTGGAGTGCAGCAAAGCCTTTGTTATATTGGACAGCAGTGCCACTGATATTCCTGTTACTGGCTCTAAGCGTGCTGATTTCTTAACTGGATAGATGAAGTCATAACTAGGTTTGCTTGTAATGGGACTTTCTCAATTCACTTGTATTCTCAGTCCAGTCATTGTTACTGAAGTACATTTTCCATGCCTGACTTTTAAAAGATAACCTTAAAAAGTAATTTTTATACCTTAGCATATATAAAGATTCAGGGTGCCTTCTTACACAGGCATGTTCTCTGATGGTAGCTTGACAAGAATTAGCTTAATGGGGAGAAAAAAAAAAAGTTTAGTAAAGGATTTACCCTTTCAAAGAACTCAGTGCTTTAAGTTCTGAACCGCGTCTTTTTGGGACACACTTCAGTGTGTGCTGACAATGTGGTTGACCCCTGTGTACGGCTTGCTCATGTACAACAGGTATTTGGAGTCATTAGGAAATAGAAGCCCTTCCTTTCTGTGAGCATGAGCTGTTTTCTGTTTCAGAAAGCTTACCGCAGTTTTTAGATAGAAGTCTAGGTATTTCAGGGGCATTTTTTTTTAGGAAAGTCTTGCCTCTGTTCATTTTTAACCTTCCAGTGTTTGCCTGCAAGACTGACTCTGAGAAATAACGAGTTGAGGAAGTTACATTTCTTACCTGAGTAATACTTTATGGATCTTAAAGTAGGTAATTGATGATTAAACTGATCACTGCAGAATTGTACTAAAATACTGTCTAGCAAGAACCTGGTTGATGTTGGTTTTAGTACAAAACAGCAGTCTTTTAATTTTCCAGATCTCCTTGCCCTTCTCCCTTCCACCTTATTTAGTTGATGACAATATTTTTCCCCAGTGCAACTAATGTGCAGCGGGACACTTTCCCAGCCCTGTGCAGGCTGCCCCACATGTTCTGCCAGCATCCCTGCTGCCAGTCCTGCAGGGTGTTGGGTCCTTCTTTGTTCCAGCATTCCTGTCCTGGAGACTTTGCTGCCTCATTCTGCTCCAGCAGCTTGCCAGTAACCCCCGCTCCATAAGACCTTCCCAAACATCCTCCGTCTCCAAGATTTCTTAAGCTCGGATAGTTATGATGTCTGTTTTGAGGAAGTGTATCTGTTCCACCTAGTAATAGTTGCTAAGCAGGACATTTCTTCTAGCCCCTTGTCAGCACAGGCTGCTTCAGTGCAGACCATTGAACTTGTACGAGGAGATTTTATTGTTTTAGTATCTCAAGCTCTTTAATGCCCTTCTTTACATGCTTTTTTTGAGGCCACATTCATTTTGTGTTGTGTTGCACTGATACTGCTGTCCTCCCTTTTTTTGTAGTTAGGTGTTGTAAGGATAATAGAGAATCTCTGCCATGCACATCTTAAAATGAACCAGAACAGATTTGTTGTACACAACTGTGTCTTGGAAGTTTGCAGACTGCTCACACTGGTGAGAAGGGAAGAGGTTGGCTTGGACTCTGGCATGAGTTCCCAGGGCTCTTGGGATGAGAAATTAGAACAAGATTTTTTGTTTGGTTTGCTTAAAACAAAGGAGGCCTTACTTGTGTATCTGTTTCAAAGTTACAAACTGCTATTTGGCTACACCATTTGTTTGACGCTCGTGTACAAGTTTGTTTTATTTCCAGGCTGCTTTTACAGCACAAATTTTCTTTCACATTTGAAGTACTTTTCAGCTGTTTGGCCATTACTGAACCAAAGGGTGAACTGGCCACCTGTTCTGGAGCCATTCCTCCGTGCTTTCTCAAGATAGGAAAGTCTTTTGCGTCTCATGGGTGTTCTTCCTTGAGGCAGAGCATGAGTGGTGATGTGAACAGAAGGCTGCCCTTCTCATACGCGTCTCATCTCCTGTGTTATCCTTCTCCTGCTCTCACCGAAGGAGCAGCTGAGCCTGGGAAGGGGGGAACCCTGAGATCTGTTTTCTGCGGGGCTGTTTCTGCTTGTTCCTGGGCTTCAGATCAGAAGGTTTGGGTTCCCTCTTCTGTCAGTAGACAGTAGAGACCCCAGAGTTTGGGGTCTCAAACACACTTCCAACAAATAACACGTTCTAGTTTTAAATTATTTTGAGCTACAGCTGGTAGGTAAAGCCTTTTCTGTTTCTGAAGCATTTGTTAGTTAATTGTGGGGTTTAAACTGCAGATTATTTTAAGTTGTTTCCGTGACTAGTCTAATAGTTCACGTAATCATCAGGTAAAATGTGTATTTTTCTGTGGAAGCACATGCCCTCTATTTCTGAATCTCATCTTTGAAGGGTAAGGGGGAATACCAGGTAGGCAGTCAAGACAGAGGAGGTGAGGTGCATGCTGAAATAGGGTGTTTGTTTGCAGACTGCAAAAAAGAAATATGTAAGGGAAGAAAGAAACTCTTCTAGTGTTTCTGCAGTTTCTCAGGATCCCTCTGGTGTTGCATCTTCATTTCCCTATCAATAGGGCTGTCATCCTTCATTACAGAAGGCAGACAGCGTTTCTGTGCAATGCTAACAGTACTCTGATAGGTTTAAAGGGGAGTCTGCCATTTAAGAACCTGAAGTAGATGAACCCATGTAATTTTTATGAAAACTGTGAAGTTCTCCTGGCTTAGAAGAATTGCTTATGTTGTGCTGTGTTTAAAATAGGAGACCTAAGCTTTTGAATCTCATGAAAACAAGGAAGCCATCATCACGACTGTGCCTAAGCAAGTTTAAAATTCATATGATATAATTATTACACTAAATTGTTGATATTCAGACTGGTTTCAGCAGGAGCAGAAAGGGGGGGGGCAAAAAAAGAACAAGCGCAGTTTGAGAGCACGTTTCTGTGTTTGCTTTAGTGAGATTTCTTAGGATGTTCTTATTTCCTATTTTTTTCCCCAAGAATGCATAATTTGGCAGCTTCGGAAGTATTATTTTGAAGAATGTTATGCAGTTCTGTCAGTTTATCTCGTTGAGTTGACACATGGTTGGGGTGGGAAGGGAAACTGAACAGGAAGGAAGGTCCTTGTTCCTGAATGTCATTACTGCATAGCTCTCATATCCTCGAGGATCACCCGGACAAAAGCTGAGTCAGAGCATAGCAGCAGTCTGCGCTAGAGCAAGACATGGCCCAGTTCAGGATTTTGGACTGCATGATCAATCACAACTGGAGTTTCATATGTAACCTGTATTGTGCGTGGAGCGGTCAGGTTTGTTGTTTGCTTATCCTTACATATTTTAATATGATTATATAATTTAGCATAAGGGGAAAAAAAAAAAGCTCTGGTTGATCTCTTCTCCCCACCCCCAATCCTATTCAGGATGTAATATTAGAAATGTTGCCATTTACTAAGGAGTCTTCTAGAGTTATTAAGCACACAAAGCATGCTTTGACTATGTAATTGCTTTTTTTAACACTTTGATTACTTTAGATTGTTCTTTTAGAGTCTTAAGCTTTGAGGGGTTTTATTTCATGAATTGTACAAAAAGATAAATATCACATACAGGAAGGGGGAGATATGCCAGGATAAACTGCATTGTTAATAAATACAGAGCTGATTTGTTTTCCTGCTTTAAAAGGACTCAAACATCTTGGCTATTTTGAAATACTTGATCATGAATATGATAAAAATAGTGTGAGGGAAGGTTGTTACGTATTTTTTTAAACATACAGGATAAAATAAATTTCCACAGGATGTTATTCAGTTCTTATATGGACATATTTAAGTCTAATTGAGTGACTGACTGCAGAACTGGAGGGGAAGAAAAAAAACCCTAACAACCCAAACCTGCCTGGATTTTGAATGAAAATGTCTTAAAATAGAATCCACTTACTAAAGGATTTAAAATAGTGCTATGCAGTTGTAATACTGCTTTCAAGGTATGCTAGGTATTACCTGTATTTCTCATATAACATTCAGTCAGTCACTGAAGAAAATATTCTTCTGTGGTGTAAGGGGAAGGTAAGCACTTCTTATAAAGTTGCGGTTTCAGTAAACTAGAGGCCGGTGATTCAAAAATATTCCCACCATACATATAAGTCCTTTGAAATAATATGACATTTAAAATACAAACAACCCTTGTATGTTATGTCTGTATTGAAACTTCTTAATTGGAGAAGATACATTTCTGTGTCTTGTTTGTGGTGTTTGTTGGTTGTTTGGGTTTTGGTTTTGTTTTTTAATGATGCAGAAGCTGATTCTCAGCATCTGGGTTTTTTTGAGTCATCTTAATGTTATAGCTTAAAGAAGTCTCTCTTGAGTTCGAAAAATCAGAGGAGACATGAGGTGTTCTCTGAGAGTCTTTAATTTTCACAGATGCTTAACTGTTTGCTTACACCTATGTAAGAATTCACCTGCATAGGTGAAGGCAATATGACAATTGCTTCCCATAGTTTAGAAATCAAGAAGTAAGAAAAGGCTTGGGCTCATGATGTGGGCAGTCCCGTGAAGTTTTAAAATGAGTTTGATGTAACTAGGGGGAAGCAAAAGGGTGATTGATTTTTTTTTTTTTTTTTTTTTTTTGGAGCAGATTGAAGTGAAAGGTTTAAAAAAAACAACCCCAAAATTAAACGAAAACCTAAACCTCCTAAACTAACCAAACCACCCCCACACACACCCTGGACAGGGATCACATAACCTAAAAGCTCTTTCTTAACCAAACTGGGAAGAAAAACCAAGCCTTGTATCAATGCGCTTCAAATTTGTTGCATCCTTGAAGTAGAAATGTTGCTAAACTGTTTGTGATCTTGCTAGTTTTTATTATTTAAGTAGAATATGTAGTTGCTGTGGGTTTTTTTTTTAAGTCCCTATACACTATACATTTTAACGAATTGCTGCTGACATTTCTTTGAAATGAAGCTGAAAGTTCATTTATGGGATATTACAGTGCAGCTACTCTCTTCCTGCTGCCTTGAAATGCCATGGCAGAAGTGGATGCCGTCTGGCCTGGTGAAGAGATGGATGCTGCTTTGTATAGCAGTATTGCTCTTCACGTGCTCCACTTAGCAGTGTCCAAGCAGGCTGCTGGTGAGAAAGCAGATGGGTGACCTGCGAAGTTGGAGACTAACAGCTCTTTCTCAAGTGTTAACCTCAGAGCAGAGCTCTGGTTTGGCTGATGGTATCCTTGAATTAGCAGAAGTTACACAGCTTTTTTGGCGATTTCTATCCATCCTGACCCCAGTAAAACATCAGGGGATGAATTACTTCTTGCAATCAGAGAGCTGAGTTGAAGGCTTGCCTTACAGGAAAACAAGTTTTCTTCTAAAAAGTCATCAGAAATGTATATGTTCAAGAAGAAAATACAATCCCACTTAAGTGTCTGTATGTGTTACTAATAATCAGTCAGGTTACGGAGTCATTCTAAGGATTTCTTTTGTTTTTACTGCCCACCCCCTCACCTTGCATACATTTCCCGAAGTTTTTAAAACAGGTTTTTAAAACAAGAAGTGAACAAGTGTGAAAGAGACAGGAATATTTTCTTCTGTCCACCACCATAATTTAGGTTTTACAAAAGGTACTGTCACAAAGCAGTGTGAAAGTTACTATGACTGGAGACAGTTGCCCTTTGCACACTGATACAGCAAGCTGTTGTTTGTATTAGGATGTTTTCAAAGTATATGCAGTGTTTCCTACTAAAACACAAACCTTTAAAAGCAAATTATTAGATGATGAAAATTAATGTAGTTCTGTTGACATCAACAAATTGCAGTTTTTAGTCCAAACCGTGGATGGGATTGATGGCTATTGCATGGTGATCTATGAATAATCACTCAGAAGCTTTTTGCTCTTACAGTAATCTGAGTACAAAAATAAAGCAAATTGCCTGCAGTTTTTCATCTTTCACTCTCTGTTCATGGGACAGCTTCATTACCTATCTTCTAATCTTTCTTCAGATGAGTTATTGCAAAGTACCGAAGTGTCTTGCTGCTTTTTTTGGCCTTGTCTATGACTGTTGTCTTGTGGGTCATGGGGTAGGTTCAAGTGTGGGAGTCTTATGGGCAATTTAGGACTTCAGTGTGATTGCAAATGTAGGATTGGCAAAGAAGTGTAGCAGGTTAAAAGTTTGTATGCGGTGGGAGATGACTGTAAATAGATTTATGTGCAGATTTGTGTCTGTACTTATCCAGACTGCCCAAACAGTATCATAGATGATTAATCCTGTTATTAATATAGTCTGGTCTTGGTAAACAAGGAATTTTTAGTGCTTCTTTTTTTTTAAAAAAAAAAGAGGGAGAGAGAATGTCTTAGAAAATAAAGCTAAGGCAATTTTTTTCCTTTGATAGTCTGGTGTTTATGGAGTTGTAGTCTCAGAATCATAATAATAATCATCATAATAATCACTTAGCATACTAGCTGTGATCCAAGTAAGAGTTCTTCTTCAACAAATGTATGGAAGTGCTAAGTAATATTTTTACTCCGTAACATAACAACTAGCCTCGTCTTCAGTAAGATGGAGAAGGAGCTACCCCTTCTGTTCTTGTAAGGACATCCTTTAACAGCCTTCAGCATGTGGGTAAACTCTTGAGGTGCTTGGTATGTCTGTTCACCTTGTGGCCAAGGTGGGATATACTAGAGCAAGTGTGTCTAAAACAGCAAATACTACTTCTTCAGCTGGTTGGAAGAATTACTGGTAGGTAATATAAAGTAGATGGTACAACAGTTTTGTTTTTTTCTCCTTGCATCACAAATACCTTGCTTTCAAGTGTTGGATAGGAAACAGTAGACCCTAAGTTGAATGTAGGTTTTCTTCTTACCAGCAAAGAGCATAGATCATCACTGTGCTCTAACCAGGCTTTTATTAGTTGGAGGAGAGCAGATCTTCTCATGTGCTGTTCTCATTGGTTCTTTGCTGAACAACATCTGGCTTCTATTTTTTTATCTTATTGCTGCATCCTTACCTCTAAAAGTAACAATAATGTTCTTTCAGACATGTAAATACTTAAATCTTGGGTTTCTCAGCCAGAGACAGGTATTCTGCAAAGTTCTGTAAACTTACAGTTGGTCAAATTTTATTGCATTGGATGGGCCTGACAATTGAAGTTGTTGGGCTTGGAGGAACCTTCTCATCAAAAGACGCTATTGATGTACATGCAAGTAAGCTAGTATTTTGTGACATTATAGCAGCCGAGATCTCTTATTTGTAATTTTTTTTTAACTTGAGATCATTATTGTAGGCTGTTTCCTGTGAGGCAGTATGTGAGACTGAGGTGTTGCAGTGCAAGTCCAGCTCTCACATTGCCTTCAAGCCCCAGAACGCAGCAGTACTGCAGCAGCTGCTGCACTGCAGCTATTGCCCTTCCTTTGGAGGATCTCCGATAACGTTAAAAAAAGCTTTTCAGTCTTCCAAATGTGTCACTTGGAGGATGAAACAACAAAGGTGGCTGCATTCCTTCTGAGATATTTGGAGCTGATAATGGTTTTGAAATGTGATATTTATGTTATCTTACTGTGCTCTTACTTCTGTTTATCTGCTGCCTCGAGGAGGGAGGGAATATGATAAAAATCTTGTCTCATAGCAGTCCAGGGTGTGATATTTTCAGTTTTATTGAGTAAAAGGTGTAAAATCATTGCAGGAAATAGCTGGTGGCTTTACTCATTGTGGGCTTTACACATTGCTGGAGAAACATTTTGTAATGTTCAGAAGTACAGGGAAGTAACTCGGCAACAGTGAGCAATTCAAGCCGTGGTAATAGGCATGCAAAGACACGTAGTTCTTAAATAAGCAAGTAGATTTGTGTTAAAATAGATCTTCCCCCCCCCNAAAATTTCCCCCCCCCCCCCCAGTCTCCAGACAGAGATACAATTAGTCATCTATATCAACCATTCTTGCTGACATATTCAATGCAAACTGTGAGGAAATAACGCAGGTCATGTATGATCACATCATAAGTCAGTGTTCAAAAGCTTCTGGATTTGCAGCTAAACTGAAAATCCTGTGGACAACTTTCTCCTCTTTATCCTCTTAGAGATATCTCATCTCTAGGCATAAAGATTTAAGATATTTTTTTTCAGGTTAATGACTTCGCAGTCCTTTTTTAAGCATCTTCTGTGCATTATATCTTTGTAAATGAAGTTCTTCACTGAAAAAGCTGCTTTTCTTCTTTCTGTTGTATATGCACAATAGATAAATAGTTTCAAACCCCTTAAAAAAAACTTGGGTGTTTGGATCTCTGGCTTTGCATCTGTGTATGCTAATTTTTTTTTTCCAAAAATTTTTTTTTTTGTACAAACTCCAGGCCTCTTCACTTCTGAGTTTTGAGACTTTTAAAACTTACAGTGCGTTGATTTGCACAGTATACAGCATGTTCAAATTAAATATCTTGAAATACGGGACTAGGATTATATTTAAGCGGTGAGTTTGTCTGCAGGAGCTTATTAATAGTCTCTATATTAGAAAGCTTTAACAGCAAGTAGCTCAAGCTGTTAGAGGTTATTTTTGAGGAGAGAAGCTGTGTATGTGGGGATGTAAAGAATCTTGACACATTTCTCTTAAAAGTTTTATGTATTTTGAGCCATATTGTCTGTGTTAAACTTGCTAAGAAGTTTAGGCTTGATACAAATAGTTCTTCTCTCAAGTCAGTCGTTCTTAAAACCCTCCCCATGTATCTAGGTAAATCTTTTGCAAACAGAGTCAGACTCTGGAATAACAACTCACTTGCAATGACCATGTTTTCAGGGCAACAATTTGGATTTTGACGTTGAAGGTCAATTCCCTGGTCTTCCAAAGGCTTCCTGTTGGCTTTGGGCAGGTCAGAAATATTACTGTTATACATGAAATAAAATCTTATATAAAGCTGCAGTATTGCAGAGTTGAATGCTCTTAACAGCTTGAGTTAGCAGCAGTATGATCATGTGTTTATGCAGATGAAGTGGTGTGGCTAGTCTCTAAATGATTTTATTGTCTTGTTTTTAGAACAGGAATGACCATATTCTGTTTATGTTGAAAAGTTCAGTAGCTTCAGTAAGAGAAAAGCAGCCTCATACCTACATTCAATAGAGAGCAGGTGTAAGGTGTGTTTCCGTCTCGCTGCTGAGCCCACAAAGTCAAGCCCTTACTCAGCATTGCAGCTGCATCATGGAGTAGTCTAGTCCAAGCCCAGAGGTTTGCTATGGAAAAACGGGTGCTGTCTTGGGTGGTTTAGCCAACTTAAACTATGTCCCTTGTAGAACTCATAATTTTTTGAACCAAGGCATAGCTTCTGGCTACGGTGGAGAGAAACAGTATGAACTGAAGGAAGTGTGAAGCAGTTTCAGAGCTGACACTTGCATGAAGCTGTGGCGCATCTGGTTACTGAAATGGGGTCTGTGCAGGTCAGATTTTACACTGTGCAGTGATTTTGCTTTTCTTAATGGCTTCTGTAAAATTATTTCATGTGTAAATAGGTATGTTAAAAATAGTCTGGTGAAAGTGTAGTGGAAGCTATCTGGTACGTTGTGTGTTTGATAAAGTCCACGTTATTCTAGAAAGTAAAAGAGTACAAACTTTGTTGAAACCCATTCCTATTTTTGCAGTGTTGTACTTAGCTGGGGACAGTGGCGGTGTTTCTTATTGTTCTCTCCACATTTGTAGGAAGCAGAGTGGGTCATGGGGTGGCTCATATTCTTGGGTCTATCAAAAAGTTCCCATAGGCTGAAAGAAGCAGTGTGAGGCAGCCCTTGACAGACGGTGACTATGCAAACCACTCTTTTATCACTTCTGTCAGACTGCTGAGAAGGTTTTTTTATCACGCATGGGATAACCTCAAACATTGCTTCAATGCTGAGGGGTAGAATACTTTCTTTGCCTTCTGTCTCTGATATTTCCAGATTAGACTGTAAGGTGAGGACAAAGCATTTCCTATTCTTAACAAGCAACGACAGAACAAGCAGAGAAGGAAAAGCTCTAATTTAGCTAAATTAAGATCACATGACATTTTGCTGTTATGCTACCAGCCCTGCAGATGTTTCCTTTCTTTCCAGTTTAAGGATGTAGCTGTTAAGAGGGGAGGCTTTTGCTAATGAGCCTATAAGAAAACAAGGAAGCTCTCAATTTCTTTTTGTTTTTAAATGTTTTTCTGACTAAATTTAATACTATGGACTGTGTGCTTTTTATTGTAAATACTAAATGCAAGATACAAAGAAAAGCACATGGTGAAAATGGTTGCATTGCTGTCCTCTGAAGTCCCTATACTTTTCACTCTGTTTCTTGGTGCCGTTGCTTGAAATTGGCTGTTACGCTGTGGAAGTGTAAGACATGATCTAAACTGAAATGCACTTAATTAGCTTTGAAAAGAATCTCAATGAAGTAGTATAGTTTTTGAATGTGGACAAGCTACTACAAATATATGTATGTATATGCACACACGCACAAAATGCAGTATACTTTTTCGTGTGTATATACGTGTATAAAAATAAAATAGACACATGGTAGATTAGGATCATTTTAATGAGTTGACGTATACTAAACTTGCTAGTGTGTGGTGTTTAAAGGGAGATCTGATAAGTTAGTTTATGAATATATCTGGATAATTTGGGGACTAGGTGCTAAGTCTGAAGAAGTCCTATTTGAGCTGTGGTGAAGCACTTAGTCGTGCCAGACCTGGTCTTGCTCTTGGTGAAGTTAAAAGCATACTGCAAAAAGTCCAGGTATCGGAACTACAGTATAAGAAAATCAGAGCTTGCTCTGTTTAAAAAGCTATTTCAAGTCTAGCCAGACTTAGTATGTTGAGATTCTCCCTGCTTCAAAGGAGAAAAGCTGTTTCTGGATCTCCCCTAGCCTGGAAAGGTGTTTGCTTCTTTCAGTCAAGCAAGTGTGTCTGGCTGGGCTCAGTTTACAGAGCCAATTGTGTCACTGCATGTAATCCAGAGCAAGGTAAACTAAACAATTTTCAATTGAACAGACATGGAAGTGACATTTTGAGATCATCCTTTTTCAGACTGTCATGTGTCACTAAATCCTTGAGTGGTCTGCCAGTATAAAGCTGTTTTTTTTTGTGTTGTGGTAGAGGGACTTGATTTCAAATCAAGAAGATGGAGCTTTTCAGGTATATGCTTCCCCTAACCCTTCTTGCTTTTCTGTATTTGAGTTCGGGGGAAAATGCTATATAAATGTGAGAGCGTTTTAAGGTGAGGGAGGAAAGTAAAGGTTGTGGTAGCCTTCAGCTTTGCTTTTCAGGTCTTGTGGAGTAGTGATGAGGCTGACATGAGCACCAACTGCTGTGCTTTACGGAGCAGCCTTTCGTGAACAGTAGAGCACAGTAAGGAAAGTTTAAGCTGTGTAGTAAGCTGCATGTGTGCAGGTTTCTATTTATTTTGTGTGTGCACCTTGACCTTTTTGAGAACTAAAATCCTTTATCTTGAAAACAGTTTCTCCTTTGAATGACTGTGTTTACTACAACAGTAGTTATAAAACCACACAGAAACACGTGTCCCTCTGTCCTTCTTCCAGCCCCAAGCCAGCTCTGTAGCCTGTATGGTGCATGTCTCCTTCCCTGTGCCTCCTAGCCATCTGCTGTGCTGGCACAGATGCTTTGTTTTTGAAAGGTTGCAGATTTCCCACTTACTTCATACAATTGGGGTAGTCCTGTATTGCTTTCTTGAGCCTTTCTCCATACCTGGGCTTGGTTTGAGGACATAATTTATGTATTTTATTCAATTGGATTATTCAGTTCTGAGATGCATTTCAAAGTCTGTGTTGGTGTCCTCACTGATCTCTGCCGTAGGCAGGCAGTCACTGCCTTCATTATTGAATTAAAAGAATATTCCAGGTTTATATTCCCTCTGTGTGGGATTCACATTCCTAAAAGAAAGTAGCAGGTTTGCTGCTAGGACCACCTCCTAGCAAATACCTGAATTAACTTCAGTTAGTCCCCGCAAAAGGACTTGTTGCTGTGGCCACCTAGGCTTTGTGCCATAATAGTGCATTGAAATGATGAAAAGCGGGTTCCTGTGAGGGACGCACCTATGGTCGCTCCATTGAGTTACGTTCACATCTTTATTGCCTTGCCCTTGCTCCCTCAGCTGGTTATGGCTATCAACAAGACCCATTAGAGGGCTGCGTGAGGGAGAGCTGTTCACAGAGGCTGCCTCACTGCTGCTGGTGGCTGCTTGGAGTCCACCTGCACAACCAAGGTGAGCAGCAAACATGAGAAATGGCATTGCCCATTGTTGCCCTTAGTCTTATGGCAATCACTAATCATTTTTCTGTTTTCATGTTGTTTGATATTGAAACCATTCATTATAGTAACTTTCTGTCCATCTGGAGTCATAAAGGATCAGGGTCTTGTTCTAGAGAGCTAGTTAAGTTCTTCTGTTTGTTTGCCTTTATCCTTTCCAGTTACTGCATCCCCCTCAGCTGCCACTCAAGAGGAATGTTAGCGTTGATGAGTGTCAGCAAATATCCTGCACTTCATGTATGCATACCACCTGTCCCATAGGAGATGAATAGGGTCCCCTGGTGACTCTCAGAGCTGACAAATTCCCTGAGTTTCAGAGTTGAAGTCTTCTTCTGGAGACTGTTTGTTTTTTTTTTTTTTTTTTTTTTTTNNTTTGTTTTTTTTTTTTTTTTTTCTTTTTTCCCTGCCTTCATGAAGAGCTGCTGCGTAGAAGAAGAGCTGTGCCTCGTAATTCTAAAAGCAGACTGTCTTCTGTTGTTAGCAATGGCCCCGGAGAGAGGGCCCTGACTGGACCAGTTTTATCTGCCTCTGAATGCCATCTACTCATGGTTGTATGTTTGAGTACTCCTCCATTTATCTCCACATCTTGCTTTCTCTTGTGGTGAGAGTGGTTCTGCAGCTGTTTGATCTTTTGAGCTTTGAGGGCTTGTTTCCATCTTCATTTCCAGTTTCAGGTGCTTTATCACAAGGCAGCCGCCTCTTGATACCTATTGTAAGCAGGCTCAGCAGTTACTAGCATTGGGCAACTGAGTCCTTCCTCAAGCTGTCTTAAATATAGAGCACTGAAGCAGACAAGATGGAGACATATCTTCTGTCTTTTGCTCTGAGGGTCTTGCTACCAGTAAGTAGATCCAGCACGGTCTGTTCAGTGGGGTCCATTTCCCTGTGGCCAATTCTGCAAAAGAATGGAGGAATAGATGTTTTGAGGTAGGAAAAACTTTCCTGTTCTGTGCTTCAGTACGTCACCATGTCTCAAACTGCTTGATTTTTCTGCTTAGGCTATGCTCTTACAGTGTCACTCGTGTAGGTAAAGGCTAATTTATCCTGAACTACTTTCACGCCAGTCTGCTGTGTTACAGTCATGTCTAGTTCTAGTCAAGTGCTGTTAATAAAAAGTACACATTGGCACATAGTAAATGTCAGCAATTACCTAAATATATTGTATATACTGGTGTGTGGTGTATATTGTACTGTGAACCTATGTTGCATGCAAGTTGTATACTGAGTTGAACTCATTATTGGATAGAGGGAAGCTTTTATTTTTAACATTATAGTGATGTATTTCTACTTACTAAAGTTCAGTTTGAGATACGGGCAGGAGGTGATTGGACTTAACCATGCCCAACAAATGTATTTCTAAAAGATAGACAAGAAAAAGATGAACTTTCCATTTAAATTAGAAATCACAGGAATGCTAAACGGGAGGGTTTGAACATGACAAGAATTTAGTTTTAGAGGGCAGTATGTACACAAGAGAGTCAGAGAAAAAGCCATATTTAAGACAGAGGCTTTGTATATGGACTCCTTCCAGCCTTAAGGTTGTCTAATGTCTTCTTGGGGGTGGTGGGGTGAACAGAGAGAAGTCCTGTGGAGTTGATGCAACCTGCAGATCGATGCAACTAATTAATGTTTATTATGTATCTGCCCTAAGCTTAAATCTATACATAAATTAAACAGTAATTAGTAATTATAACTTTTTTTTTAACTTTGTTGCTTGTCTACTGTTGAAGGTGACTTTGGGGTAGTATGCAAGTATGAATACTCCAGTTTGACACTTAAAATACTGAACTGTTTGGGATGATTATTAATAAACTATACAGGCTAATTTTGGTGTGAGTAAAGAAGGGGCAACTTCTTTGAGTGACTGGTATTATGCATGCACTGCTGCCGATACCTTTGGAATTTAGCTTAAAGTTTCTCCGTTACTTATAGCTGTTAAATATTTTATTGATTATTTTCTCACTTTTTTCTTTTCCTCTCCTCCTTTTTGCAAATTCTGGATGCCTTTTTTTTTTTTTAATGGTGTCAGCTAGCATCCAGGATCATACACCTAGGATTTTTATAGGTCTCCTTTTATCCCACCAATTCCTGACTGTTTTCAGGACTACAGGATTTTGGCAAGCATAAAAGTCAGTCAGAAGTTTGGAAAAGTGGATATTTGACATGAAGGCCTAAAATTGTTATGTAGGTTTTGGGTTTTCTGCATTCCAGATTTCCTGCTGGTCTCTTTGCAGGGATTTTTTTCTGTCAGAGATGAACATGTTGCTGAGGCTGAAAGTGATGGAACTCATTTGTTTGTTTTGAAGACATAGCTATGTCCTGGATACCTGGAGGAAGGATTTTCTTAAGGTGTTACCTTTGTATCAGTAATTACTTCTTCATCTGGAAATGACTTCTGTTTAAGATGCTATTTGTACATTCCAGTCTAGCTTAAAGACACCAGAAATGTCTTATGTCACCATGGCTTGAAACCATTTCAGTATGCGATAGTAGTATTTGTCTTTATGAATGTGACCTGTCTCCCTTGAAATCTTTGATTTATGAGCTTGAGGAGAACTGAAAGGAAAACACTCTTTTGCTCCTTGTGTGAGTGATCCTGCTTTTGAGGTGCTACTAAGATAAAACATTGGCTGGCTTTCTCTGAGTGCTGGATATACCTCTCTATACTGCAGATGAGGATGGAGATAATACATCTCAAAGAAAAGCTGTATAACCTTTTCTTTGGCTGTCTCAACTGCCTCTCTTTCTTGGATGTTTCTTAGAGGAAGTGGTATGTGTTCTAAGAACACAGAGGAGCTGTGTGTCTTGGAGGGTTTGTGTTTGTTTTCTGTCATATTGGAGGACCGGGGAACCATGTGTTTTCCAATGGATTGAACTTTTACTCTGTCCGAGTTCACTTATGTGGAGGAGTCCAGGTCTGTGACCACAAGAGAAAATGATAAAGGTCGAGGGGGTACACTGTCCTCTAGGCATAACGTGTTTCTTTGCTTCATCATTTCTGATCAGATAGCTGCAGCAAAAAAAAGCAGAAGTATTTTTTGAGGGATATATTTATTATTGCTTCATTTGACTTTTTGTCGGCTTCTAGCAAAGCAATTTGAAGTGCTCTGTATGGTTGAGACTAAAAGGGTCAGTGGCTTATTATAACTTTATGTGAAAATAATCAGTGGAAGAACCTGGTTATTAAAGAAACAAAGACTGACTTGCAGTGAAACCTGCCATTGTTCTGTGGGTAATGTTTTCTTGCCCGTATGGGCAGGATTTTTTTTCCTCCTATTCTGTAGCCTTAGCCAGGCAATCTTTTTTCTTTTCTCTGTTACCTTTTTAAAGGACCTTATACTTTGTCACATAAAATAAGATCAAACTGTTCTAGAAAAGCCTTTTTTCTCTGAAAATGCAGATTTAACAGGGAAGTTAGAGAAGTGATAGCTACTTGGGTACAAAAACTAGGGAAAATAAATGACCCAATGCAAGAAATATAACTGTTTCCAAGCAAGCCCAGCATTTAGTATAGAATTTGGAATATCCTGTTGGTGTATTGGGATGATTTTAGGGATTAATAACTATTTTCAAGATCTTTTTTCCTCTGTCTTATCTCAATAGTGACTAAAAAAAATAAATGATGTAATGGCGGTTGAATCCATAAAATCAGGTGACATCAGCCCATTTTCTGTTTAGCATATATCCGTCTAGCTATTTCAGGTATCACATGTCTTGGTAGAATAGCTAAAAGTTGAACATTGTTAATGAAGCTGAAGCAGACCCTGTTTAGCACAGGCTGTGTCCATGCTTTTATTTTGGTATTGATAGGTGGGTTCCCTGGTTGGTCTGGTCTGATTTGTTTATTTATTTATTCATTTATAAAATACAGATTTAGGCTCCAGAAAATGTAGTTTGAGTAATGCACTTACAGTGAGACTTCTGTTCACATAATTTATTTGTGAAGCATTTTGTGTGGTAAAACAAACAAAACAAAGTTTAAAAAACAGCATAGAGCAAATCTGGATACCAGTCCTAAGTGTCTTTAGAAATAATTTTGAACTTGTGTACTGAACACAGCGATGAAATACAGATGAAAACGGATTACTCACACCAGCTTACAAATGGCTTGAATGGTTTTTCAAGGATTGATAGTGCAATATATCAATTATTTCTTGTGTTCACTATTATTCATCTATGAAGATAGTACTCAGAACTCAGAGTATGCCTACTTACCTGTTTAGACAGTCAGGAGGACAATTCTTTAGTGATATATTGTATTGCAATTACCCATGACTGTCACTGAAGGATTTTTTTTTTCTTTAAATTGCTCAGAAGATGAAAAATCACGCAGGCTTTGGACAGCGTGCAGGTTGGGTGTGTTTGCCTTTTTATTTTTTTTTTTAACTGATATAATGGGAAATTATAGATTTGCAATTTACTTTTAATTGGAAATAGTATCAATTACAAACATCAATGGTGTTTACTGATTTAACATAATTCTGTTACTGTGTGTTAAGCTCCTAGTGATTCATGTAGTTCTTTAAGGTGCCATTTGATTTTTCATGGATGCTTTCATTGCTCAGAAAAAAGGGTTAAATACAATATTAAAGCATGCATTTTACAATGCACTTAAGCATCTGTTGTATGTCCTTGTAATTGCATATAACAGGAAATGATGCTTTGAGATACTTTGTGCAGAAACCTTGTATGAAGAAATCCTGAGGGAAATGATGCTTGAATCATTTTTAGTAGCCTGGGATTCTTCAGTCCTTGAACTCGCTAGTACGCATTCTGACTTTAATTTTGAGCATTGAATCTATAGAGAAACAAACATTCAGATCTTCAGGAAGGAATATGGCAAAATAATCTTTCGTTTGTTAGATTTTATATGAAATGAAAATAAAATAAAGCATTCGTTTTTCATTCTTTTGAAATGCAAATAAGTCTACCCTAAAGACAAATCACCTCAAGGATATGAGATACTTATGTATTCGTAACTTGATTACTGTCGTTTTTGGCTCACAAGGAAAACCACGTAGGAACTCTGCCTTCAGTAACATATTCTTGCCTATGCTAAACATCATCTGTTTCTTGCTTGCTGTCTTGCATCCTTGTTTTGTTTGTGTTTTTGAAAACTTTTTTTGTTCCTTTTTAAAGCCTTCTTTGGCAAGGGATATTCTGGTGGATGTGCTGTGGTTGGACATGTCACAGGGTTACTCAACAGATGTTGACTTTTTTTTTTACAATTCAGATTCTTTCTTGTTCATAGTGGTGGCTGAAAGTTGATGAACATCCCACATTTTTTATTGATATTGGCTTTTTCTGTTGCCCTATTGGCAGACCTTGCAGGGGTCCAAGGATGGCATGAAGTAACTTTTCACTTCTGGCATGCTCTTTCAAGAAACAATGATTTGACTGGGGCGTACTGTTGTTTATGAATAGGTGTTAGTGCAGCAACTTCTATGAATGGTAAAAGTTTACATGAAATTACAGGGAAATTAGAGGTTCTCTTCTCACTGCAATCAAATGCTGCATCTCCCATTTCTCAGACCTAGTGAAGTTCTCTGTATGACTGTATTTTGAACTCAGGTTACAGTATTTCTATATGTAAACCTCAGTGATCAGCTGTTACATATACTAAAATTACCTTTTGACTAATTAGGGAGGTTTTTGTCAGAAAGAGATGCAAGTATGTTGTAGACTTCTGTTTTTCAGCGCTACACTTAAGCTTGCTGTTTAGGTATCTATAACGATAGGTATTTGCTTATTAATGTTTTTTAATGTTATGTGAATACCTGTTGTTTACCATTGTTCAAAACTTCTGCATCAAGTCTTGGCTATAAAAATTTCAGAGGAAAAACAAAAGATTGCAAGGGAATGTTAAATAGATGGATTGCTGCCCGTCATCTAATGGAGGAAATCACTGTCATTTTTTTTAGAGGCCAGCAATATTTTTTTATTATTAAGAGCTATTTCTTTTGCCAGTTTCCTAGGATCAAAATGTTCTTCTTACTGGCTCCGGTTTCTGCTCATGTCATGAGATTGAAAGACTGAGAAGGAACATTTATTTGTGCAGAACTGAAAAAATGCTGTCATGTTCGGAAGCTGAACAGATTGGTGGGGAACACCTCAATAACAAACCCCATCCTTAGGCTAAAGGATTATGTGAATTTTACCTTAATGTTGGCAGTGCTTGAACTTTAAACTGAAGCCACTCATCTTGGCAGTTCCACAGTTCTCGCTATTTTTTCATTCGTTAGTCATCTAATTGCAGCGTCTTTTTGGTTTCACACTAACGCTTTAAAATGTGAATGAAGATGATAGATGAGGACAGACGAGGCTGAGATCGAGTCCTTGGTATTTATTATTGTTCTTTCCAAAATCTGCTGATAATCCTTCCAGGCTGTTCAGAGCAGCAGAGTCCTGTCGGGCTGCTCTGGATTCTCTGCGTTTTCTGATTCCAGAAGTGGCTCCATTTTCTTGGCTTGGCTGTAGCACCGAGTTCCTTCTCCATTTGTATGTCTTCCCTTCTGAAGAACAGGGTTGTTGGAGGTAGGGAGGCTGGTCTTTAAGCACTGGCTGGTATTTCCTTGTCCTCACAGTTGGATGTACCAAGATGTGGGTTTCTGAGGACAAACCATAGCATCTGTGTAGAAATGCGTCGTGTTTTACATACCTGAATGCAGAATGTTGTTCTAGTGGAGAATGTTGTTCTAGTGGGTAATTGTCTCGCCAAGCAGCTGCAACATTTTCCTTATATGTTGCTGTCATTGTGGTTAAGAGTAAAAATGCTTTGTCTTCTCTGTAGATGTTGATTGGAGTTGGCTGGGCCCACCTTGCTGATAAGCACTGCAGTTTGAGATCCCAGCTGTAAGGCTGAATCAAAAGGGATTATTTTGGAGCAGCCCAGGAAGAAACCCAAGCAGTAAATTCTGACACGTATCAGCCAGTTGCTGAGCCAGAGCAGCAGAGCTACAGAAAGACAAGACGACTATTATTTCTGTTTGAATACCCTTTGAATAGGCTATAGGCTCTGGTATCTAAATTTGTTTCACGCATCGTTGAACTAGAATATTTAAAGGAGGGTCGTAGGGTTTTGCATGCTTTCTTTGTATGTCTTCTGCCTTTGATTTGAAATGTTATGTGTGGTGTGGCACTCACTTTGAAAATTGAAACGGAAGATTTTCATATAAGGCTGAGAAGATAAATCTTTCTATAATTTTTTTTTTGAGTTACAGGCATATAAAATTACCCTTAAAAAAGCAATATGGCTTATTTCTGCTTGAGAGGGGGGATTGCAGTAGGACTGTGAAAGGAAACTAGACCTTTTTAATTGTGTATTTAGAATTTGCATACTGAAATGTTCAGAGAAAGTAGCTAAGGGTAGAAAAAACAAAGGTGAAGTCAAAGATACAGCTAGAGGAAAAGTCTGTCTTGCTGAAGGCTAACATTGCATATGTTCTTCAGCTGTTTTACTTGTTTTGAGTGAGGAGATACTAGTTGAGAAAACCATGCCTGCATTATAAGTGAGGAACAGAGGACTTGGTTTTGTATGTACGTGTGTGAGCTATGTGCATGCATAAATAGGGTCCAGAAGACACATGTTTGTATCTAAGTAAAGTAGAAAGCCAATAAAACATGCAAGCTGTACACCTTTCTTGCAGTTCATTTGAGCCTTTTGCTGTTGTACGTGGACTTTCTTTATATCTAACTTGATTTAAAATCTAATAGTAAATCTGTATGTGATATGACCAGAGGTGTAATGCTGTAAGGGATGCTGTGTTACAATACACATTTGTTTTGAAAATATTAGTGATCTTTAAGTTATTTTGGTTATGTGGGAGAAATTATATTTTGAAGTGCACAGTAATGTTTGTTTTAAATTATCCAAATTACTACTTCTGTGTGTGTCTTTTTTATTTTAGGCATCAAAAAATAAAGATGGAAAAGAGCAGAGTGAAGCTGTATCACCATCGGAGGAGGAAGAAACTTTTTCTTGGCCTGGTCCCAAAACTGTCGTGCTAAGGAGGACATCTCAGGGTTTTGGCTTCACCTTAAGACACTTCATAGTTTACCCTCCAGAATCTGCAGTTCAGTTTTCTTTTAAAGTAAGTGAAATTAATAATGAAGCACATATATAGCTTTACTGTACTTTTTAGGGTCAAAAATCCAGCTTACTTTCAAGTAAATGTATGTATAGATGTGTCTTACACAGATGAAAGATCCCTTGTGTGTAAGGTGGGTGGGCTCACTTATTGTATCGTCTGATAACTATGCACTGATTTATCTCCCNTTCCCCCCCCCCCCCCCCCCCAGTTCGTCATAGCATCATATGAAGAGAATAGCCTGGAAAAACATTAGTTTACCATAGTTTCTAACTGAGTATCCTAAAATTAATGTACGTTAGAAAGACAGGTTGTGTTTCTATATTATGTTCTTTCTGCTGAAAAAGAAAAAGAATCTACAATTCCCTGTTAGCCAAGAGACAAATATATACAAAATCCATTAAAGGACAACTTTCATAAATAAATTGTAAAGTATTTTAAGTTAAAACAAGTTGTTCTAAACGTTAAAGAGATCATTGGTCTGCATTGCTCAAAGGGTGTATGTGTTCTCCTATGTGACTGAACCTTTTGAAAGTTGCTGTAGTACCTGGTGTTGAGGAAAAGTCCATTTAATAGTGATAGAAATTTGAATATTGAGAGGGTTTTTCCTAGTGAGTTCAAATAAAGTTTGCTCATTGTAAAGTCATCAAGTATGCAAGTTCTCATAATCCACGCCACCTCTCGTTTTTGCTTCTGCTTTTCCAGTTAGGCAGAGGAATAGATTCTTAGCAAGATGGGGAACGGGTATTGAAGCTTCACGCTTTTTCCAGGTGGCTAATTGACTCATGTGTCTCTGCAGGAGACTTTCATTCAGGTTGTCTTTTTTGCCTGTCCTAGGTGGCTATAAGATTTCTTCTGAAGTAGAAAAAGCTTTGCAGGAGCAAGTGGCACGTTTTTCTGGTTAACTTCAGCTATTCAGCCTGCACTTGAGTGCTGAAATTTTTTCCCTTTGACAAGGAGTCACTGAAGCTAACTGGAAGTGAGACTATTAGCAGTATCAGACATTTCTGTCCTTCAACGCAGGTTATAGAGAGTCAGCCAAAAGCAGTATCTGGTTGAATTCCAAAGGGAAACAGAGGAAGGAGGGTGGGGAAGCTGTAGATGAGCAGGAAAAACTATGTGAGCTTGTTAGCATCTCCCAACAACAACCCTTATTCACATTGAGGGTGAAAATACAAACACCATGAGCAGGATTAATCTCCTTTACTAAGAAGTGACTGGATAGGTTTCTTCAGGAATGTATCACTAGATCTCTCTGAGGAGGATGATACCTTTTTCACATGCAGAAGGAAATAGGCACAAGGAAGGGCAAGTGATACAAAAAAGAAATGTCAGCCCTTCCCTTCTCATTCACATCTGATGCTTTCTGAGAGAGACCCAAGCAGTATGTAGTGAGCCTGATAACCTATAAATCTCGAGACATGTCTGAAAGCTCAACCTCCCTCTTTTTCTGCAAGAGAGCTCTTAGAACTTTTAGAACTTTTTTTTCCTTCGTTTCTTCTTTGATATGTCAGAATCTGGTTAATCCATTCCCATTTCTGTCTGTTTTTTGAAAAGGGAATGATGAGATTGTTGGATAGTTCTAATACCTTTATTTAGGGATACAGTTGTATCTCAAGATGATAAGGTTCATTTGGACGGACTCCTGGTCCATACTGTAAATAACCTGAACTGTTCTATTCTCTTTTTTTCCTTTTAATGTCCATGAGGTGATAGAAAAAAAAGAACACATCTTCAAAATTATTACTCCTGGCTCTTCACAGGATGACTTCTGTAGAAGTCTGTGTACCTAAGTTACGGTACTAAAGAGTGAAATTCACCTGTTGTCAGCCTGATCCAAATATGAGGCAAATCTGATTTCTCTGCCATTTTTACTTGACCAAAGAACGTATTGGTTATCAGCTAATTACAGTCTCTGTCATTGATTCTAAGCTCAAGTATCATTCCTTTCTCTTTCCTCATTGATCAAAATTGTAAGGGCCTTGGAAGGTGGAGATGTTTCGTTTTGCACACCTTAGAGGTAGCGTAATAATGGTAACTATAATTTGGTTTTCTGACTGTTTTACGTCTTGTAGTAGCCTTGTCCCTTCTTCATACCTGAGAATGAGTGCAGTTACCTCTGATGTAAGATAGAGATTACAGCTGGAAGTTAAAGGTTAAAGATGCCATTGACGTAACAGCCAGAGTTACTTAATCCACTTCTGGTTTCTCAGAGCCACAATCCTTTTGTTATCACAAGTGTCAACCTGATGCTGTCACTTTTCCTCTAGATCAGTGCAAGGGTCCTTTTTTACCCCAGGGAGGGCTTTGCATTCTAGCTCCTTTTACTGCTTTCAAGGTAAGCAAGCAATCTCTTGCAAGAGATGCTTGCTTACCTAGAGATTTCAAGATCTCCAAATCTTACTGCAAGTCAACATAAAC
The DNA here is from genome assembly GCA_003993805.1 of Himantopus leucocephalus. Classification (NCBI taxonomy): domain Eukaryota; kingdom Metazoa; phylum Chordata; class Aves; order Charadriiformes; family Recurvirostridae; genus Himantopus; species Himantopus leucocephalus. The sequence goes on from RSEF01000002.1 coordinate 19,403,115, forward strand.
TGGTAGAGGCAGTAAAGAGAGAAAAACATCTAAAAGAGCTTTCCATCAATCAGTCTTGCCACATTTCTTCGTGGATTTTTTTTTTAATACCCACTCTCATTCCAGTTCAGAAATATCTAGTGAAAATTTCTCCATTAAAAGTTCTGCTCCTGTTGCTTGCAGTTTGTGTGTGTGTGTGTGTTTGAAAACCTGTTGACAGGTCAGGTGGAATTCTCTGGGGAGAAGAGGACAAGGCTCCTCACATGGTGGGAACAATGGGCATCTCTAAGACAGGGCATAATGCTCCTAGACTGCAGGGTGTGGTAAGGGTTACACCACAGCTAGATATTCCATGGGAATAGGAAGAAAAGCTTCCTACAGGCCAGAGAAGGCTGCAACTTGGAAAGCCACTGAGGTGAATTTTCTTGGAAGCAAAGAATTCTACCCCAAAGGATGTATTGAGTGGAGGAGACTGGGTGTTATTTTATAAAAATATTTAATAATCTGTTCTCTGCCTAGGTGCATTTGAGGTGTTGGGTCTTTATTGAAGTTTTAAGAAGCTCAGTGTTCTAGTTGTTAGTCTAATAAAACCTATGTTCAGTTGAAAAGCCTTTTTTCAGTTGTCCTGGAAAGTTTGCTACAAGGAAGAGGTCTAGGCAGATCTGCCTCAAAGCTCTGGCTGACTGGGAGTCCCAAAACGTGCTTGTCTCTTAATATATCGACACCTAATAGTACCTGCCTTGAGTTACCTTTAGTTCTTCATGTGATGGTTTTTGTTGGTGTTTTTTGTGACACCTTACCTTAATATTTCACAGACTGGAGGCACACCTTTACCCTTGTTGTTCAATAAAGACAGAGCTGTGAGGCTTCTCGTCCTGTTATTCAAGAGCGCAGAGCACTCGTTTAACAGAATGAGGGTCAGTTTTGTGCAGAAGCAAAGTCCAGCTTACTGTCAAGCACATGAAATTCTAGCTATCGGGTCCATCTCAGGGATGTCTCTAAATGTTGCAGAACTTCAATAAGGGTTTCTTTTGTTTCAGTGCTGATCAGAAAAACCCAAAAGTGCTAAACTTTCATTTTATTTTTAATGATGCTACTGGTTTCTGAAAAGAAAGAACTGTTCAAAACCTGAGTAAAATAGGCAGAGTCATGTTAATGAAGAAACTTAGTGTTTAGGTGAGGGTAAACTCTAGTTGCAGGTTCTTTCTAGCCTTACATGTACAAAGCTGATGTCTGTTTTTTGTAGACTTCCACTGTCATCAATGTGAAACTACAATTCTTGGTGAGACAGCTAGACCAGTGCTCTAACTGGCACTGTGGGCCACCTACGTTAGATGTGTAACACCTGAATAAGCAGGGTGGGTTGCAAGAATAAAACTTGATACTTTAGTGGCAAAGTGACAGTGACCTGCATAACTCTGTATGAGGGGCATCCATAAAGCTTTCTTTTCTCCATTTACATTTACATCTGACTAGAAAACAGGTCTTACTTGCTGTCATTGAAATGCTTGAACATGGTTGGTTATAATTAATTCAGGGAAGTGTCGCTGCATATTTTAATACTAGTACTAGTATGTTTAATTTATATTCTTTATATTTTTACTATATTATATCTATTATTTTAATATTTAATTTATTTAATTTAACATTCAGTGTGTGTGTAGTACTGCAGGTCTAGGTCAAATTCAAGATATTGTGCTAAGTTCTAGTATCTTTTCATGGTTCCTGCTCAAACCAGCTAATTAACTACAAATCAAGAGACTCTTTCTCATTGTAATTGTTATTAATTAACTAATTTATAAACATTGTGATAGAGAAAGGTTATGGAACAAAGTGTTGTCTGGTACGTCTGTTGGGAGGGACAGCCCTGTGTGAAGGACGGTGTGAAAGATGATCTTGGAACCTGAGATTGTGGTTTAACACATTTCATTTTGGCAAAAGTACTTGGCTGTGCTTGTGTGGGGCCGCATAGGCTGCACATTCAGGAATAAGCCATTATGTATCCTCCTTGCTTCCCATGACTCCTTTCTTTTAAAGTGAATAGGGAGTGTGTGGAAGATTTCTGAAGCTAGCATTGCAAAAAGCCTATGATAAATTGTGCTTTTAACATCAGTCATTTATTAGGATTTGTTAGTCAGCAACATGGTTTTTTGCACGTGAAGTTCGTTCTCCAAATTAAGTCAGTCTGAGAAGCAAGTAAGTGATAAAAGAAAACCTTGTCGTTAGGTGTGGAAGCAGCATATACCAACATCTTGCAATGTGTAAGAGGTAAATGTAGGAGGGAAGGCTAATTCTGAAACATTTGTGTTGTAAAGCATTCCATTTTTAAAAGCTTGAGCTCATCGGCTTGATACCATGAAAAACTGATGTTTTGCAGCTGTTGCGTACCTGGTGACAAACTGACAAGCCCACTGCAGTATTTCATAAATGTTGGCAATTCTGTATTAGCTAACTTGTCGCTTCCGTAATTCTTTTGTTTTATATCATCAAACCAGGTAGACACCCCTACACGTGACCCACATTTTCCAGACTGTGAGCTCTAATATTCAGTCCTAAAGATGTTTTTTCACTTGACGGATTGGGTGGAAGCTGGAGATATGCAGATGTTAGCCTTGTCTAATTCTTCGCTGCTGATAAATTTCAACAGTACTTGTCTACTAGTGCGGTATTTTTGCCAAAGTGTAGAGACAAGATTGTCCAAATTAAGAGTATAATGTTAGCTACTCTCAGAGCTTGGGTGGTAATGATAATTGTCCTGGCTTTTTAAAAGTAGAATGAGTACCAGATCTCTGTTAACTCAGTGTTTTGTGGTTTTGGGGTTTCTTTTGTTGGTTTTTTCCTTCCTTAAATTTATCTTCCTGTAGTATCTTACAAAGCTCCAGAAGAACTCTTGTATGTCTCACAAGAAATGTATTGCACCAAAGAGAGATTTGTCTTATCCTCATCATTATACCGAGTTCATATCCAGACCTTACTCCCTCTCTTTCTTCAAGTCTTCCTCTCTTGAATAGTTTGCTCAGATCAGTGTGCAGTTGCTTTGAAAATACTTAATAGGAAGAGGAGAGTGAGTTTGTCTTTAAACACAGAAGACCTAGAAATTTGGAGTTAATACATTTAAAAGTAGGAAGGAATATACAGGTGAAAATTATGTCTGTGACAATCTCCTTGCTCCTTCTTTCCTTCAGGACAAATCTGTTTTAATTAGCTGAGGTGAATTGTTAGAAGTACTTCCCAAATAGTACCTATTAGTTTAAGAAATTGTATTTAGGTTGAAAGCTTGTTAGTCCATAAAGTTACAATTCAGAAAGAAAGCACATATTTCCATATTCAAACAACTGTGCTTTACAAATGGTAGAATTTTGTAGAAGAGATTAGCCATGATCTTTCAAAAGCCTTTCATTCATATTAAAGTATTGACAAGAAAGTAACTTAAGTAATAGTTTTCTATTTTAAGCATGCCATTCTCCCTCAGTACATTCCAGCTGTGAGATTTAATTTTTTTTTTTTTTTTTGTAAGGACTGTCAGTGGTATCTGGTAGTTATGATCGTGTGTATGTAATGCAACGAGCAGGAGAATCTTAGAAGTTGTTACTAAATAGTGTTTGGGGTAGATATTTTTCTCTAAGCAGTAGTACTGAAGGCAAAACAAACGATATTTCAGATTTCAAGAAGCATTTTCAGAGCTTGCTTACAAAATATTTTGTAACACTTGCATATTATTTAGCTTTGAATCCTTAGATGATGAATATAACCTCTCCTGCTTGGCTTTCAGGGTGAAAACACGCTTGCAAGAACACACAGTTCAGTATTAGGCTTCATGGCAGTGTTTTGGGGGGTTTGGTACATTTGTTTTCAGATAATGCTGTTCATGTTGTTTCTGTGGGGATGTTTCATGGAACTGTGCTTAGTTGTTGGGGTTTTTTTAAAACAGGTATTACACTACATTCTCAGAATGAAAGCCTTAATTCTGTAAAGTTGAGTATCTGTGAAAAAGTATGAGATATGAGAATGCACACTTAATCTTGCAAGTACACTTCAAGTCTTCATAGCTTATAGATGCCTATGCGTTTTTTTCCATTTATTGAATTTTTAATATGCACTCTTTCTTCTTCCTTAGGATGAAGAGAATGGGAATAGACAAGGTATGTCTTGTTTTTATTATTTCACAGATACAATGTGTTGAACATTTCTCTTCAGCTGTGTAATACACTTCAATAACTACCTAAAAGTTTGAAATGTAAAATTGCAAAACTTCAGTGTGACCATCAAGCTAATTGAATTTCATGGGGTTGGAGCAAAAGAAAGAAAATATCTCTTAGCTTCACTTAGTATAGGTGTTTGTGTGGCCAATAAGTTAACTAAAACATGTGCCATATCACTTCTGTGCTGTGGGTATCACCTTGCCATGTATTTGAGAAGAAGACAAAAAACTAGCTTTGCTACCTTTTTAGTACCAAAGTTTCACACTCCCTTAATTTGATCTGCATGTAAGACCCACAGTTACCTGTGCAAAGTACTACTATAAAGGGTTTGAGTCTCATGGCTGTATTTATGTACATGCATTTGAAAAAGTGCTGTCCAGTGTGTCTAAGAGCAGCCAGTATGAAATTTGAATTTTGTTGCAACTTACTCTAATAAAAGCAACACATAAGTATATAAACCCTAGTGTTGGTAGTGGTGCTAAGAATTATCCACAAAAGTGGTGTACAGTGGTTTTAAAAACAGAAGATAGAGAAGGTTATTCCTGTTAGCTTCGTGATACTTTCTTCAGCAGAACTGATCTAACTTATTTCATCAGTTTTGGTACTCCTATGTGTATTTTAAGAGATACATGAAACATGCTTCAGTGATGTCAGATAAGATGTATGAATAAAATTCTTGCACTTGATTTAGAAGGGACAGAAAAGTCACTTATTTCCAGGTCATGCCTGTCAGTTCCCCTCCAATTTTCATGGCTTTCTCCCTCTCATTGCCTGTGTCTGCCCTCTTTCTTAATTCACGAGTTAACTTACTGTTTTATTACTTGGTGCTATATATCAGTCCCACTTAATGTTAATTTCTCTTTGGTTTTTATCTGTTTTCTAATTCACGTTTCCCTTTTTGCTGCTATCTTACTCTTTCCTTAGAAGTGTGAAAAATGTGTTGAGTTAGGTAAGGAAAGTGAGTCAGTCATGATGGTAAGGTATGCAGAGGAGGTGGGATTAGCTGCATTCCGAACGTAATGTGCAGGGCTTCAGTTTGTGCTTCATCTGGCAATGCAGTGCAACTTGTTGAGGACGGTCCTGTTCGGGGGTGGGTACCTTGGCTCAGAGACGGCATGGGGTGAATGCTTGTTTTACTGGCGGTTTACAATGTGCTTGACACTGTAGAAGAGAATGGTACCAGGCTTCAATGTACTTTTTAAAATCTCATTTAGTTGGAAGACAGAGAATGTGTCTGACCTTTTGTTTCGTGTTTTTTGTGTAATTGTGATGTATTAGAAGCCTTCTAGGAAATATGAATTTACTTGAACTTTCTTGCTTTTCTCTTGGAAGCAGATGAACTCATTTCATCCTCCTACTCTTAGTCGGCTGTCGTCACCTGTGTGTGAAACAGTGAAATTCCTCATCACCCCCCACTCACCCCCCAAACTTGTGACCTCCTTTATCCATTTTGGCATACAGAAGGAAAAGGCTAATTCCTTTAGGAAGGGAAAGGAGTTAATCCCCTGGGCCAAACCAGCATGGAAGGTACCATTTGTGGTCTAGAGAAAGAAGTTCTGCAGTATTCTTGTCATAGGGAGAACTGGATCAGCTAAAGCTGCAAATGTGGATCTGCTTATCTGAAATGTTATCTGAGATCTGTTTTTCAGTAGAGGCACAGCAGTAAACAAATACTTATTTGGTTCGCTATGAGACCTGTGCAGGTGGGAGCAAGATTATTTTCTGGTAATTTTTGTGTAGCTACTTAAACTATGAATCATAGCTCAACTATGGCTTATTTATAGCAACGTGGTACGTTGTATGCCTTGAAATACAGATCAAAGGGCACAAAGTGCTCTGGAAAGATAACAATGTTCTCATTGGCAGGAGAGAAAGTTGGACTTGTGCTCCTGGAGAGAGATGACTGTGAGGTGGAGGACGTAGGTGTCAGGAGAACTTAACCTGCCAGTTTTGCGTATTATACCTTTTAAAAATAACAAAACGGGACAAAGCCTGTAAGACATTTTTCTCCAGCATTTAGTATGATCTTAGGAGGAGAGTGGGGGGTGAAACAGTTTCTTATTTACATTGCTACAAGTTGTTCCTGTTCCCAAATGTGGTGAACAGGTAGCTCGTGAGGAGAAAACCAGGAAAAGCACATCTAATTTTTCATGTTCACAAACATAATATTAATTTAGCAAAAGCAGGTATGCCAGAAATTCCATGAGGGATTATCACAAGGATTCTTAAAGTAATTAATACTGGAAAATGAGGCCGAGCTGCTCTGGAGCAGCAAGAAGCTGCGTGCTTGGCTGCTGGTGGTGGAGGTCCCTCGCTGCTCAAGCACCAGTTGCTTCAACAGCTTGAAGAAGAGCCGGTTTCTGGGCAGGGAGCAGTGCGTGTGTCGTACAGAGGAGCCATCTAGTGGCAACTGTCGTGTATTTTCTTTCAGACTTAATTGGAAGACTTGCCTCTGTGAAGCTCTTGTCTTAATTAACACTGAAAATATCTTGATGGTAAACATTTTTCTTTTGAAGTCTGTAGATGTAATTCACTTAATTCACTTGAGCTTTCCTCTCTTCTTTTTTGTGAAGCAATGTGTGCTAGTACAAAACTGTCTTTTTCTGTGTGTATTGATTTTGAAGATTTCTGATTACCTTCATTTTCTGCTTTGCCCTTTTCACAGGTTAAACTTACCTTTAACAGTTGAGATTTTTGTCAGGTACAGCATTTAGAAGATAAAAGCATGTACCAAGTTTGATGTATTCTAACAGCAAAAGAAGTATTTTTGTTTGGTTTAGAATAGTATAGAATTTTAGTGCAACTTTTTATGTATGTATTTCGATCATGCTTCTGGCTTGCATTAGTCTTGCTTTTGGTAAGCAGTAAGATTTCAAAGCATTTAGAATAAAAGGTAATGCAAATTTGTCCAGGAGAGCTCTAAACCAAGAATAACACAGGAAGGAGAGGATGGCCAAGAATCAAGTGGGGAAGTGGTGGATTGGATTGTCAAGCAAAGGGGTTAGGAGACACCTCATGGCCCTGTCTCTGAAGCCCCTGTGTACTCACGCATGCAGTATGGAGAATAAGCAGGAGGAATTGGAAGTCTGCATGCAGTTGCAGGGCTACGATCTCATTGGGGTGACAGAGACAGTGTACAGGAGTGGGCTAGAGTGCTTCAGTGGGTGGGTACGGGCACTTTGGCAAGGACAGGCTGGAAGAGCATGCAGGTTGAGTTGCCTTTGTTGTCAAGCTGTAAGACGGCAGCAAAGATTCATGGAGCTCTGGCTTGGGATGGCTGGGGAGCCCGCTTGGAGTTCATGGTTAGGATTTGCAGGCAGACCCGTGTTTCGGTGGATGTCTGCTACAAACCACCTGAGCAGGGAAGAAGTAGATGAAGCTTTCTTCAGACAACTGGTGGAAGCCTCACATGTGCAGGTGGTGGTCCTTATGGCGGATTCTAGAACCCTGTTATCTGCTGGACGGGCATCACAGCAGCTTTACTCTAAATATTTTGTAGTTATTATTTGAAAGGTTTCTGTTCTTTCCCGCTTTCACTGCTCCAGGTTATGACCTTAAGCTAAGCTATTAAAATGCTTTTCTAACAGTTTCACTTTATCAGAAGATGCAGATCTTTCTGAATGGGTTTCTTGATCGCTGACTGGAAAATTGTATCAGCGTCTACTGTTTTCTTGAGAATTTCTGTTATACTGACCAGCCTGTATTAACTTGGAGTATTTCTTTTATGTGTTTTAAGGATGATATACTGTCAGTATTCTTCCTGTTTTCTGGAGTTGCACTATTAAAAAATTTTATTTAAGAGGTATCTAACAGGCATAAGTCTCCCAGGAGGGCATTGTAGGAATCACAGAATGGTCAGGGTTGGAAGGGACCTCCGGAGCTCATCTAGTCCAACCCTCCTGCCAGAGTAGGGTCATCTAGAGCAGGTTGCACAGGACAGCATCCAGGCGGGTTTTGAAT